>JAACJT020000021.1:12998385-13009813 GCA_009936485.2 Gymnarchus niloticus | reverse complement strand
TCAAAAGTCTTCTCCAGCACCATAGCTCAAAGGCATCGATTCTTCGGCGCTCAGCCTTCCTCATGGTCCAGCTCTCATAGCCATACATTACTACTGGGAAAACCATAGCTTTAACAATACGGACCTTGCATAATGCAGTTCATCATACTAAAAACTAAACCCTTTTCAGTTTTGCAATAACTTTGTTGATCCTGAGCTTATTTTGATCATTTTTGCCTGAATGGCTGCAGTTCTGTGTGACAGTTAACAGCCAACACTTCGAACGCTTGCTCTAACAGTATGACTAGTTTTGTCAGCATTTTTGACTTGACTGTTACCTGACTTTGCTGTCAGATTTTCATGTTTATCACTGTGAACATGAGCCTGATTTGTTGCTTGTGTTACAAGGTACAGTAGGAGTACATAGAACAGGTGTGGTGGGAAATAAAGTGCACTTTTTGTTATAATTTTCTTAATGTGTGTTTCTGCCAGGATCAACAAAGTTATTGCAAAAATAGATAGAAATGTTTTTTTGAAACACAGAATAGAAATAGTCTTAATTTGTCATTACAGGAGTTAAAATCAAATGATGGCTTTAGCTACCATGTGAATTCGGGACAGTCTCCTTTTTCCTTGAGTTATCATCGTCTCTTGTACTGTTATCCACTATGAGCGTTGGAGTGTGGTGGGGGGTGGTGGCCAGCTTCCACTCAATCTTTTAACTCAATTTGTTTCATATAAACTCAGCATTCTCAAGTATGTTTGATTATGCAAACTATTTGATCAATCAAGCCAGCATTGGTCTCAATTAGTTTGGATAATCAACATTTTGCTGTTGCTGGACATTTTGTTACTGCAAATAAAATGAAGTACCTGCTCAAGGACTCTGTTGCATGGCTTCTTCTGCAAATCAAACCAGCACCTTTCTGATTAGGGATGCCTGTGCTTAACAAGTGCACTAAGCTACTACATGTTGGAGGCTTACAGAAATATTAGAAAATATAACACACAAATCTTTTATGAAAGCCATGTTCAGTTGTTTTGTGCATGTCATTAATCTCCCCAGTGACTTCAGCCACTGACCTCTCAGTCCTGTGACTCTCTGGACACCACAGCCTGCTGACGTCGGTTTAGCTTGGCACGGCTAACCTGTAACACGAAGCCTCAGTGGAGCCCTGGGCTGTCCTCCCCTCCGTGTGCCATTGGAAGTGACGGCTTCTTTCTCAGAGGAGATTAAGGGAATGGGGGGGCTTCATGAGATTCATTCTTCCGCCCTACAATCATCAATGGCATTCCCAGCCCGCCCCACTCTATGGAAGGCTCAGTGAGACGTAAACAAAGGCCATGCATTCCAGAGCACTCTGCAGGCAGGACACATCAAGCCACCAAGCCGAGGCAGCCTTACAACCCCCTGGTCCTGAGAGTCACTCATTAGGAGGACACTCCTGATTTCAGCCTGGATGTTATTTTTATTGCGACTCTCACTGCTATTATTGTTCTTTTGAGTTTTTTTTTCCCCAAAAAAGCCAGCATCTATTGAAAGATTGTAGATTGTATAGAGACTCAGCAGCTGGCTCAATTGTCTGCTTTCAGACTGACAACAAGCAGCGCATTTGAATCACTGGGGCTGGGCAGGTAAATACACAGATACAAACAGGTAATGTATCCTACAGGAAATAAACAGATTAAGTCAGCATTCTTGTGGTCAAGCGTGTCCATGACACTGTAAAGCACAGGAAAATACAATTATGTATATGGATGAGAAGAACCATTTGGATAGGTACATCGCTGATTCCCTGCGTGGCTGCCACCAGAGCGCTCATCCACTTTGTGGCTTCCTCTCGACTTGCCATCATTCTCAGTGTAACAACGTGCCTAAATAAACCAGCTTACAGACTTTGTGTGTCTCTGCAAAAACAAAAAAAGAAGAACATCAAACAGGATACCTAAAGTTAAAACAAAATCCTCCAAAAACATAGACAATTACATGTCTGTTAATGTGCACTGTGGACAATGGCAGTAGGGATTATAACTCTGATGTGGAGCTGCTCCGTTGTACCGCCCAGCTGGTTCCCAGACTGGAAGCACCCAGACAGCTGACTAGCAGAGAGAGGAAAAGAGAGAGAAAGAGAGGGTGCGAAGGTCAAACGGAGGTGACCCCCCCCCCCAGGCTTCAATCTCTTTGACGGGATGCAGGAGTAGGATGCCAGCCCACCAGGGCGAAGAGCCAGGGACGGAGGGAAGCGGACAGGGAGGCCGGCCTCGGGGAGGGCCTGCTGCTCAGAACGCCACGGCGGGGGTCGAGACAGGACGCATTGGGGACCGGCAGCGAGGAGAAAAGCAGCCTGTTTTTGCTGCGGCCACAATGAGGGGAAAGTTAAACAATGGCAGAGCGAGGAGGGGGAACTTAATAAATATTTCATCAAGAGGAAAGGTCTGCCAGCAGCCAGCATGTTAGCAGATATTACACAATTCTTGGATGGGATTCAGTTGAAAACAATGGTGTTGGTATGGCACGGTGTCCAAGTAGCACCTATTGCAAAACAAATTTGTTTTATATTAATTAGGCCGGGGTTATGCTGGTATTTATATATTTTGGCAATATTTTGAACATGCAATCATAGCCACTTACTCGCCTCCCCAATGTTTGTTTTTGTTGCTGCTGTTCGAAGGACACGGCCATCATGTTTTCGAAAACATGTACTGGCTCTGGAGACAAGCTGGTAGGCAAAACGACGTTTCAGCAGCAGCTTATCTGTTCTCACCATCATCTACTGCTTCAGTATCTGGGCAAGCATGGCAGTGTGCGCAATGCCTAAACATTAATATGTCTTTCAAATAAGGGTGGCTCAGGAGCACAGTCGTATTTATCATTTGAAAGTTCCTGCTAACAGCTTAACACATTTCAAATATTTTCACTTTACCACAGGACCAGGAAAATGACTGATGATGGAAAACACTGGGCTTTTCAGACTAAAAAAAGAAGAAAGCGACCCATCCATCCATCTTCCCAATGCTTGTCCTAAGCACAGTCAGGATGCAAGAAAATTATTCTAGGAAAAATAAGCATATTTAGATAAGATGTATTATCCGCCTTAGTTGTATATTGTTTTGGACAATAGCACCTGCTAAATTAACTACATAAACGAAGATTTCAGCACTTCCCTGTCAATTGTTACCCCTTACTACACACATGACTGCATACATAGCCTACATACAGCTTCTGCAGGCCAGTGACAAACAACACAAAGCGCCAAAATTGCTGAACTCAGTTCGGTAACAGTTCTTGATAACAGCATTTACATCTGTTCGAAAGGTCAGTTATGTGCCATGACTTGTATGTCATTGTACCAATGAAACAGCATGCATCTCCTATATGAGAGAAACATGCTATGACCTCAGTGGCGACGCACTCAGCCTCAGAATGCACCCATGGCTCTGTGTCTAATAAAGGTTGATGAATAGTGCATCACTTGTGTTCCGCACGACCTCCTCCTACTTCCACAGTGGAGGAGTATCTCCGCTAGAAGCCATTGTGAAGAACGTCACACTCCCCTTGCTTCGTTTATCGCTCAAGTGTTCATCAAGAGACTTCTTCCAGTTGCAGAAATAACAAATTTTCCTGCTGCCTAAAATCATCATCACCCCTGAGAAACATTACCAGTTTATATGTTTTTTAAACAGGAAGTGTAAATTCTGTGCAAACACACATATGGGATGAACAAGTGGCAAGCTTCGTTAACAACATTTGATCTGAAATTTATCTCATATTGATGCTCAGTAAGTGAGGAGAACATGTTGGTTAAATTTGCTGTGAGAATCCTCGTGGACGTGTAAATGTTTACTAAACACATTGGCCAGTGTGCTGACCAGCAGTGACACAATTTCCAATTTATCTTACCTTCAATCTGTTTCGATTTTAAGCTATATTTTTCGGTGGAAAACAGTTTAGAGACATTTGCTCATGCATTAATAAATGCTGGTCACAAAGATCACTGACGTTAAAACCAGATGCAGTCACAAAATCCCATTAACCTGTGAAGCAATCACATTGTTCTTTTACTCATATTCATGCATATAGTATGCATGCAGGTATAACTGTGCATTAGTGTGCTTTTCGATATTGAACCAAAACAATATAGACTGCCAGTGCAAATATGTTTCAAAGGAATGAATGATGTGGATGGGTCACTATGACATTGGCCCTTGGCTCTGACTGGGACCGGGGTGAACAGTGGGAATGGAATGCTTTGAAAGAATGCATTTAAGATTTAAGAGATTTTATTCCTCACATGCTTGATGGGACGAAGATACGTAGCAGTGAAATTTAAAATCCAACTACTCCATCTGTCACTGTGCAAGAGACTTAAAAATATATACAGTATTATACACTGTGTTTAAAAAAACGAATCCCTTTTTATTTTTACATTAGCTTTGTTGATCCTGAGCTGATTTTGATCATTTTTGGCTGAGCAGACCTGTTTGAAAGTGAATGGACGACACTTTGAACACTTGCTGTAACTGTATGATTTCTTTTGTCATTGTTTTTGACTTGACTGTTACCTGACTTTGCTGTCTGATTTTGATGTGTATTACCTTGAATATGAGCCTGATTTGTTGCTTGTGATACAAGGTACAGTAGGAGTACGTAGAACAGGTGTCGTGGGAAATAAAATACACATTTTGTTACAATTTTCTTAAAGTATATTTCTGCAAAAAAGATCAAAAGTGGCTCAGGATCAACAACAAAATTGCAAAAACAAGAAGATTGTTTCTCTGAAACAGTGTACATAGATATTCAATACACATACATAAAAATGAAATGAAGTAATCAAATCGCATCAGGATCAGTTTTTTAATAGATAGAGAATAGTTTGATCAAGTTGTAAATAATTTTAAGCAGTATGAATTAAAAGCTCCGCTTGCGTTACAATTATATCTCCGAAGAGTTTTTTGGTACGTCCGAATCATTGAAAAATAAGACTCTTCAGGCCAGACTTTAACATGTAAGCATCTAACTTTTTTTTTTAATTGCACTATTGAGTCGGCTCTGACTGGCGATGCTGCAGCTTGCACGGCAATGAGAGGTGAGGGATTTGTTGAGAGGGGGCCGAAGTTGTGCAGCCGTGGGCAGCTCGGGGTCGGCGCTAGGACCCAGCCGGAAAGAGGGTTGACACGAGAGCAATACCGAAAGAAAGCTGGGGAGGTGTAGTAGAGGAACGGCAGCAGAATCTGATTAAATGAGGAGCTTTTTACCCACGTTATTGAAGGACATCGCAGTCAAAACAGCTAGCGGAGGCGACCACAATAATGATCCGAGAGCAGCTCTGAAAGCTCGGTCCAGGTAAGGTGCAGTATCTTTTTTTTTCCGCTTGCCTATGCGTCCGACTGCTGCCAGAGGGAGGGTAGGTCCCATTGTATTGAGTGGGATGCGGCTGTTCTCACCCGGGCTGGCCTGGGTAGGCCCACGACGGCGGCAAGAACTCACAAAATACGTGAAAATGAGTGGCTCGCCTCAGCGCACTTCTTCCAGGCACCATTTCGCTTTATCGCGTCAAAGGTGCTCAACTGTGTGGACATTCTACTAGGGAAAGCGTGTGCATGTAACATAGTTTTTGATGGATGTTTTTAAACATATGCAGCTTCTCTTATTTATTCTTTTTCGGCTTGTACCCGTGTTCGCTTTTGACCCTCCTAGGCCGAAGGTGTGGGTGTCCCCCTTCCACGTTTGTATGTACTTCTTGCTAAATATAATCTAATAACCCTGAACAGGCACACACAGCTCTCGGATTTAGCAAGCTTCTGTGTAATTTTTCTCGCAGATTGCCGAGAAAGTAAACAGAAGCCAGTTTCATTTCTAAACCTGATAAAACGCTGCTAGTGTAATGTTAGCCAGGCTTGCATCAAAGTTGTTGCCCTGAACTTAAGTCCGAAAAGATGATGAAACATTTTACTTGGCTTCTCGTGGATTTCTACGTCCTCACTCCTTTAGAAAAATAGGAATCTGATTGCGGTTGATGTTTTGTGTTAACTACGGCAGTCTTCGCAGTTGTTTCGGGAAATACCCCCTTTTTCGATTGGTGCTCTGCCTTTTTTTTTTAAAATTTTTATCAGTAGGTGTTATACTGTGCAAGAAATGTACCTTAAAAGTAAGCATCGGCACGTTTCAATACTATAATTAAACCGTTTCTGAGAATCGCATGTAGGGGAAAAACAAAGTGATTAGCTTGTGGCATACTGTAGGTTGCACGGGGAACTGATTAATATCTGCTACAATATTGTTTCAACCCCCCACACATAAGACATGGTTACATTTAACGGCCCCTCCAGTTACATCATAACAGCATATCTGATTGTGATGATGTGTGGTCCAGCCTGGATGCTGAGTGGGGTACTCTCAGGTTCATCAGCGCACCCTTCGTAATAAACAGCACTCAAGTAAACAATGCGACATGTTGCCCTGTACAGTTTGGTCATTGATAGGCATAGCTGTACTGTACTGCTGGCCTGATCTGCTGTATTGACCGCATTGCACTTCTTCACTAGGTATTTTAATGAACGTGTAACGCGAGCGCTTAATATTTGCTCATTTTCCCACTACAGCTGATTGGATAAACAGCAAAAAGGTATAGTTTGTCAGAATAACTGTGACGTAACAATGGCATAAAATTTAGTACAGTATGTTTAATTGAAAGCGTCTCAATGTTAGTTTTTTGTTTTTTACTCATCTTTGCAGTTTGGAACTGGCACAAATACTGCATATTTATGTCTTTGCTAAGTTACTTTACTTAACAAACAAGTGATGTGACATTTACGGCGTTTCAATCTAATGCTCCTACACGCTGTTGTCCGTAATTCGGGGAGACAAACGAGGATTTGTGATACGGGTTCGTTTTTGTAAAACGCTTCTCGGGAACCTTAATATTTCGTCAAATCTTGGAATAACGGGAAAAAAACAACCCTGTCGTGGCAACTTGCAGAGGGACCATCGCTGAGGCCTATCTGCGCGACGCAAGACTTAAGATGCTGTGAAAACACCGTGGAAAGGGCGCGCTGTGCTGAGTTACTACCTCAGGCGACGCCTTGTTTTCTGCTGGATGCTACCGTGGAAGCGGTGAAATAACATTGTCCTAACATTGTGGTGTGTGACAGTCATGGTGAGCAATTTGAAAGAAGCCGTGTGAAGGCTGGGCATGGCTGTTCCTGCTGCACCGAAGGCTGCTTTCTTCTGGGATCTGTGAAAGCCCTGTACTGTAGTGATGGAGCCAATGAGCCTGAAGAGGCTTTGACACCCGTGCTGGGTGACAGTACCCCAAGCTATCGCCAGTGTTGAATGGTTAGCTTAGCATACCTCCACAGGTCTACCAGGGGTGTTGAAGCCTCATTTGCCCCATCATAATATAAGAGCCTGAAGAGGCTTTGACACCCGTGCTGGGTGACAGTACCCCAAGCTATCGCCAGTGTTGAATGGTTAGCTCAGCATACTCCCACAGGTCTACCAGGGGTGTTGAAGCCTCATTTGCCCCATCATAATATACAGCCATTGTCAGCTGGTGAACCGTTACGTGTGGAATCTCTGGAATTCGCGGAATGCCGTTTGAAATAGCCACTGAGAGATAGCGCTTATTGTGAAAAGCTCAGGACTGGCTGGTCATTTGACAAGAGCATTGGGGGATACTGCAGTCACCCTCTCCAGCATATTCTTATCACGACTTTGCTCTGTTTTGGTTATGACGCTACTGTAGAAGTGGACACGATTTACTTTTTTCACACTTTGAATATATTTGACGTAAGAAGAGAATGTTTGCATTACTCTAGTGGGCTTATGCATTCAGTTGATGTATTTTAATACATCTTTTTTTAAATGGCTGGGTCTTCTGATTGCCTAGTTTGGGTGCTTTTCCCACTTGAGCAAAGTGACCCTTTAATTATGTTCTTTTGTACCTAATTAAGAAAAGGGGAGGGTATTTTATAAGCAAAGGGAAATAGGCCCTGAAAGATGGTGATGGAGAAGGAACACTACAAGTCACAAAAACTCAAAACTTTACCAATGTTTGTATGAGAAACATAGCTTCTCATTCAAGGTGGTCCTTTGGGCGAATAGGCCATGGTGGTTGCTAAGTTACTGAACATGAACACAAACAACATGCTAAAAGCTGTATTTCAGAACAAAGCCTAACAGAGTCTTCCTGTCCAGAGTCGTTTAAATTCACAGAACGGACTTGGAAATTTGTTTGTATTTGATTATGTTAAATCAGACATCTTTGTGCTTATTTTGTGATTGTCTGTTCCAACAGATAGAACAAATGTTATTGTTTAGAGGTGTGAAATGGAGTCTGCGGAATTATAGGTTCCTTGTTGTGTGTTCTCCTGTCTTCTCAGGAACGTTACGGTAAATTTAGCTTTAGCCTGAACCTTGTGCCAGACTCCTTATGTTAGTTCGTATTGAAACGTCTATGATCTGCTACATTCTTTGTGTAGAGCATGTGTGAATTTGAGTATATTGCCAAAATTTAAATCTTCTAAAAAGTCTTCTGTCCCTCGGTACACATTTTTTTAAAAAGCGGCATGTGCTATGTGAGTAAGCAAGGTTGTGTGCAGATGAAATCTCATTGTATTCAGTAGTGGACGGCCGTTTGTTCGACAGGCTGCTGTGTGGTGTTGACCTATTCTAGCCCTAACCGAAGCTAAAATGTTGCATGCTGCTCGGCCTGGATGTTTTGTAGAGCCCTAGCTGCTGCTGACCCCGTTAATCAGTGAGTCGGCAAGTGACTGCCATCCATTGCTGTGGTGTTTGGAGAGCACCTGTGTCCCGAGGGCCTCCTTTGCTTCCCGCAGTGGCAGCCAAGCCATCTGATTGACGCACGTTAGGCCGATACATGTGCTTGCCTGTGCATGTGCATAGGTAAAGCTGACATTGCGTATATGTGCTTATCAGGACCCCAGAATGTATTTGTGCCAAATACTGGTCAAAGTGGTGTAATGTATGGATTTGGATTCTGTCTGGAGGGTTGGGAAACGGCTTAGCCAGTTCTGTACTGTTGAGAGATGGCTATGGACAGCCCATCAAGCAAAGCGGATGCAAGACAGCATTTTAGTATTAAGGCTGTAGTCATACAGTATCAGTTGGGAACTTAATGGCCGTGGCTTATGTGGTTTGTGCCAGAGCTTTTGTTAAAATTGCCTCTACCGTGACTTCGGCAAGTCCCTGTAAAACAGGGGTTATAGTGGAAATGAGGAAGTTGCGTGACTGTGCAAAGCTTGTCACCCAAGCAAAAAATGTGTCATGCCTTTGAATCTTGTCATGAAAAAGGGGTGCTGTTAAAGGATGTGAAGTATCGTTAGCACTGCTGTTGTGCTGCAGGTACCTGCCCATTTTACGTTAAGTGTGTACGAATGCGCGGACCACCTGGGTAAGATGCAGTTGTGCATGCGGCCATCACAGCTTCTGTGACTGGTCAGGAAATCGCCCCGGGGTGTTGCTTCACGTTTCGCAGATGTGCATTTCTGCTTTTGCTGTCGCAGCACTGACATTGCGGGACAAACAGCTGTTGGAGAGCCTCCCCACAGCCTTCCGGTGTGGGCCTGCCAGTCTCTGCAACAGCTCTGCTCGGGTAGCAGTGTGTCAGGGGGGAAGAACGAAGGGCATGGCGAGGTCATGGAGTGCGAACGACTTCCTGTGAGGTGAGCGCAGTCAAAACACTGGCTTGTTTACGTTCATGCAAACGGTGTCCAGTCTCGTTGCCTCAACCCTTCTGTTGTTGTTCAACCCCCTTCCTCGACCGGTAAGGGACCTTGTTGGAGCTTCAGAAGTCAATGGCAACAGACCCGCTGCTCAACAATAAGTTTCTGGTGGCCCGGACTTGTTTTGCTTGAGCTGCAGCTTAAGTCCACCTTGACCACTCCCCTTTCTCTTTCAGTTAGTTCAAGTGACTCGACCACAGAATTTGAGAACAACTGCGCCCCCCAGATGTGGCTTGAATACATCAAAGTGAATGACTGATAAAAATGAACCAGAAAAAAACAAAATAGCTGGTGCAAAAACGTTATCTACAATGTCTGCCCATGCTCCGGACCCCCTGCTTTCATACCAGTGCATTGTAGCTGACTTGAATTGTGCCTGTTGGGTCTGTGAAGACCCTGCAGTGCACGTCAGTTAGAGGTGGGCATTGTTATGAGGGTCCCACCCTGGGTGCTGATGCATTGAGTGTGTTTGCAAAGTGCAAATTTCAGCATAGCTGCACTGAAAACTTGCTGCAGGATGTCTTTTTTTACTTATTTATTTTTTAAAAGGTTGGGCCAGTGCACCAATTACTGTCAGCAGTGGCGTCTGTTGACCTTTGGGTCCCAGACCAAGGTTATGAATGCGAGCTTGAAAGAGCTCAATTGATTTTTTTAGAAAGATGAATTTGGTGTGTTTTGGAAATGTTGCAATAAGTATTACTCGTCTTGTTTGTTGCGGGGAGGCCAAATTCAGACAGGCCTACAGGATGGCTGCCTAGTTTCACAAGTGTTCTGCTTTTCTATTATAAGGTTGGCGTTGTTCGCTGGAACACCCTTGTTTACTGGTGACCAGAACATGTCGATTGTCCCGGCATGTTTGTGTTGTGCTCAGATGGGGCCCCTGGGTGTATTTAGCAGGTCATTGGTCACTATAATGAGTGACAACCTGAGTCATATAGGAGTTAGGGGGGTTTGTTTGATACCAGGTCTGACATCTGGAATGGGGGCTCATTGACATGTGGGTAATTTCAGGCATCCTGCTTTCTGTTGGTGTCCCACACTGAATGTAATGACAAGTGGGCGTCACCTACAGAGCCTAGCATTTTGGGTTTCCACATTCTTGTGGGCGTGATAATCACTCCCGAAATGGTATCGCCAGTCTCCCCCAGGCTTTTGTGTTGGACGTAGAAATTTTTGATTTTTGCATTTGTGACCATTGGCAGTTTTTGCCAAGATGAAATTCTCCTGCCAGAGCCTTCTAGCACTTTCCAGCAGACTCCATTTCTCTCTCTCGAGGACAGCCATAATTCACCTGTGTTGGAAAGAGTAAGCAGAAAACACAGCTGTTTTTTTTACTGTTGTTTTGCCTGTCAGTCGATGTCAGAGTTTTTGCTTAACAAGTCTGGCTAAGAGTAAAAGTGGCCTGACACTAGGGAGCAATAAATGGAACAGATTATTTGATAAGCCAGGCTGTTTTTGGCCCTCAGTCACGTGGAGATGTCGTTTGACGCCCCCGGAGTGGACTCTGCTCCTGTGCAGAGTGTTTCCATGTGAGCTGGGTGCGGACCTTCAGGTGAGCCTAGGTTCATCGTAACTTGTGCTGATGCTCCGCCCCCCCCCCCCCTCCCCCCCCCCCCCTCCCCTCACTCCCCTCCTTCTCCCCCCCCCCCCACTCCCCGCCCCCCCGCCGACCTCTCACACGACCCGCCGCCCCCCCCGGCCCGCC
>JAACJT020000021.1:12957150-12984278 GCA_009936485.2 Gymnarchus niloticus | reverse complement strand
CCCATCCCCCCGGCTGTGACAGGTAGCCACAGACGCCGGTGTGTGACAGACACGCAGCGCATGTCGCCGTGAGGCGGCCGAACGCCTTGAGGCAGCAGGTGAGTCCGGCCGACTATAAACGTGGGACCAGCTGGCAAGGTGGGGGGGCAGGGCCCGTGTCAAAATGAGTCTTGTAATCCCCCCCCTCTGTCGCTCGCTTGCTCGTCTTCCTTTTGCTCACCCCCCCCACCCCCTTCACTATCTCCCTCTTTGTGTCTCTCTTGCCCTTCCTCTTTTCTTGCCACCCCCAGGGAAGAGTGGACTAAAGCCATCCAGACCGTGGCAGACGGCCTGCAGAGACAGGAGGAGGAGATGATGGACTCATCTCCTGAACCCATGGACATGGAGATGTACCTGACCAAACCGCGACTCAAAGTGGTATATCCCATTGCCCGTCCCCCCTCCAGACGTGTGATGGTCACCTCCTGCAACCCTCTATCCATTACAAATTGACAGTGTTCTTTTGGTGGAAGGACAGTAGACCAGGTGTCTTCGGCACTTGGTTTTGGCATTCTTGTCAACTAACAGGTCAAAGGTCAAATGTGCACCAGCACCATATATAGTCATCACGGTTTCAGAGGCCCTGTCTGTGCCTGGAGGGTTACTTGGATTTAGTCTCTAGGGCTTGCCTTTTGATTGGATAAGATCTAAACCCCAGCCCTTTTCTCTTTCAATACCTCAGACTATGCATGACTTTGAATACCTCAAACTCCTGGGAAAAGGCACTTTTGGCAAAGTCATCCTGGTGAAGGAGAAGGCCACAGGACGATACTACGCAATGAAGATCCTGAAGAAGGAAGTGATCGTGGCAAAAGTGAGTCTGCCTACCAACTAACACACTCAGAAGGCTGTCCTTTTTCCGTGTCTAGACATGCTCTCTTTGTGGTCCTTCCAGGATGAAGTTGCACACACCCTCACTGAGAACCGTGTGCTACAAAACTCCAAGCACCCCTTCTTGACGGTGAGAGAACCTTTGTGGAGACACTCAATGGTAACCGCAGTGGCCCGCCAAATGGGCTCGAGGCACCAACCGAACCTGGGCCTCGTGGGTGACCCGAAGGAGCCACCCACCCTCACTGCTCACACCCTCTGGCTCCAAATTGAGGGTCTGAAGCAGCTGAGCTATAGTACCATTTCTCTGCTGCCAGGTTACTTTTGCTAGACTCCCAAGTTTTGTTGGGCCACAGACCAGTGGGTTTGGATGAGTGCATCCCAAATGCAGCACTGGGCTTTAGGCACTTACAGTATCTGCAGAAGTGGGGCAGTAAAGGGTTCCCGAATCTGCAGTGCCAGACAGTTCCTTACATCAGTGTTCTGGTGTTCCCTGTCCTGCTCTCTTTGAGTGAGTAGGCTTTTTATAACGTTTTCTCATCGTATTCCCCTGGTTCTCTGAGGACTGTCTGTTGTTGATGTTTCCTGAGAGAATTTAAGTTGAATTGCTCTGAGCTGAGCATAATGTGCCCCCCCCAGGGATTGAAGTACTCCTTCCAGACCCACGACCGCTTGTGTTTTGTCATGGAGTATGCAAACGGTGGAGAGGTGAGTCTTGGTAATTCAAGTGGGCCAGGGATTGTGGAAGGGGAGAACCCACACTGTGCTGACACCCCCCCCCCCCATCCCAGCTCTTCTTCCACCTCTCTCGGGACCGGGTCTTCTCGGAGGAGCGAGCTTGTTTCTATGGAGCAGAGATAGTCTCGGCGCTGGACTACCTGCACTCAGAGCGCAACGTGGTCTACAGGGACCTGAAGGTGAGGTGGCTTGCAGTGGCTGGGGTCTTGGGTAAGAAGCTGTCCTCTGCCCCTTTAGTGGAGCTCAGACCAGACTGGGATCCTCGTGTGGCTCTTTCACACCAAACCAGCAGGGAAATTTAAGTAGCTTTTGGGGGGGGGAGGGGGGCAGCGGTGGCATCGGAGGCCACATCTCGTCCAGCTGATGAAACTGTACCCCCCGCACCTCCACAAACACACATCTCCCTGGGGCGGGGGGGGGGCTGCTAAGGTTCTCCTGAAAGTGCCAGGGCAGCAGGATCGAGGCGATGTGCTGACTGTGTGGGATGCAGGGAGCTGTGTGCTCCACAGCTGCCAGAGGGCACTGTGGAACCAAAGGCCACACATTGCGAGGGCCCCCCCCGCCCCAGCACTGCAGTTTATGGCGTAACGGATACGGCTAGCTGATACTTACAATTTTGTGTGTGTGTGTGTCTCTGCCCAGCTGGAGAACCTCATGCTGGACAAAGATGGTCATATCAAAATTACGGACTTTGGCCTGTGCAAAGAAGGCATCACAGATGGGGCTACCATGAAGACCTTCTGCGGCACCCCTGAGTACCTGGCACCGGAGGTACGACCCAAGGTGTCAGTCATGTGACCACTTCTGTCTCTGTCTGTGTGGCTTCTCTCCGGCTGGGTTGTCATAGCAACATCTGATTAAATTGTGATCGTAGGAAAGTAAAGTTCGGCTTTTTTTGCATTTGAAACCAGAACCACTGGTCAGTTTAGGGGGTAGTGGGGATGTGATCAGATTTCCAGATGAATGCCGATAGGACTCCTGATGTCCAAGTGTAGATGCATGCATCTTGAGCTTCCAGAATATTTCCGGGATGGTGGCACCATATTGACACAGTTTGCCGGTTTGTTGTCTTTAACCCCCGTTTAGAATTTACTCCATAGAGAGGGGGTTTGGCATCACTTTAGGTAACATGAGCTTGCCCCCCCTGCCTGGGATGCCGGCCTGACCCGGTGTGGTTGGGCCTGATGGTAGCCCTGCTAATTGGGTTTATGGGAAGGGCCTTCCTATGTTAAGAAGTGAGTGTGAGTTCCACAAAGGGCAGGAAAGGACTTTAAAGAAATAGAGCAACAAGGAAAATGTTTAAAAAATCTTATTTAAATGTTATTGGAGGTTCAGTCATTACGTACTTCTTTGTCATTGTCGTGAACCCCTCTTTTGGGGGGGGGGAGAATAATGTTTTCATCCACTGTCCCTACCCCTCTCTGTGCACATTGTGACGTCGACACGCTAGATGCAGTGGGGGTCGTTGCCGCGGAGATCAAGGAGTAACCTAGCAGCCCCGGCGGAGGCCTGGCGTTCCAGGTTATTTGGAGGCGAACAATGACCTTGTTGTGTGCTGAGCCTAGGAATGCTGCGTCCCCGGAGAAGTGGGGGGGGGATGTTGGAGTGAGGGGGATTTGGGGGAGGGACGCGCTGTCGTGTGACACGGGTGGGTTTGCCCCTTTCAGCCGAAGGCCTGCTCAAGGCGTCCTTGTGCTTGCGTTTGTCTAAAAAAAAAAAAACATCAGCCACAAGAATGGAGTTTGTGTGTGTGTCCTGACAGCTTTCTGTGTGTACATCTTCTGGACAAAAGCAAACTGTCATGCAGGAGGGGCTATCTGTTTGGTTTTAGGGCGTTGGCATGTATGTAAGCAGGACTCGTTCTTTGCAGCACTGTGTGTGGTGTCTGTGTGCGTGCATGCGTGCGTGCGTGCGTGCACGTGACTGAGCACAGCTCCGGTGGTACCGGCCGCTCCACAGCTGTGCTGCTCCTCTACATATATGGGGCAGCTGCGGACCCAGCTGTCTTGACGGGTGCACTGTGCTCCTGCTGTGCTGGAACTAGAGACTGTCCCTGTAATCCTACCGCCACCGTGGCTTCATGTTACTCCACATGCACACATACCCCACACCTCCATTGTCTGACCGTTACAGCGTCTCTGCACATCACCCCGCTTGGTTACGGGGTCGGGTTGCGGTACCTAGCCTCCCCGTGTCAGTGTGAAAGTAGGGCCCCTGCGAGGCCCCCCTGGCTTAGAGCTCATGAAGAGGAGTGGGGCACCTTTGGCCGTGCTCCCGTCACTCTGCTCAGCCTGTTTACTCATGTTTGTTTTTAGCTGAGGAAACGTCCCGTGGGGGACACATGATAGTGAGATACACAGGCTGTGCACCACAGGAAATACTCATTTATTACTTCTCTGCTGGCCTCCAGCCCTGTTCTCGTGACTCGCCACTTGTCTGCTACACTATTCCCATCACTCATAACTGGCTAACTGTGCATTTCTTTATTATTCTGCTGGTATTTCTCACCACTAGCCTTCTGTACGGCACTCTCGTTACTCGCCGCTGGCCTTCTGTACGGCACTCTCGTTACTCGTCAGTATCTCATTATGCATTCATGAGTACACTTCCTCCTCTGACAATCTTTGCTTTTGGGCAGGTGCTGGAGGACAACGACTACGGGAGGGCGGTGGACTGGTGGGGCCTGGGCGTGGTCATGTATGAGATGATGTGCGGCCGACTGCCCTTCTACAACCAGGACCATGAGAAGCTGTTTGAGCTCATCCTCATGGAGGAGATTCGCTTCCCTCGCACGTTGGGCCCTGAGGCCAGGTCCCTGCTCTCTGGCCTGCTCAAGAAGGACCCCAAGCAGAGGCAAGTCATGGTTTATGCCGTCAGAAGTGGCTCTGGCTATGGCATCTCAACTAAAAAGTTAATAGAGCATTGTGCTGTCTTTGTACAGTGTGTGGTGTGTCAGGCCTCTTAAATTCTAAGTAGCATGACATGTAGTGTGACAGGAAGTGTGGTCGTTCTGGGGGGACTGTTCTATTGCTGAAGTCTCAGCAGTGGTGTTACTTGGCTTTGGGCCCCCTCTCCAATCCAGGTTAGGAGGGGGTCCTGATGATGCTAAGGAGATAATGCAGCACAAGTTCTTTGCCGGGATCGTCTGGCGGGATGTTTATGAGAAGAAGGTAATAGAGCCACATGCATGCACACACACCATGTTCCTCAAAGTGGTGCCAACACACCCCTGGCTCCATGGGGGCACAGCCTTGGTTACGGCCTGGCATCTCGCCTTGAAGTCCCCGGGGGCATCACCGTGGGGTGGGGATTCTCTGAACGGCATCTGCCTTCATTATGCGCTAATCAGGCGAGTGAATGACAGAAAACAAAGCTGGAGGCTTTGGGAACAGACCAGCGATAAACTGGTAATTATCGCCGTGTGGGACTCCTCTGAGTTACTGCACTTGTCCTTTACTGTGTAGGGATGGAGTCTCGTCAGGCTGGCTAGGGGGCATCCCCTACACACACTCAGCATTTTTAAGGATTTTCTATACTTTATTCCCCCCCGTTAGAACATTTGCTTGCTGAAAGTCTACCATCTTCCTGAGATTTGATGATCGGATGAGTCACAGGATGCGTGGGGCTGTGTGATGTGCCTGTGTACTAATGTTTTTACCTCTCTCCCCTTAGCTGGTGCCCCCTTTTAAGCCCCAGGTCACTTCAGAGACCGATACGCGGTATTTCGATGAGGAGTTCACGGGTCAAACCATCACCATCACTCCTCCGGGACAAGGTAGCCTCCCTCCGTTCCCCCTGAAACACAGCAATAACCCTCAGGTGTTTTTGGTGGGGTGGGGTTATACCTGTAAGCTGCCACACTTTCATTCCAGAGTTTTGTCAGATTCTGGATCAGTGCTTTATTCTGGGGTCAAATTTTGATTGAGGGAACTAAACAGGAAATCAGAATGACGATAAGGGGGAGGTTACATTAAAGTTGTGACAACCTTGAGAGCGCAGCCCTGGGGCTTCTGGGAAAGAAAGAGCAGCTGAATTTAGCATCCGTTTTGGTTTCAGAGCAGCTGGGTGCTGGAATCCTGATTGGACTTGGGCGACTCTGTACCCTTAAATGTAGGTTTATATACAAGGCAATAGAAGAAACCAGCCCAGCCATTTAGAAACATGGGCCAGACACTGATAGCCATCACATGGCTTGTGAAGAGAACCACACCCACCCACCCACCCCAGACAGTCAGGTTTCTGTGTTAACGGAAGGATGCAGGTAGAACATCAGTGAAGTTCCCAGTCACAGTGGGATTGCTTGGTACTCTGTTGCTAGCATTCTGAAATCATTTTCTGTAACGTGGGAGTATTTCTCATTATCTCATCGTGGAATGAACTGGGATTGAGTCAAATTAGAATTAGCAATGGGTTTCGACCCGGACAAGGGTGTCCCCCCACCTTGAGCCCTTAGATTTTTGGAATAGGTTCCATCTAGTCCGGGGTGTCCTACGGGGCTGGAACCCTTAGGTTCCTGGGATAGGCTCCCCTAACCCCGTGACCCTTCATCGGACAAGAGTTTTAAGAAATGGATGGATGGAATTTAGGATGACGATTCTTGAAATAGTGATCTGTTCACCAGTCTTGTCATAGTCATCTCAGTACAAGACATGCGAGTGTTTGTAATGATTCCCTGTGTTTGAACAGTGCCCCCTGCTGGCAGTGCTGTGAAGTTCTTTGCCTCTACTTTGAGTCAGTCATGTGATTTAACCCTTATTTTATAGGAAGGAAACTCCTAACTCTACAGCTGTGCTCTATATAGATGAGCCATATTTATTTTATCGTTTGAACATCATTCGTTGTTAAACAATAAGTAACTTCTCATTATTGCAGGTCTGATACTTTATGTGCTTTTATTTTGGTTGTGTGTTAAGTAGGATGGATCTTAAAAAAATGAAAAATTAAAATTTGTGATTTTTCAGTTCTCTCCCCCAAGAAATGTTTCTCCTTATATAAAATTATTATGGGGAAAAGTTTGAGCTGCTTAGAGTAATATTTAGATGTAGCAGTATTTTTTTAAAAATACCAAAAAAAAGCACAGGTATTTTGAGAATCTAGTTGTCTATCAGTTATGCAGTATTTTAAGCCAATCAACAATTGCAAATTCAGAGCCTGTTCTTCAGTATGCTGCTGCTCAAGGCAAAAAAGTAAGTATTTTTCTAAAGTGTCTACAGTCCCGTGTCTGTTTCTCACTGCCTGGATAAGCCTGCTGGTGCTGCTGAACAGTCTACAGTAAGAGCTGAAGATGTGACTTGTCTTTGGTTATGAGGCCTCTGAATTGTTTAATGAGAGCTGCTCCATGTTCCACATGGTCGCTCACCACTCTCGTGGCACGGACTGTCTCTCCCGATTGCTGGTAGTCCTCCTGGGCCTCCCAAAAGTCTGGGTCCACCTTGAGAAATGAATGTGGAAGCTCTGTCAGTTCAAACAATGTCATGGACTTTGCTGAGACAACATCTTCCAGATTCTTTTCCACGAATTTCTGCAGGACCACGGTTATGATCCCGCTGAGCTTGCTCAACATTATCCTCATTTCTTAGGCTTTTTTACCATCTGTCTCTCTGCTGAACTTACTCAGTGCTGTCAAAAGGCCAAGCCAACCAGTTCTGGTGACAAGTAACATAAGTCATTGGAAAATGTTTGTGAGGTTGTCTTTGATATTGCTGGGTTGATTGTGGCGAAGCCAAAATGTGATTTCAAGAGTATAAAGTCAATGTACGGCACACTTATTGCCAAAGGAGTCCTAATCCCAACCTTCAGGTAAACACACTCGCGTCCTGATGTTTACTGTCAGATGGAACTGGGTTCAGCATCCAGATCTACAGGCTGGAAATGACCTTCGACAGCCAGTGTGCATGATGGATGATCCCAAGTTCACAAATGGTCATACCAACGCCAAGCTAGTCACACCCAACCTATTCCCACTGACCTGCTGTTCTTCATTGGAATCCCCATAACTATGCAGAACTTGCTGACCTCCATGCACCATACCCAGTGTTACCATGCATGACCCAACTCCAGTTTCTTCTTATTACTCTCTTTCGGTTATTTGGCTGCATTTTGGATCGCTCTTGCGAACATCAGCCATCTTGCCTGTACTTGTGACTTGGTCTGTGGATTACCTTCTGTCTTTGTTCCTTGAGTTCTGCTCCCCTGGCTCTGATCATCTGCACGTCACCAACCATGGAGTTTCACTGCTCATTAAACGCTTTCTGTCTATGCACTTAGATCCTTCCTTCATATTCATTACACAATGATAGGTTCAGTACATGTTCACGTTGTTGAGCAGTAGTATTTTGCAACTTGCTGAAGTACTACATTGACCCTGTTATGAATGAGTCAATGTAGCAATACATCAGTGCAGCTAAACTACTAGCAAATATTCACCAGTGAAGCTGATATTTTGCCAGGGTTATTTCTTTATATATACCACCAAAATTAGGGGATAAGTAGGTTATATTTTCAAACTTAAGCTCCACCCTGTTGTTTGGTTATCTAATGGCGTACACTCTCTCTCATTTTTAGATGAGAACATGGAGTCGTTCGACAGCGAAAGGAGACCCCACTTCCCACAGTTCTCCTATTCCGCCAGTGGAACGGCCTAGAGGCCTTCTGCCTGTCATACCCCACCCATTCCACCAGTGGAACAGCCTGTAGAGACCCCCCCCACCACCCCCTGCATTCCGCCAGTGGAACCGTCTATAGACACCCCCTCACCAGACTGTATTGTACAGGCTATAGCCTGTCTCGCCTGTTGTGCTTTTTGTGTGGGTTTTTTTTTTTTTTTTTCTTTCTTCCCTGTCACCTTATAAACCCCACCCCCCAATTTTGGACATCCTCTTATTGGGGGGGACTGAGCACTCAAAGGGACAGATTTTTCTGTGGCTTTTGAAGACCACCTTTAGATAAAGTTTACAAGCAGCAACACTACAGTGTATTCCTGTCACCTCGCTGCCCCCCCATCTCTCTTTCCAACTTGGCCACATTCTGTCCCAGCTTCTGCAAGCTACAAAGTGTGCATGCGTCGTCTCCTCCACTGCCGCCCATGCAGAATGTTCCAGACAGCGGGTTGCACCAACAAACAAGCCTCGTACTTTTTGCTGTTTGTGTTTTTTTTAATCAACACCAACTGCCTGGACCAAATCTGAGTTTATATATGTGTGACAATGTGGCGCCGTCCATCAGCATGGAACGTGTACGCTGTCAGGGTAAGGACCCCCCTTCCCTTTTTAAGTAGGTCTTGAATGTAGTTAACCATGCCCATGAAAGCACAAGTGTTCCGGTGTAAGGCCCTGGTTAGTGTATTTTTATTATAATTATTTTTTTGTGTGTGTGTGGTTTCGAAAGAAATGGGGAATAAAAACTGATCTCGACTGAAATCACAAGATGTTTGATCGACCAGTTTAGCACATAGAAGAGGAATGATCCGGAACGTTTGGGCTAGAAGTCCAACTATGTCCACAAGAGGAGACAGTGGCATGCTGCCAGGGCCTGTGGACGGCGAAGCAGAGACAAACTACCTGTAATTCATGGATGGATTGTGCAATATGATGGTGGAGCGGGCAGCGGCAGACACTTTACCCAGGAGAGGGCCGCTGGAGGCCCTGTTTGCATTTTGTTGTGTGGCAAACATCTCTCTCCTTTTATTGTATGTTTCCTTTGGTCAGAACCTGTGCCCCAGTGTGCTTGGCAGGACGGCTCTTCACCTGGGGTGGCACCCTCTGGCCTGCATGCTCCCCCACGAGTGCCCCTCTTTGGGCTTCTGGCTCTATCTGCTGAATCAGGGAATCTTTTTCCTTCTTCATTCCTCAGATCTCTTTCCTTCTGGGTCTTTCCCGCATTGGGCGAGTTCTGTCCAATGCATTCACCACAGCCTCAGTGAGGTCACCATGACGATGCACACATTTAGGGATGTGGATCCCAAACTGCTTCTTTATTGTTGGGGTTTTTTTTTTTTTTTTTTTTAATCCTTCTGAGGTTTGGGGAGCCTGAGTCTCTATCCTTGACTCCCGTTTTTGATGTATATAACCCTGTGATGGCAGCATGGCCCCCCCAAGTGCACCCCTGCCTGTCCATGACCTCCAGACATTTGCTGGATTGTTTTTTTTCGTACTTGTCATGAATGCGTTTCGAACCAGGACCATTCTTGTCCAGAAGATGTGTAGGTACCACCTCTGTGTGTACAAGGCCAGAAAAATGAAGTAGCCCTGTAACGATGACTGAATATAAACCACCGGCCCTCCTTTCTCCGGGCCGTGTGAGTTTTAGGTTACGAAAGTTCCAATGAGACACAAATTTTCGAGATTTTTTTTTTTTCCATTTCACATTCTTGACTGATAATCACTTGAACTTGTTCAATCTCCTTTCATGAATGTAAAGGTTTATTTTTATTTTGTGATGCCCTTGTTCATTTTGTAAGTTTGTGTATTTTTTTTTTTCCCCAGAACTTTAACTCTTTATTTGTACTGTTTTGCTTTAAGACGACCTTGTGTCCAATCTGTAGCCCTGTTTAGTTGCTTATTCATATATTCATTTCCCCTCATCCTGGGAAAATAAATTCATTTAATTGACTTTAAAAGTAATAGCCCCCCCCAGCACAGCCATTCCAATGACAGCTGGGAGACTGAATTTTAAAAACACCAGCTTTAGTGAACAAAAATATTACTTTTTTTTTTTTTTAACTGTTAAACCATTTTTACATTAGCCTTTTTGTTTTGTTTAAATTTGCTCAAATAAAGGGTTTTAACAAAAAAGTGTCTTCATTATGGAGTGGGAATAAAGCGATGTGATCATGGGCGTCTCGACCCTTTTTACTGGGGCACATGCCCCAGTACTTATGTTCATGTATGTTGAAATACATTCATTAATATATGAAGATATCTGTACATTTTTACCTTTACCAATAGTTGCTTCAGTAGGAGTATGGCAGTGCCAATAATAATTAGCTAAGCAAGGGAAGCTGGTGTAACATACATGCTGTAGCTCGTTTCATAGGCAGCAGGCTTTCAAAAAAAAAAAAAAAATCGTAAGTAATGGGGGTGGGGGCCTGTGCCCCAATAGAGCTTTATGTCTAGTAATGCCCCTGGCTGTGATTTAGGTACTGGTTCTGTAGGCCGAGCCATCTGCACTTTTTAGGGGCTTTAACTTCTAGCCAGCGATTGCCTTCGTCATCACGTCATGGTAACTTGATTACCATGAGCACTTGGAATCCTAACTGTAAAGGGTATTGGGTTTCCCTAACCATACCTGATCTTGTTCTGGCACATATAATCTGTATTATTTCCCAGGGAAATGAGGACACACTTATGTACCCAGCATAACAAGTTGCCTTTTATGGGCTTTAATTGCTTCTGAGGAAAGGAAAAAGAGCAAGTCATTTATGTGTGTCCAGTGAAAGTAGGTTTAAGATTTTAAAGCCGTTGTGAGAAAGTGCTTGCGGCTGTTGTCACACAGCATTTGACAACAAAATGTAGGAGGGGTTAATTTTGTAGGAGTGGATCAAACGTTAAGTTGCTATGAGGTACATTAGTTTTAAACAATGACACGGAGATCCCCTAATAACTGAGTCTGTCCTTGCCCCTGCCTACTTTGCACCACCATTTGATTCATGGCCTTATACAGAGCCTGTCCCGGAACATGAGATGTCTTGACAGCATTTTAACCGACCCCTTAATTACAGCCCCTGACACATGGCTGTCCGTAAACCCCTGTGTCGGGTGGGTGGCCTTGAGCAGATCTCTTCCTGTCATCTCCGTAGATGCTTCCTTCACGGCTTTTGGTGGGGCTGTGTGGCTTGGCTTTGTTTAAAAACCCCTTAAAGCCACTTGTGTTGGGTCCTTGCGTGTCCGTTTATAATACTCCTATATTGGTCAGAAAGGGGACCCCTGCTGTGTGGGCGGCTGATGGCATCTTGCGGAGGTTGTCCTCTGGGCCTGTCACTCGTACTGCCACCCCTAGGCTACATGCTGGGTTAGAAGGAGAAGAATCTGAAGAACAAGGGAGAGTGTGCCTCTTCATTCAGGACCTGCCCTTTTCTGGCCTGCAGCTGGGTGGCCATCTGTGGTGCTTTTCACCACCTACCTGCTGCCGAGCCATCGAACTCTCTACGTATGTCACACAACACCTTCACCTCACCTCTTACTACAGTGAAAATGGAGATTGTTGCAGGGCTTAGTTGACATTTTCTCATTGTTTTTTATTATTGCTATTCCGCCTCCTCACCATGTTCTTATCAAAGCAGCCTAAGTAGCTCCAATTTGTTTGTATATTTTTGATTTTTTTGTTTCAGTTGGAGTTGCTGACCATGGGCATTCTTTCCAGTGCTTAAACCAAGCATTTTTGTCACTCTTCCATGTCATTATGGGGCAGCTTGTTTAAGGTTAAATGCTATCTGGGACATCATGGAATTCTGAGTAATGGATGTGGCACTTCCCTCACATTCAGCCCCAGCTGTTCTGTCTTACCCAGCCCCAGGTGAAGTTGATCTCTGGGGGGGGGTTCCGCACTGTGTCTTTCACTGCCTGTTTGCTCTTGAGAGCACCTTGAACTGGAGCCAGATGTTGCAGCTCCAGGGGTGTCCACGTAGCCAAACTGGGTTTTGTGGCTCTAAGTTGATTATGTTCCGTCCGGTCTTTTTGCTCGATGAAGAAACTGTCATAGTGTATCTGCTCAGCATGTACGACCTTCCAGGATGACTCAGCATGTCGCCTGACACCCATTAAGAGAGAGAGTTGTTTGGTGGAGCACTGGTCCGGGTTTGCAAAAAGCTTGAAAGGACCTGACTGACTGACCATAACTGTTATTCTGTCCCGGTCATGGAACGTCAACAGTCAGCCCATGGTTTGACGATGGCTTTTTTGACCTCATTCAGTGCCACCCACCTAGACCAGACCCACCCCCTGTATACCCTCGCTTCCTTCATTGGGTAATTGACAAGAAGCCAAGTCTCAGGCGGTCACCTAGCAACACTGCGGGAGATCCACAGCTTGTTAACTCAGGAAGTCCTGGGTTGATCATTATGGGCTCGCAAGACAGCCTCTCTCCCTGACAGTCACTTTTGTGCTCGTTTCCTGGAGTTGCCCCAGTCGGTGTACTCTGGGTCCATGATTTGACTTTAAAATACGCATTCCCTCCCTCGCTTGAAAAGCAGGCATTGTGGGTATTGTAGTGACCGGCTCTTAATGTGACTAGGCCTTAATGAGACAGAGTGATTACTGCCTAATGACATTAAAATGTAACTGTTGAATTGTCAGCTTCCCCAAATGACATCTGGATGCAGGGGAAGGCTTTACTTGATGTGTGTTGTCCAAACATGTGTCAGATGTCGCCTTGTGTGTAGACATCTTCTCTGTTTGTTATAAGTACAGCCAAAAGTCTGGCTCCCCTCCACGGGTAACATAGTACTCCTGTTAGTCACCAACTGGGCGAGTTTGGTCGGGCCCGGTTTCCCTCGGTGCTGCCGCAGCCTGCTTGTGCCAGAGGAGGTGTTTCCCCTGAGCTGGGCACAGATGGCGCCGTCCCAGGAGCAGATGTTGGCGGCGCAGGGTGGCGCGTTGATAGAGCCAGCTGCAGAGCAGGTAGGGCCTGGAGTTACAAGTGCGGGCAGCTTAGAACCGGGCGAAGGCCTCACCTACCACTGCCACTGCCGCTGAGGGGGTACAGCTTGCCAGGCGGTTTCCTGGCCAACATGCCCCAGCTGTGCTACCCACAGTGCACCGCTCTGTATCAGCCATTTTTCCGGCAGTGTTCTGAACACTTCTGCATGTAGGCATTGGCATGTTAGCGTGATGCATTTGTATACATAGCCTGGGGGCTCCATGATGCCAGTGACAGCTGTAGAAAAGAGCATTGACCTCAAAAAGAGAAGTTTTAGGCCAATTCAGACTTGGACAGCAAAGCCAGCCGCATGGTCACTGCTTGGAAAAGTATCCTTTTAACCAGGTGACTGTGATAATTGGAGATGTATGACTAATGTTGTTGACAGTTAGAAGATGTGCTAAATGAATTACTGATGCATTCTCAAAAAAGTCACTGCAGTAAAAATACTTGCTTAGCACCTGTTGAACACTCAGCAAATAAATCAAGCACTGATTTCATCTAGATCAACTGTATCTGGTGATTCAGAGAACATCTATCTTGAAGCATCATGAATGGTCAGTGAGAGAACAACCAGTCTGTTCTGCAGCTGACTGGTTGTCCTGCTGGACCTGCTGGAGGCACGATTACCAGAGGCTGAATGGAAGTGAAAAGTGATGGGGGCAGGTTGGCGTCCACTGTTACAACAGAAGCACAAGAAAGTGATTACAGCCGGTACCAGCTGGGGACTCGTCATCTGGGTGACATGTGACACATCAGGTGACTGAGCAGCACCAGCGGGAGCTGATAATCCCTCCAGTAGCCCTCTGTCAAGCTTCATGTAGCATGCGGCTCAAAAAACTTTTAAAAGATGAGTTGCCGCCTACGTTGCTTGGCTCCACTGTCTCCAAAGCTTCTTGTGTCTCCAAGGTTACATTGATGGCTTCTTTACAGTACATCCTCCAAACAGCCACAGTACGATATTCCAAAGCACAGATCCCCACGCCGGTGAGACCAAAGGCCCAGTATTGCCTCTGGTTGAGTCGTACTGCCATGCGACAGACAGGCAGCCATTTCACCTACATTTTAGCATTAATAAGCGACAATGTGGCTTCTTTGTGAAGGCAGATTTTGGTCCCTTTGTATCGAAATGAAAGACCAGATGACCTCTGGGATTCAGATAAGGGAAAAGAATGTACCCTCTCCCGTACATCCTATGCCTGAAAGACAGCTATCAATACCACGTCCTCTGGGGAGGAAGGCAAAAGCCACTCAACATCCCAGACTGTGGGGCAGCTGAAGAGGAATCCAGTGTGATAATTAACTATGATGAGTCTTTTTGTAAGGGCCATTTAATTGTTGAGAGCGGTTTGGTGGTGGTTTGGAGTGAAAGGTTACAACCTCGTATTGGCCCATTGTACATGAGGTAATCCTGATAGGGTGTTAGCTAGTGGCAACTTCTCAATTCCTGTTTGAGGGAGGAAAAAAATATATATATGGTTAAAAGGGTCTTTGAAGTGTAGGGGGAAAACTGGAATTCAGGAATGGTTGGAGGAGGAAATTGAAAGAAACATCTGGCTGTAGCTGGAGGGCTTGTTTCACTGAAGCATGAGTCTTGGTTTGAACTCACCTTATAGAACAGTTAGTTCCTGAGGGGAAATTCTGTGTTATTCTGAGGGAGAGTATTTTACTTTTTTGTCCCCCTACTCATGAATTTCCTCTATAGGATTATTTCATCCTTTCAAGAAGAAGTTCTGAAAGGGAAAATTCAGCACGATGTCTCAAACAAAGATGGAACCTAACAGTAAGCAGGTTGTTGCCGAATCTGAACCCTGTCCACTTTGCTTGTAGTGGAGGAATGCGCTTGTGAAATTTGCCCCAGCCAGTATAATCCTGGGTGAGACGTGACTTTGGAGCTTTGCTTTGCCTCGTGGTTTGAGCAAATTCAGAACAATGGACTAACGGGCATTTCTGATGTATAGCATTACTCCTTGATATTTAACACTAACAGGTCTTGCAGATCAATATTTAAGATTCAAGTACAATTTTGTTTATAGGTTTGGTTAATCTCAGGGGCACTGTGACTTGTTTTTGTTAAATTGATGTACTCAAAATTATTCAAAGAACATTTCCCTGAGATACAGAATAATAAACAGTGACAAAATAGTTTCAGTTACATTAAGGTGTGTTTTAATATTGCAGTTTGATACAATCCTTTTCTCCCAAGAATATACATTTGTCTGAAATATAAATGGCATTACAGGTTTACAAGTAGACGATGGAATGCTCAGTTGGATGTTTATCTTTTCCCACCTTGTGCATCGGTAAACTGTTCAATGAAAATCCATGAGTAGGCAACGGTGGGCAAATAAAGTATAAAGCGTAGAAGAGAAACACTACCCTCCAGTGGAAACAGGGTAGAATCTTCACTCGGGACACGGTTTGAAATGAAGTTTAGGGCGCCATCTTCTGGATAATTTATGAATTTTACAGTTAAGGCGGCACATATTTTCCGTGTCTGTAAAACGTATGTTTGTCTGTAAAAACTGTAGTTTATGGGATGAACTGAAATGAGACCTTTCTGATGCTAGTTTGTCACCGATGCCATAATAGAACTAAAACGACTACCACACCATAGTTTTTTCATAGAAAAAGATCTTTGGTCGGCTAGCGGTGCGTACAACAATAAGAGTGCTGAAATTTCCCAGATACTTACATTTCCTTCGTAAGCTTCATTTCATGATCAGAGAATCCTGAGTAATCGTATATCGGTGGCAGCGTGACCTGCGACGAACACACAAGGGTATTCAATTGACACTGGAAAAAATTTAAGTAACTAGGCTACACATGAAACAGAGCTGGAAAAAAAATACATCATGTAAATACCAATCCGGAAAGAATGCGAACAATCACGGTAAAAACACGGCATGAATTTACAAAATGAAATGCACAAATACCAAAAACATTGAGAATAGGATTAGAATGTACAGTATATAGCAGTATAAAAAAGGTTATATCACGGTATATTGATAAATTCCGGCAACATTGTTTTGGCGAAATAAAAAAACCCACGACTGCATATTAGGTTTCAAACCTGTCTGGGGTGGTGCTGGAGACAAGTCTGAACTGGTCTGTAAAAGGTAATTATGACTAGCTGGGTAGCTGTGCGGTGACAACAGCAAACAAGAGCCCGCTAACTGCCGTTCAAATTAGGTTTTTGTGGTATTCTGATTATGTTTTATTGTAATTGATTAAACTGATCAATAAGAAATTAGGCTACGAAACCTGCGGTTGGCAGTGATTGGTTAGCTTGGTACAGCATATTCCGCCCAGCCCACCTCGGGTTCTGAAGCCTCGTTTAACTCCAGCATCGATTGGTTAATTCAGGATACTCCCGCCCACCACAGGTTTTAAAGCATCATTGGTCGCATCATTACCGCTAACCGTGGAGAAAGTCTGTTAGCTACATGACGGTGCACCATGAACACGCTTAGAAAGGAGTAGCTTTAAATACGAACTGGATGGACACAAACGAGACATGGAATCCCTGACTAAACGGATGTAAAACCCATGGTTGTGTTTCACTGTAGGATTACGGGCTTGCTTAAATTTGGCAAATACAGATTGTGTTTGTTAGGAGCGCTCTGAGTGGCCGAAACACCTATCGTACTTTATTGTACGGTTTTCTGTGCACTTAGACGCGGCAAATTCTTGTAAAGCACACATCTGGTTTTCTGGGTCACCAGGTCTTATTCCTTATTCAACAACAACGTCAAAATGTATACACAAGTCTGTATGATTACAGTTTACGAACTATTTTCTGCGGAAATAGCACGCAAACACCTACCCAGCAGTAAAATACCGCTAACTTTATAAGAAATAGGTGCCAATTAATCAGTAAATCTTGAAGTCCCGTTTTTTTAATGTAACATAATATACATATTTGAAAAATCACTCGCAAATAAAATGCATAGGATTTAAGGTTTAACGAACCGAAAGGATAAAAAATGAAAAATGCTATAGATTGATATGAAGCTGAATTATGCTGCCCTTCCAGGAGGGGGCGAGCGCGCGCTTTGAATAGGAAAAACGACTTCTTTGTTACAAATGTGTCAGCAATCGTATGATGAAAAATAACAACAAAAACAAATATCACATGTTAACTTTAATATTATGGGAAACAAAGGCGATTTCTGATTTTTCATAGTACAATTAAGCGGGGTTTAAAATGGAGTGCTTTTAATTCCGAGTACTAAGCAATCTAAAACAGCTGCAGCTGTTTGGGGTGAAAGCACGACTCTGGGAGGTAGGAGACGATCGTTGTCGTCTTGTTCCTGTTTCAGTACGGGCAGGTGCTTATGGTTATAGGCCGGCTCTTTTGGAGGGGGGAGCAGCTGGGCTTTGGGTGCGTCATTAACCTGGAAAAGCCGCTGGAGGCGGTGACAATCCCAGTAAAGAAACAAAAACGGTGTGCGGATCACAGGGCGTGTGTCAGCCCAAACTAATCTCCCTGTTTCCATATTTTATTTATTCCTGTTTGACGTACCTGGAAAGCGGATCTGTATTCTTCTGCGACGGCGAGGAACGGCACTTTCCCCGGCGCCTCGTTAATGGTGGAATCGGGGAATCGGGAGTGTAGACTGAACCGTGGATCTAGGAATCGTGGTTAGGAAAAAATCAAAAATAAGAGAAAAATATAGAGTGCGTTTCCTGAATGCTGTCTGGCTTTTGCGAAAAAGGTACGTGGCTGACTACCTAATAGGCATGGGCAGCGGTGCGAACAGCTAGATCAATGTCATGATGACTATACGCATGTGGGAGTGATGCAAATGTCAGATTTGTGTATATATATTTTTTTTTCCTTACATCTCAAATGATCCGATTATTCGTATTTGGCGTAATTGCTAGCTATTCCGCTGAAAGACGCGATCACGGCTATTCGCTCCGCGAGCAGCTGCCTGAGTCGCTTGGTTTCACTGTGGCCGTTTTGTTAGTTTGTCAGTCATTTACTCAACGTTTTAATGAATAATCTCGAACCAGCAGCCCTGCTGGTTCATCTCGTATCTGGTCGGCTGCGTCTGGGATATGTTGTGTAAGGCTGCTTAATAAGCTCACCGTTCAAAGCGTGGGCTGCCTATAAAACGACTTGAACGTAATGTATAAATAATTTTACGACATATTAAACCTCATGGATGGATTTGTGTGGGATTTCCATAAATATGTGTGTGTCTCATTGTGTAGGAGAAAGGCTGCTACTGTTGTCGTCGTTAGCATAGGGCCAGCAACCTTAAAGACGGTGAAAACTGACACGTTACCATAACTGAACTAACTAGGTTAAGGCATGGCATTGTATGTAATTTAACTGTGCGGAGTTTCAGGAAGCCGTGAAGTGTCACAGGGCTGATGTCCAAGAGTCTGTCAGTCCTTCGACTCGCTGATGCACTGCAGCCGGCCCGCCGTGTCGGTACCGGTGGACTGGACCGCCTTGGCGTCAGTGCACGTATGCTGTGGACTGGGATCTCGCTGGGAGAGGAAATAGGCCGTACAGCTCGATAACCCTTCGAAGACAAGCAAGCTGGAAACGTGAAGTGAACTTTGTCATCCAATCCGTATACAAGCACAGTGTTTAGTGAAGCAAAACGATTTTCCTCTGGGAGCATGTAGCCACATGCATAAAAGGCACCCTTTACACAAGATTACACAGTGCAATTAAAAGTGAGAAGTGCCATAATTTAAATAATAGCCTCCCTTATTAGTAAACTAAATGCATGGAAAAAAACCCAGAGTGAACTGTTGTATGTAGTGCAATATAAAGTGTGTGTGTGTGGCTGCTATTTATGAGGAGATCTGGTTGAATACTCAGTTCCTGCTCATGCTTAAGATCATCAGGCGGTCAGCCTGGACAACCGCTCAGCTGACGATCAAACTCAGCACCTCACCTCAAGCTTGTAGGGAGGGAGGTTCGCCTTCAGCTGGTTGTGATATCACTATGGTGCCAGGAAGTGAATCTGGTCAGCGCCCAAGATCAAAGCCACAGGGAAGCAGGTTACTGTATGCCTTTGGGAGGCCTCCTGGGAGAAGGAGCTGCACGTTTATCATGCAGACACCATGTTGTTGCTCTCTGATGGCCCTGTTGCCGCTTGGTGGGAAGGTCCTGGGAGGTGCAGGCAGTCTCTTTATTAGCCAGGCTAAATGGCGGCTCCTCTGTGAGGTAGACGGCAGCCAGTAGCGGAAGATGTCTACCACTGTGGTGAGAATTAATATTTCATGCCCTGCTGGCTGCAGGGAATTTTTGTTCCTACAAATTCTTGTATTGACATCGATTAATGGTCTCCCTTTGTGGGGCACAAGGATGATGCGGGCAGGTTTGGAAGAGCACTGTAATTAGGTGGAGGTGGAAGGGCATTCCTGTGTCGTGCTGGAGCAAGGGAACCTGGGGAGAGACACAGGAGTACAGAGCTCCCACTGGGCTAACTGGCAGGATTTGACCACTGGAGTGGAACCGGCTATGTGTCTGCAGGCTGTCCTGGGAATGAGGCAGGGCCCAGCGTGTCACTCTGAAGACCTCTTTGGGTTAAGTCCTAACCAGTCATGGTTGCTTTTCCAACACCCCTAGTGAGCAAACGTGTCTGATTGTGTGCTGTTTTGTTTGGTTCTGCTGTTTTTTTTTTTTTTGTTTTCCCCCCCCCAATATATAAGGGGTGGGACCCATGTCATACTGTGTAACAGTCAGTATAAGTCTGGGCCGGTGTATCATGACTGATTCTGTCTTGTCACATCTGGAAGACTTAAACAAGGCTCTAGAAATGTAACTTTTTTTTTTTTTTTTGGGGGGGGGGCTGTCAGTTTTCAAGAATACATACAGACACATTGAGCAGTACATTGATGCAAGTATTCAAATGCTGAATCCTGTAGCTAGCATCACTGTGATTAGGTCACCTGACCCAGAGCTGGTTTTATAGCGTCATTTGGGAATTAAGGCTTAGGCATTGGATGCAGTCAGCCTTTGGTAAATACATATTTTGTGCCTGGGTGAGATTGTTCGTAGGTGAATGAGACTTCTGTTTTGTGTGCTAGACAGCAACCAGTTCAGTGGCGTTTCAGTGCTGCTGTTCACGCATCTCAGTTTTTAGTACTGAGAAGCCTTCGACTGAGAAGTTGAAGGCTGTCATGTGACCACAAGCACTCCAAATATAATGTGGAAACATCAGCAGTGAATCAGTGGACATTCTGGCTTGTCCTTGGCTCCACTCTTCTCTGTGCCCACTTTCTGGATGGTGTCACATCTCAGAAGAGAGCAGTAAAGCACATGTTGTTCTCCAGAAGCTGGGACTTAGTGAACCGGTCAAACATTTTTAGTGCGTTTTTGTACCGTTTCTGCAGTGGGAGAGAGTGACTGCTGGCTGGGTTGACTGCTGTTAGATCCATGTGTGCTTTGTTTCCTTTTTTTTTTTTTTTTGTGGGTTAGGTTTAAAAGGTTCTGCCAGTGAATCTTAAGTGAGAGGGAACAGAACTGCTGGCATTCTGTAATATTGACATTATGATGTTTCCTCAGTAACACAGATTAGTCGGTCAGAGTGCTGTGCTTACTCCCACACAGGAGTTGTATCGTGTTCGTGTATGAGCAGCGATCAGTGTACAGGCAGGAGCTTGCTTTCAGTCCACCCCACCCTGACAACCCCATTTTACTTTAACACCAACAGGTCACACGTCAGCCTGCGAGGTTTTCTGGGCAAGGCTGTCCGTAGTCATCTTCAGAGCCTGTGAAGGATGCAGCCAACACTTGTGAGGCCCTGAGGTTTCTGATGTCGGACCTGGAACATATCTGCTAACGGTGATGTTGTCCCACCCCCCGGCCGCAGGATGCCAGCAGACCTCTGAGCGTGGCCACCAAGATGAGCGTGACGTCATGGTTCCTGGTGAGCAGCTCCGGCACACGCCACCGGCTGCCGCGGGAGATGATCTTTGTGGGCCGAGAGGACTGCGAGCTGATGCTGCAGGTGAGTGACGCTGGAGGATTTGTTCGGGAGAGTCATGTCTCTGGTTTGCCATCCTAAGGTCACGCCCCTTGGCAACACAGTGTGCCGCCCCATAACAACTATCCACACTGTGCGAGTTCCTGCCTCCTGGAATTAGTTCCTTTTTCCAGCAGAGTTGAGGGCAGCCAGTGTGATTCCGCACCCTCTTCACTTTTGGTTACATCACTTCAGTGGGATTGTTTTAATATAAGGGGGGCTAAGATTAAAGCTGGAGTGGAATTAAATCGCTAACGAGGGGCTGACAGCTGTGAAATAGGGGTTGCCCTGCTTTGAGTCCAGGTAGATGGTCTAGTGATTGTCCTCTCAGCTACGTGTGGTAGTGCTGAGTCATGGGGATGGGGTTGTGCTTATGGAGTTGGACTGATAGCCACTGTGGAATGCTGATGTGTCTCGCGTTATGTCCTCGTTGCTGGGTGACGAACACGTTCCTTGGTTTGATTCTGCTGTGTTAGGGGCCAAGAGGGAATAGAGATGCAGGCAGGAACACCAGCAAACGAGGCCTCCTGGACAGTGGCGGTTTTGCTTCACAGTCCGTCTTTCTCTCGCTGAGACTCTCAGGGTGGCGCAGGATTGTTTATATTGCCCCAGTAGTCTGCGGTTGGTCCAAATCCTTGCCCGCCCACATTGTGGTGGCGGTGGCCGACATGCCCCTTTGTCCCCAATGGAGTCCTCTGGCTCCTGCCAAACCTCAGCCTCGCCCGTCTCTCACGTTGGCTACTTTTCATTTTTCCGCCTTCCCGGATCTTTTGTCAAGCCCCCTTTTGATGTCTTCTCCCCATCTATTTGCTTGACATTAGTGAATGGTGCCCCTGCTGGCATGTAACAGTTAGCATGGCCTGTTAGCGCTCACTAAAGCATGAGCGAGCTCCTGTCCGTCCTGCTGGTGGGTGGGATTCACCTGAGGACACACTACCAGGAATTAGATGTTTTACGCCTGGGTAAGCAATGTGATGTTGTGGCTAAGGATGACCGAGTGTATGCCCGGTTCAAGTCTTTCCCTCTCCTGAATTAACGTACCTCCCGTGGAGATACCGGGAGATTGAGGAGGCCTGCTGTTGAGGATCGTGGGTGAGATGCCACCACAGGGTGCCCCCATGCAGCTGGGAAGAGTGCTGATATGTAGCAGGGACTAATTACTGGGCCTCAAACAAAGGCACCGGGCAGATGAATGAGTACTCTGGCAGAGGGAGGGTGGATGAATGGCTGTGTGTGGGGGCGGGTCGCTTTGTTGCCTCGCTGTCGTGCTCTGAGAGGTAGCAGAGGACTCTTGAGCACTGCTAATCCTCGCCCCTTTTTGGGAAGGGGGTGACTGCTATTAGCGTTTCTATTCATGAATACCGGGTTTGTGTGGAACAATTCAGTGCTGGCTTAATTATTTTTGATGTCATTTCCAGTTTATTTGTATTTATTTGTTTGCTTTTGGGTTTATTTTTTCCACATGATATTAAGGGAGGGACTGGAGCTTCGGGGTGGGCCAGGCTAGGCTGTCGTTTCCCTGTTCTGGGAATGCGACAGGTAGCTTTGCTGCAGTGTCGTAATTAAGGTGTGGCTAAATAGGTCTCGTTATGAAGGTTAATGAGAGCGGGCCCATCTGAGGGACAGTGAAATGGGGTTTTAACAAGCCTGATCCTCATTAAGCTGTGGTTAAGTGAGAGAAATCGACTTTCATAGCCATCTTTGATACCGTGGTGACAACAGGCATCCTTTTCCGCCGCTGGAACAGAAATGAGTGCTGAGTTAGCGGCCTGGGAGCTTGCCTGAGCAGTAAATCCTCTGCGGCCGTCATGTCAGTGTGGCCTTGTGTGGAAGCATATATGCACCCCCTTCCCTTCATCAGACCACAAAAATGGACCCCCCCCCCCCCCAATCAGTGTGACACCCAGATGTCAGTGTTGTGGGGGGTGTTCTGAGACATCCTCTGGTGGGTAAGTCATGTGGTGTGGATTACCTGGACCGTCTGTTTCAGAGACCTGATAGCCGGTAAGGGTTACATTAGCGACGTAGCATCTAGCATGTTGGTACAGCGGGCCGTTTTTAGTATGAGGGAACTCTTTCAGTAGACCTGTACCACCGAAGTCTTCTCGATGTGCACTATATTTAGCTCTAAGTGCTCTTTCTGCACTCTTCCCCCCCCCCCCCAGTCCCGCAGCGTGGACAAGCAGCACGCCGTCATCAACTACGACCCCAGTTCAGATGAACACCTGGTCAAGGACCTGGGGAGCCTCAATGGGGTGAGTGGAGTGACCACTGACCTTTGACCCTGCCATGAACAATGCCTGTTTAGAGCTGACAGAATTGTCAGAATGGAATGTCTAAGGGACTCGAGCGTTTAGTTTTGGGGTCTTTTTTCCTGTCCCGTGGGTCTTTGTCCTCTTTCCAAATGAGCATCCAGACCCTGGGCATAATGTGACCATTGTCATGGTGTTGGTTTTGTTTTACCCTGGCACGAGTGGGAGGGAACGCTGGACTCATGACCCAGGGGGAGATGTCTCATTTGAGCAGAAAACAGCCTGTCACCTGTTCAGTGTGGGGAGGGGTGGGGGTGATGCTTTTCTGAAGTTAATGACATTAACGACAGGATGAAATGACCGGAGTCTTTTTAAGACACTACACTTAATGGGCCGGAGAGTTGAGAATGCATGTCTGTTAATTATGCAGTACACTGTCAGATCAGAGTCCAGTCGTTTCAATTCAGACACTGATCACTTGGAGAAATCCCTGGAAGCTGTTGTAGGACTGTTTTGAGTAGTGGGTCCAGGATAGGTTCCTCTGGGCCTGTGCCAGTACACTTGTTTACCTGTTTGTGGACCAGCTGTCCCATGCAGCGAGTCATGAAGCTTTTGTTTTAAACTCTGCCTCACTGGAACCCCCTCCCCCATAGTGGTGGGTACCTCAGTCAAGCCTGAGAGGTTGTGTGGTCTCCTGAAGCTGTGGTAGCATGTAGCACAATGTGGTTTTTTAAATTTTTTTTTAAAGACCATTTTCAGAAAATTGTTTATCTAAGGAAAGACAGCAAGGTAGTTAAACATTTTGCCTTTGGAGTTCACCAGAATATCTTTTCCTCCTTTCTCACAGACCTTTGTGAATGATGTACGCATCCCCGACCAGACCTACATCACACTGAAGCTGTCTGACATCGTCCGCTTTGGTTACGATATCCTTTGTGTTCGCTAAGATTGCTGCTGTGGTGGCAGTGGTACAAAGTGTCTGTCTGTCTAGGGGGGATCTCCAGACGAATTAGTTTGGGCTTCTGGAAGAATGGTCTGGGGGAAAAAAATGACCTTCCTCAGTAAAAGCATTGTTGCATTCTACAGTATTTCTGTGTGTTACCCTCAGCTGCAACCTCACACTTTCATTTATATTTTGTGGTCATCTTTATTTTCTCATTACTGATCTGAACATGCCTGCAGAGTATTGTAATGCAGAGGCTGGCTGGTCTTGTTCTAGTTTGGGTTGGACAAAACTTGACCTCCACCTAGCCATGGTGCCACTAGGCTGGAGGTCAAGCGTGTACCGAAAGGGAGACCTTGTATCCAAGATTTCTGTTGAGCTGCTAATGTAGCTTTAGCACAGAGGAGGAGGAGCATAGACTCTCCAAAAGCTATGCCTCCCCCACTAATCAGCACCGTGATTCGCTGTTTGGCACAGCACTTCCAGTTGGAAGTGTGTACAGTCTGCCTTAGCTTTTTGTAGCTGAAAGGGAAAGGCAGCACTTTTGGTTTCCTCGGGTGCTTGACACTTTTCTAAATGTCCATGGCAGTAAGTAAAGACATACGGTTGGCCCGGTTGATTGGGTGTCATAATGATTAATCAGTTCGCCTTAACGATCCCCTCACATACTCATGTCTACGTCTTGGAGCGGATTCAGCACAAGGTTCCAGAGGAAGCCCTCAAGGTGGGAACCCCAGGTGTACCTGCGTGTGTGTCTGTGGATGTTACCCTTTGTCTGTCATGAGAGTGGGTGTGTGTTGTGCTTCTGTCTGTCATTTTTTCTGTGTATCAGCTCATTTCCTGTAGGTGATCTGCATGGGTGCAGGGTTTCTCCAGCTACTGACTCCTCCCTTGTTCCCTTTTCAGCATGAGAAGTACACCAGCCAGCTGCAAATGAGTATAAAGTTGCAGGAGGGAAAGAGGTGGGAAAAAGCCCAGGGGAAGGGGGTGGTCCTTGAGCCACCGCGCTCCAAAGTGGAGAAGGCAGAGCGCAAGGCCATGTCAGGTAAGGCAGGCCTGCTCTACTTTCCCATACCTCTGAAGGGGTTGAGACTAATCTCCTAATTAACTCGCTGCCTTGCAACATGAAACCAGCCACCCTGAGCCTAGTCCATTATGAGGCAGTAAAATGGAGGCTCTCCCTGTAAACTCACCCATCCCCTGGGTGGTTTTGGGTTTCTCCTCCTCCATCCATACTCTTCTGGGCACCAGCCCCCCCCCTTCCTTATGTCTGCACACCCTCCTGGGACGAGGTGGACCACCTCGCGTGAAAGGGAACTCTGTGAGGTGAGCTCCCTCTTTCGTGTTTAGGAAGGTGGAAATGCGAGTGCCCTGCAAACACCCCCGCCCCAGGAAACACCAACCACTCTCTTTATGCCGCATCTGCAAATGGAGAAGCGAAGTGCATTTCACTGAGTTCAGGAGGCCCGGAGTGCTTGATGATTTCCGGGTTCTGCTGCTGAGTCTGAGGGTTAAACTGGTCAGGGATCAGTGTAGTCAGGTGTTTAGGTGCTGACGTGAACTGAAAGTACAAAGCAGGTGCCCAGGGGCTGAGTTCAAAAGGTCTGTTCTCCTTTTTCTATTCTGTATGTTTTAACACAGCAGATGCTCTTCACCGTGATGGCTGGTAATTTCATTTTTCTCTGGTATGAGCCAAGCTTGGTCTTTCTAAAACCTTTTAATAGAGCCAATCCCCCCCCCCCACTGCGGATTACCTTGTGTACATGTCACCAGGTCATGTACATGGGTTTTCAGTCTTCACTTGCTGGTCAGCTCTGTTACATTTCACTCACTTGTCCTTGTTCAGGCTCCCTAGCTGCTATACCACCTGTTAATATATATCCATTCTTGCATTTCAGGCCTGCAATACATTCCAAAAAACATTGGGACGGGGGAGATTTAGGGGTAGTAATGAGGTAAAAAAGATTAAATGATGTGATTTCCAACAGGTGATTGTAATCATGATTTGGTACAAAAGCAGTGTCCACAAAAGGCTGAGTCTTTGAGGAGCAAAGATGGGCAGAGGATCCCCAGTTTGTCGTCAAATGCTTGAGAAAATTGAAATGTTTAAAAACAATGTTCCCCAAAGAAAGATTGGAAGGGATTTGCATATTTCTCCCTCTACGGTGGATAATATCATTAAACGACTCAAGGAATCTGGAGGAATTTTAGTGCGTAAAGGGCAATGGCACAAGCCTAAGCTGAACCCCCCTGATCTCCGATCCCTCAGACGGCACTGCGTCAAGAACCGTCATTCATTAATAACTGATATAACCACATGGGCAAGGGATTACTTTGGTAAACCTTTGTCAAGCACGACAATACCGAGTTACAGTACATTCACAAATGCCACTTAAAACATTGCTATGCAAAAAAGAAGCCTTATGTTAACCATGTCCTGAAGCGGCATCAACTTCTCTGGGCTCGGAGGCATCTGGGATGGACCATCACACAGTGGAAACGTGTATTGTGGTTAGACGAATCAGTATTCCAGATCTTTTTTGGAAGAAATGGATGCTGTCTGCTCCAGACCAAAGACAAAAAGGACCATCCAGACTGTTATGAGTAACAAGTCCAAAAGCCAGGGTCTGTCATGGTATGGGGTTGTGTCAGTGCCCTTGGTAAAGGTAATTTATACTTCTGTGATGGCAGCATTAA
>JAACJT020000021.1:12934650-12949788 GCA_009936485.2 Gymnarchus niloticus | reverse complement strand
ACGGGGTAAAACAGCCCGCTTTCTTTCTGGCGTGCATGCGGGGTGGGTTTTTTTTTGTGGCGGGCAGGCCTGTCTTTCTCACCCCAAATCCTTTCCTTTCCCTGCCCAAAAAAATTTTCTTCCCCCCCCCCCCCCCCCCTCCCCCTATGGTAAAAGTCATCTTTAGTTTGTAATGGCATCTTTTGTGTCCATAAAAAAAAATATCCCAACCTGAGCAGGATTTGTGCCATCAAACACAATCATACATGATTCAGTATAATTTTGTTTGACTTGTATATAATTTAGGTAGATTACTTCCTACTGGTCGTGGGTTGGGTTGATAATGTGTTCAGATTTATAATGATGTTCTGTCACCACGTCAACAGACTGTGTTCAGCAGAGCCACCCCACCTCTAATCGTGTTCATACATCACCCCTTCAGGCACAGACCACTTGCTCCATAACCCTGGGCAGCCCTAAGTGGGTCTCTAGGTGGGCCAGTCTGGCTGACAGCTACACTGAATCGGGGTCTGCTCTTGGGCTTTTGGACCCCCCACCGCAGGGGGACTTTACAGACAGAGGTAAACGCTCGTTTGATTTACGTGTCTGGGAATGAAACAAGTGGTTGCCAGCTTTATAGGTGTAAAAATAAAAAAAAAAATAGGTGTAAAAACAACCCCCTTGAATTATACTTAAACACTACAGAAATTCATCAGCACCACCTGGGAGAACAGTGATGTAACTTTATTTTTGTGTGTAGATGGTAGAATTACCCATCATGCAGTGCAAAACCGAAGCTTGGACAGCAGCCAGTCAGATGCTAGCCAAGGCTCCAGAACCAGGCGGCTCCTTCCCCAGGTACCTCCACCTGAAAAAAGCGAGTGCTCCGCCCCCAGTATATCGATCCGCCAGGAGAACTGCACAAGTGGTGAAGCGCCCGATCAGACCTCGGTCACGGTGCATCGAGATGACGCTGTTCAGAGGCTGACTGTACAGGATGAGCTGGAGCCAGACAGCCTGAGCGACACCAGTAGATCAGACGATGGCTCTACTGCAGTGGATAGGAGTGGGAAGTCCCTCCCTGGGGAAATGGAAAGACCCATGGAAGAGAAGGTGGGGCTCCACCCAAAGTCCACATTCTTCTACATTGGCTCAGAGGAGAGCCAGCCCACACTCAAAGCTGCTCTGTCCTCAGCAGAGACGGGTCGGAATCCACCCCAGAGAGCTGCCTCTGCGATGACCCTGAACACGCATCAGAGCAGCCTGGAGCCCCGGAGGGCCGTCAAGCCCACCGCTTCCACCCCTGATTTCTTCGTGCAGAACAAGGACACCGTGACCACTAAAGAGCTCTCTGTCTTCCGGCAAGAAAGTTTCACCAGGGACAGGCCAAGCAACAACATCCAGGTCCAGCAGCTGCCTCACATCCGTGGCAATGTGGGCCCCAAGGACAGGGATGGTATGGACACGTACAGGAGCGAGTGCACCCAGGACACACAGTCCTTCCTCAGAGAGACGGAGAATGCACTGGCGGCCCTGGAGGCCAAGCTGCAAGCCCAGACTCATGGTCACAGCCAGAGACCAGAGGACTCACTGTCAGGTGAGTCGGACATTGACACGTCCAGCACTGTCAGCCTGGTCAGCAACCAGAACGCCCCCAGTGAGGCGACCAGGAAGAAGTCTGCCAGCAGCGGCCCACAGAAGGACAAATCAGCATCCTCGTCCAGCCAGGACCGTGCTCAGCAGGCCACGGCCCTGGAGCGCCTGTCTGAGAAGCGCCGTTCGCAGGGTGCTGAAAGAGCCGGCAAGTCAGATGCTGGCAAGCGGCTCCACCTGCGCCGCAGCTCTGGCACTCGCGGATCCCTGGAGCTGAGCGATGACACCCTGAAGACGCAGGGCTTATGGCGTGACGGCTCAGACCAGGAGACTGGCTCTCGTGCTGCCGCCCACAAGAAGCTGTCTGTCCCATCCCAGAGGGACGACCCAGGGAAGGTGTCCAAGAACACCGGCCACCAGGGCTTGATGCGCTCCAACAGCCTCTCTGCCCCCCGGCCCACGCGAGCCTCCATGCTGCGCCGGGCCCGCCTGGGTGAGGCCTCAGACAACGAGGGCGCAGAGACAGACCGCACGTCCCAGATCTCTGACCCCAAGTCCACGGGCGATGGCAAGAAGCTGTCCCGGCTGGACATCCTGGCGCTGCCTCGCAAGCGGGCCGGCTCCTTCACCATTCCCAGTGACAGCGAGTCACCCACTGGGCGGTCCGGTTTCTCCAGCCGCAGCACTGATCCGGGAAGCTCTGTGCGCAAGGCATCCACCGCCGATCTCAAGTTGGGTGCCCGCCGCAGTTTGGCACCCGAGGGGAAGCAGCCGGTTACCCGAGCTCGGTCCAGTAGTGCCAAGTACTCCAGTACGGCTGGTGAGTACGCGGGTGCAAGCTGTGTTGCGTATCTGCGTACCTTCCAGACCACTAGCACACTGTTTTACCCCGAGCTCACGACTGTGGTGTCACCCACTGTGGCGGAAAGCCCTGATTTCTGATGACAGGGACCCCACTTCCTCTTCCGGTTTGTCATCTGTCTCCTCCAGCATACGTTGTGATGAGATCTGTGGGATTGCCCTGGGCTCATGGTATCATGGTGTTGACACGATTGATACTGAAAGTGTTTTTCTGAAGGCATCTGATGGCCATGTTTGGGATGCTTCATTGTATGTAATATGTATTATTAGTATTACTTTACATCAATGTGTCAGATTGATTTTCATGTCATCTGCTAGAGGAACGTCGTCGAAATAGCAGCACTTTGTGTCCTTATTCTTAACAAAGATGAGGAGTTGAGTTGTTATAACTGGTTAGCCATCCAGCCCATTATCATACTGATGATAGTTTAAGTAGCCCGCATCCATGATATTGTATCACATACGTTTTCCTTTTCCAAGCTCTCGCCTTCCCATTTCTCTTTCCCAACGCAGGTTCACGGTGTCGGCAGAAGGGCTCAGACTACACATCCACATCAGAAGAAGAATTTGACTCCACCCACAGCACCCCCAAGCACAAACGTTCCCAGCCATCAGCAGCCACACAGACGCAACCGGGCCAGACAGCCACTGTGCCCCGCCCCCGCTCTCACTCCCACCAGTCAGAGGACGAGGGGAATGAGGGAGACCCCTTCCAGAACTGGTCAGCACACAGTGCTGAGATCGCCAGGTACACCCGGGGCATCGCTATCGTGTGCCTGGTTTTTATTAACTCTGCTAGACCTTAGAGTGACTATGAAATTGGTCCCCTCGCTTAGTAACCAATGGCTCTCTGGCTTTGTCTGGAGATGATGTTTTTGCCATTTGTTTGCTGTTGATTTTTTTTCTGTTTATCTTCTGTCTTGGCTTCAGCTTCATGGTTTCACTTGGGCTTCACTCTTTCGCCTGCCTTGCCCCACTCCAGGTTGAGTCAGGACCTGGCCAAGGATTTGGCGATCCTAGCCCGGGAGATCCATGATGTAGCTGGGGATGCCGACTCCCAGGGTGCTAGCCCTGTTCCCAGCACGCCTGCTTCTACCATCTCCACCCATGAGGAGGTACCATTGCCTTCCCATGATTCTTTGCTTTGTACACCAATCTTTTTGAAGAACTTGTTCGACTCTTTTGCCATGCAGATCAGTGCTCATCACAGTATTGAAACCCAAGCCTCTAGAGGGTGCTGTTGTCAGGGACTGCAGACAGTACCTGCCCAGAGCTCCGACTCTGCCTTTGAGTTGATTTTTCTTTCTCTCCCTGTGAACAGAGAACAAATCCATGTCTGCAAGTCGTCCGCTCATCTCAGGTGCTGACCCCATTAAACCCCCCACTGACAGCTTCACCTCACACCCCTGTCCTTTTGTATCATTTGTCACTAACCTCAGTGTTCAGGCCTTCCTTAACTGAGTGTAGGAATCAGAGCAGACAATTTTCCCCCGAGTTCCCTCCACCGTGCACCTCATGCAATCCACTGTCCTGCTCAATCCCATGTTCCTCGTAGTCGCCCCGAAGCCACCTCTGTTGCCCTGGCGATAAGTTTACTCTGCCATTCCCCTTTACTTGGCAGTTGGTTCAGCGCATCCCAGAAGCCAGTCTAAATTACCAGAAGGTTCCTCCCGGCTCAGCTGGTGTCAAGGGGCCAGACCAGAATACAAATGGCCAAGACTTGAACTCCAAACGCCGAGCGTGGAACCATGAGGAGGTAATCCAACACGTTCCCTGCAGAACCAGGAATACAGAAGCGTGTTGTTGTACTACCCATGTCAAATGGTCCTTTGAGTCTCTGGCTACTTGAATCCATTTTTACTGTTTTATCCTTGATGATCCTGCAAGGGATTTAAATGAACCATGGATTTAGTTCCCTAAGCTTCCTTGTGTCTCACACTCTATCCAGGTAATTTTCGACCACCTGATGCTGAATCCCGTCTCACAGCTGTCACAGGCCATTCGGGAAAACACGGAACAGCTGGCGGAGAAGATGAAGTAAGCCATTGAGGCCATTTTACGATCCTGGTTAAGGTTGTCTGCATGCTTACGGAAATGCCAAGCACCTTCATGTTCTAGGTGTATGCAGGTTAACAATTATGCCACATTTTTTTTTATTCTTGTACTGTATTTTCCGTTGTGTGGAGTGACAGGTTCTGTGTGGGTGGATTCAGTGCTTGTTTGTTTCCATAACACATTGGGGATGTTTTAATTTACTTCATTTTAGTCGCCCCTTCTGGTACTGGGGAAGGCTGCCACACCAGTACAGGTGGCAGGATACTACCCTTGATCTGGACTGCAGAGGAGATGGGTTTCTGGAACATTCCTCACACTAGTGTACACCCAATAAACTGTGTGTGTGTGTGTGTGTGTGTGTGTGTAAATACACTAATGCGTTTTCCTGTACGTGAGGAACTGGCTTTAAGATCCTAAAGGCATGTCTTTCAGTTTGGAAGATTGGTACTGACTTAAGTAGCAGCCTTGTTTACTTCCCATCTCTCAGGGCTATGTTCCATGACAAGACAGAGGCCTGGGAGGAACTCGAAGCCAGGATTAATGCAGACAACGAAGTCCCCATCCTCAAAACCTCCAACAAGGTTGTTCTTTAAACCCCTTCTGTTGACATGTGGGACGATAACTGAGGTGTTTTTAAAGGTGCTAAACATCTGTGGGGAAAATAACAATGGACTACTTTTTTTTTTAAAAGGAAATCACATCAATTTTGAGGGAGCTGCGAAGAGTCCAGAAGCAGCTAGAAGGTAGGTAGACCCTTCACATCTGGTGGTAGAAACATCCTCGACGCCTGGCTTTCATGTTGTTGCTGTATATTCTAGTTTTTATTTAGCTGCTAAGATGCAAGGATAAACTAAGCATTAGTTCTGTATTGAGCAGGCTTGCCTGAAAAGTCATCTGAGCTTTTCTGTGAAACTGATGGCAATGCTAATGAAATTTCCTTCTCATTTCAGTTATCAACACCATTATCGATCCCCGACCAATCCCGGGCTATGATGCTGCCAAGTCCCGCTCACACTCCAAGGACTCTAGGCCAACCTCACAGCCTGACAGCAGCAGAGAGCATACAAGGAGGCCCGCGGCAGATCCCAAGGAAGAGAGCTTCATGCTTTAAGTGGTGGCATAGGGCTTCACGATGCTTGAATGGTCAACCTGGTTTTGTGCTTGATGTGTGGGAGTTTATGTTGGTGGGGGGGAAAAAGGTACCAAATAAAAATGCAGATGGCAAAGCTTAGTCTAAAGAAAACAACATCAAAGTCCACCTTGCCTGCCTTAGTGAGTGGTCTGTGTGAAAATACAGCCTATAGCCCTTCACCATCATCACAGTGGAGCCACATCAGGGTCTGGACCAGGACAAAGCTGCTGGAGTGGGGTCTGTTTCCCGCACGCTTTCACATCGACGTTTTTAACTCTCCGCGTCCACATCATTCATCTGAGAGGTCAAGGTGAGCAGCCCAAGTGATCAAGCTGTGGTTTCGAACCCAGTGTCACGGGGGTGTCCTGGAACTTAATTAACTGTGTTAATTACACAATCTACAAAGGAAGAAAAGCATGCCATGATGTTTTTCTTGGGTGTGAAATGAGTCCCCACATGGAGGTGGAAACCCCCCCCACTCACTCTCTCACAGCATCCTCTCAAATGAGGTAGAGAATCTGTGCTCACAGTCACCAAACTCATGCCCTGTCCGGCAAAGTCAAGCTACTGTAATATTTAATAAATTGTGTATAGCATCACACTGATCAGGTGTGATCAGACTGCTGGCCCAGCCCAGGAAGCTGTTTACTGTTGGCTGTTGCTTTTGTTCTAGACTTGAATGATTGACGTTAAGCTGCAAAGAATGTCTGTCTGTTTTCAGGTTAGCCCCAGGACACTCAAGGGGAGTATGAGAAACACTCAGAACTTACGTTTGTGGTCATCTTTCCACAAGTCAGTCAATTTTTGGTTCACCTCAATCATATTTTGTGTCTTTTGCTCACATATCTCAGACCTGGACCCATTCGGACTGTGCCAAGCTGATAAGCGCTCTCACTCTGGCGGTAAAGCTGTCACTTAGATGCCACAAAGTCTGTAAAGGTTGTGTGTTGTTTTTGGTGGTGTATGAGCTCTTGGTTTAACTTGCTGTCCATCACAGTTGCCGCATTGTCTAAGAGCCACCTAGCATGTTTACTTTTCCTGTCTCCTGACTTTGTATGTTCAGCCAGACCTCATTAGTTATGGTTGTTCCACTCATGGTAAGCACAATAAAAAGGGTTCCCCAGTACCCCTCAGTACAGCATGTTGAGTTCTCGCTTTGAAGCTCTGTCATTGTAGCACAAAGCCAAAGATGACCAAACTATCTCCCCTGTGCTGGCATTAAATGTTGTCCCTGTAGTGGTGTCCCTTTCAGAACCATTTTGTCTGTGCCTGTCGCTTATTGTTGCCTGTAACCACTTTGTATGTCTGCCAAAGCCAGACTGCTGTAGAAATCTTGTCACCTTCCTGAATCTGGATGGGCCTCTTTCTGCTTCTTCCCCGAGAAGCTCCAGGAGTTTCTGATCTTGTGTTGCATCAACTTCCCCTTCTTGGTTGCACTATGGTAGAAAAGCACTGTGTCAGCCAGACTTCCATGGCTACCTGAGCAAGTGGGGAGCAGGCCTTTAGGCTTTTTTTTTTTTTTTTTTTGAAAACTCACGTGTAGCACACTTTCGTTGGGGGGTATTTAAATACCAAATGTGTACTTCTCCTGAAAAAGGAAACCTAGCTGGCTAGTGGTGGGCTAACAAAATGACTGAACAGGGCGCTCAAGATCAAGTGATTAACAAAGACCCTCACCTTGCAGAGCTTCGCAGGGGATTACTTTAACTCTGTTCAGTTTTCGTCCTGTAAATTAGCATTGTGGCATGTTTGTCTGTTGGTTATGTCTCCCTAGCACTATGGCTGCTGCGTTGCTCTTTCCTGAATCACAGGACCTCATAAATTTACGGACTTGCTGTTGTGGATCATGAACTTCGCAGCTGTATAAATTCATGCGACTGGCTGCAGTGCTTGTGATGTAACCACCACCACCAATGTTCAGTGTCTTTAAAACTCCTTTTTCTTGGATTTTCCTTGGTCAGTCTCAGCATGTAGGTTACTTAAACTTTGAATTATGTTTTAAAGGAAAAGTCAAAACATCTCCCAGGAACATCTCGCTCGAATTCTGTGTAATAAACCTGCATCTTTTGAGTACTTTGGCCCTTCATATTTACTGTTCTTACATTTCAGTTTTTGCTTGAACATTATTTAAAGATAATTATTATTTAAAGATGCATTCCATTTTTATTTGGATTATTTACATTATATTGAGTGTTTTAGGGGAATTTTTTTTTTTTTTTTGTAATAAATTGACCTCAGTCTTCATTGTTGTGAATGAGTTTTGATTTAAGCCAAATACAGAGAACACACAAGTGCTTTGAAATTGATTTCAGACCATATCAGTATATGGTCTGTAGTCATTTTTACACGGCATTGTCAGTCTTCCAGCAACCTTGACCAGGCTGGAAGGCCTGGACCACAGGGCTCAAAACTGTTGCATACCCTGGATGCATATGATGCATGTTAATGTTTGACTTTAACTGGTATTACAGTTGTCTTTTTGTGCATTGCCAAAATATCAAGAAAAATTTTATACCAGCTCCACAAATTACATGCTTTGACAGAAACTGCCATAATACGATCCTGAAGTGTACACAAATACGTAGGTTTAGGTGGATGGTTTATGTTTTATTTTAGCTGTAAGGTACACAAAAGAGGAAGTGGACATACATAAAAGGAGAAGTGAGAGCCCTGTACAGGGGTCTGACAGTATGTCCTCTATCAGAACGAGGGGAATTAGGTTTCATTTTTCAAGAGGACGGTCACCTGACGATTACTGGTAAGGCTGGTTAGTCATACTCCTGTACCGTTATATTTTCCGTGTTAGATGTTGTGTGGTTTCATTTGTAATATTTATGGTACTTGGGTATAAATTTGTTGTGCGTCGATGTAATTGCTTGTCTTGAGCTGTGTGTGTTGGTAGAGCTTCCTGTTTGACATTGTCATGTGAAACTAGTAGACTATCATAGCTGGATTTATATCTTGTTATGAACTGATTGTTCACCCATTCGACACCTGTAGATTTGCCAGGACAAACCACCAGCAACCATAAATCTGGTGTGCTTTTTGAAAGCAGGTGAAAATTCTCCTAGACTTACCACTCCTATGACTGAGCCACGTAAATTCATTGCAGGGTTATGTTTAACATGATGGCAGAAACCTTCTCTCCATACACCACTTTGCATGACAGTTATGTTTCTAACCGAAAGGTAAGGATGCCGTTGGATACACACAACCCTCTAGCTGGGTACCAGCATGTTCAATACCTGCATTATATTTTTCCCTTCACATTAAGTCAGTATAAAAAAAAATCCTAGTGTTTTTTTTCTTTTATTTTTTTAAAGAACATTGTTAGAACATGTATGACCTTCACGTTAACCGTGGGCTGTCTGGTTGGATTGGGTGCCCTTTTTGTCCTGACCCTTCGGGAGAAACCTGCTCACCAAGGAGGTGACCTTGGGTCCTCTGAGGTTCTAGAAGCCCAGGCTGAGTGCAAATCAGAGGGCAACGAACACAGCCAGCTACCTTCCTCTTCCTCGGTGCAGCAGTGCAGGTGAGTGGATGAGGAAATGAAAAGAGTTCAGCTGTTTCATGACACTTGAACATTTTTTTCTCTCCATGAAGGAATTGTCTAGATCTGAGCAGTCCTAAATATTGCACCCATACATAGTGTGGTATCTCTACATCACTTAGAATATTACCATGTTCTCAGGAGAGGTGGGATTTCAGGTTGTATTAAGAACAAAATCCCAGTGGAGTCCCAAGGTTACTGTAACCACACCAGGTAAAGTATCTTGAAAACATATCCTTATGTTTCCCACAGGATTGTTTTAGCTGAGAGCATCCCTCTGTACATGGATTATGATGACAACGCCACTTTTGGGATTCCCACATATGAAGCCTGGAAAGACCTCCTCACCCGGGCAACAAATAATGTCAATGTGGCTTCTTTCTACTGGACTCTCACGGACAGCGATATCGGAGTCAACTCCTCCACCGATTTGCTGGTGAGTCACCAGTGACAGCTTCAAACCACCTGAATTTGGTTAGTTGACTTACGGGCCCATGTATTTGACAGGGCAGGGACATACTGAAACGCTTTCAGGACCTGCCATCCAGAAACATCTCAGTCCAAGTGGTGGCCAGCATTCCAGCGGTGAAAAACAACTCTACTGACCTGGAGGTCCTCAAGGCTAAAGGTCCCTACATCAGTACATACTTAACGATTCTATTCCCCAGACAAAAAGTTAACCTTTGTAACATTTTCCCAATCCAACAGGGATTCGTGTGAGAAAGGTTAATTTTGGGCATCTAACTAAAGGTGTACTCCACACTAAACTCTGGGTTGTAGACATGAAACACATCTACATCGGAAGTGCCAACATGGACTGGAGAGCTTTGACGCAGGTGAAGTCTCCAGAATTAAAAACAAATTATAAAAGCATAGAAAATAACTGGGCTATAAGTGCATTTATTTATCAAATCAAGGTGAAGGAACTTGGTGTGGTTGTCTACGACTGCCCTCGTTTGGCTCGCGACGTGTACAAGATCTTCAAATCCTATTGGGTTATGGGTTGCCACAATGCCTCTGTCCCAAAACACTGGCCTGCATACTTTGACACATCCATCAACAGAGAGAGCCCCCTGGTGGTCAACATAAGTGGTGCACCCAGTGGAATCTACGTTTCTGTGAGTCCTCATTTTCGCCTGCTTTCACACAACTGCCACATTATTTTTTATTTAACATCAGACTAAATTACTGTAACCCCGTGTTAAGGATGCTTCAATGGGTTGGAGTTGCCAGGAAAGGAGAGCAAACATTATGTACAATATCCATTAAATAATAATAAAATCAGAAGGGCAAAAATGTCCTCTCCTCACACTAGAAAGTTTAATTGTTTTGCAACTTATGTTCTATAAATTAAAATCGTATCTCTGGTAACTGCAACCTAACCCCATGAAATCACACTCTGACCGCCAGGGCTGGCATTAACCCAACAACATTATCAGAGGACACTTCTTGAAGAATTAACGATAATGCATTTAGACAAAGTATATCCAGCGGCAAAATGATGTTGAACATGGGGTGCTCCTAATGTTGTTGCACTGTTGTGTTGTCTAGTATTTCTACTTGTTGTTATGACAGGATTGTGAGTTGTGACCTGTATTAACAGAGTGTCGAAATAAAATTCCTTTCTTGCTCCATGTCAGGCTGCGCCTCCCTCATTCTGCCCCAGCGGTCGAACTATGGATTTGGACGCCATCGTCTCGGTGATCCAAGCGGCAGAGCACTTTGTCTACGTCGCTGTGATGGAGTATTTTCCCACATCTCGCTTCACAGAACCACTCAGGTGAGTCCAGGGAAACCTGTCATGTATCAATCAGCCCATCATGACCTCAGTAGTAAATCAGTTCATTTATGAGACTTTTGAAATAATTAAAACATGGTTTTATTTTACTTTCTGTAACAGCGTACTTTTAAGCATTTTTTTTTTGTGTGTGGGCATGGTGGATCAGTGGTTAGCATTGTCACCGCACACCCCTAGCGTTGGGGGTTTGAATGCCACCGTTACTCTGTAAGGGGATTTTCCAGTTTTCCCGGAGTTGCACGGGTTTCCCACAGGTGCTCATGTTTCCTTCTACGCGTCAAAGACATGCATTAGGTGAACCTGCATCTCTAAATTGCCCATGATGCATTTGGGTGTGTGCCCATAGCGTTATATACGTATGTATGCAAGGTGATTGGCATCCTGTCTAAAATGTCCTCTTTTCTTGTACCCTATGCTACCTGTGACAGGGTCCACCCCTTCATAAGAAAATTAAGCATTCTATATTCCTGTGTGTGCCTCCAAATGGCACCTTGTATACTAAATTCAGTGTGCCCTCTGGTGGGTTGATGTGGTACAACAGTTGGGGGAAATAAATCAAAACTTCAGAATTAATATATTTCACACGACCTCTTGTGGTTAAATGAAGGAATTAAAAGTACTGAATATTTACAGTTCTTCCATTCACAGCACGTAAATTTTCGTAGTGCAACCTGGTAAGCTTCTGTGCTGCTTGTTGAGTCTTTGTCTTTTTTAAGCTACTGGCCTATACTTGACGACGCATTGAAGCAATCAGCTTTTGAAAGGCAGGTCCCAATCCGCCTATTGGTCAGCTGTGGGCTGGATACTGATCCAGCCATGCTTCCATTTCTGAAATCTCTCAACGATTTCCACTACCCAGCGGCAAACATCAGCATTGAAGTGGTATGCTTTGGCATTATTACACAGGCCATGTTCACAAAACATTCTCAGAAAATCTAATTTATATCATTAGCTCTGACTGGTCAAATCTGCTGTTCAGCAGTTTAAAAACCTATGATTTTGTCTGCAAGTTCAATAGATGTTTAAAATGTATGAAATACAAACTGCAGAAGAACATTAGACATCCAGAATTTTTCGCATCTAAAACCTGCTTTGTTTTTCAGAAAGTGTACATCGTACCGGTGGGAAACCAATCAGACATTCCCTATTCGAGAGTTAACCACAATAAATACATGGTGACAGATAAAACGGCATATGTTGGTAAGATGGAGCAGTAAATGTAAAAAAACAAAAGTCATATGTCAGGTGAACAGCTGTGTCCGTGACCATTGTCCATGTTCAGGTACGTCTAACTGGTCAGCTGACTACTTCCTCACTACTGCCGGTGTGGGGCTGGTGGTATCTCAGGACAAGTCGCATCAAGGATGGACGGGACAGACATTGCAAGAGCAGCTGAGGACGGCGTTTGAGAGGGACTGGAACTCCCGTTTTGCAGTCAAGCTGTCTAATCTGGTTTACAACCCTGACTGTGCCTTTACTAAAGGAGCCTGAGCTAACGCATCTCTGTATAAGAAATGTAATCCGGCACTCAGATGTAGATTGTTGTTGTGGATTTTACACGAAAGAATGCATTATGGGTACGTTTCTAGTCTGCCCTAATATAACATAATGAATATTAAAATATCAGATTACGTAAAGTTACGATAAAGCAATTATGATCGCTAGTGGGTTTTTTTTCTCCCCTTCAGTAAGCTAGACCTGTTTTATTTTATAAATCAAAAATGTTTAATACATCCCAATAATTGTTTCACAGTATTTTGTAATTAAAGACTACTTATCGGAGAGTTGCCTACCTTCTTTTATAAATACTCTTTAGTGCTAGCTTTTGGCAACTAACATGAAAGGTTTTGGAACTAAATATTTACTGTGGTGTATAAATGAATCCGAAATAATACAAAGAATTATTCAAGTGATGCTTTCTTTTTAACGAAACAATTTCTGCAAAACGTGTAGTGTATAAAGTAATCATACACTTCTAAGAAAAATCGGACAAATGCAACAATCAAGCTAGGGCGGGCTCACTTAGATGTACTTCCTTGTTTTGCGTCACCTGACGTAAGGTCGAAGTTCATAGGTCGCCGTCGAGGATTCATTTCCGGTTAAATTACGTGTTCTTAAATTTCAACTGGGTTTCAATTGTGGTCAACGCGATTTTAAGATCTGAAGATTCTTGATTACGGGGAAAAGTCATGGTTCTTCTTGAAAATGACTCGGTAAGCCATCAGAGCATATTCCCCGGTTATTTATTAACCGATATATTAGCTGGTGTGTGTGTTTTCCCTCCATGGTGTGTATTGTGTTGCTGGTTTGATTTAACTTTTAATGTGTGCGTAATACCATACTCATACAACGCCCGATGTTTCCTGCAGTCTGAAATGCAATTTTGTTTCTGTCAGATGTTGTAGATTTTTGGTTAATTACGATTCTGGGGTAAAACCAAGCCCTGTGAAAAGAGTTAGCCAGATTGAGTAACATAATGCAGGAAAATTACTATGACTTGGGAGGTCGGAACAAAAATAAGAAACTGACGCATGCATTAACCCATAATAAAGACTGAGGCGATTGTTCTAACATGTTAAACTTAGAGTACGTATACTGTATCGGCTTCGGCCGTCTGGTATCATCAATGTCCACGTGACCCGGGGAGAAACCGACCAAGCTCTTAAAAGCCAGTAGTCAAGTCACGTTTATAGCATTAATGCACGACAATTTGTTAGTGTTCTTGAACCTCGGCAGAGTTTGTATAACAGGTCAGCCGGGTTTTCTTCCTCTAGTTCCTGACAGAACTGACGCGGCTCTTTCAGAAATGCCGGACCAATGGAAGCGTGTATATCACATTAAAGAAGTGTAAGTTCTGCATCTCCTGTGTTCTGAGTGCTCAGACATCGTTCTGCATAAGGATAAGTCTTCCACCTATAAGGCAAGTCTGCCACACTGCTGTAAAATAACGTCATTTACCCGCATCACCGCAGATGACGGCAGGACGAAACCGGTACCCAGGAAAGGAAACCCGGACACTTTTGAACCCGCTGACAATAAGTGTCTCATCCGAGCCAGGGATGGCAAGAGGAAAATCAGCACAGTGGTGAGTCTGTTCCTGTCATTAAAGCCTCATTACCATAAAAATTTTTTGTAGGGTGTATGCATTTAACAGGTTATGGTTAATTAAGCTTGTCAAGGCTGTGAATGCAATGCTGATGAATAGTCATACAATTGTATTAGCATAGTATATTCTGAATCATATTTAATTTATATGTTGCATGTTGTATCAATGAAAATACATCCACCTGCTGATATTGGTCAGGGGTGCATAGGGGCCTGGAGTCTGTCCCAGGCACCATAGGGCCCAAGGCATGGGTACATTTTGGATGGGATGCTAGTAATGAAAGTGCAGCTTCGGAGGTTTTAAAGTGGAAGGTTGAATTTGATGAAATCCTGAGGTATTTTTTCTTTAATTCAGGTCAGCAGTAAAGAAGTAATAAAGTTCCAGATGGTGAGTGTACACTGACTATGGTGCTGAAGGCAGTCCATTTGGACTTCTGTTACTCTTGTCAGAAAATGTATGGGGAAAAGATCAGCTAGCTTAGTGGCTAGAGATGGGATCTAATGATCTGAAAGATGCTGATGTCAGTCTGAGGGCTTTTCTTATTGTAACCTGAATTGCTGCATTAAGATATCTGGCTGTGATAAATGACTGCAGTAATCGTTTAATGGTTAGATTATATTTTGGGATGTCAGGCCTCGATCACCTAAATGGAATCAGGGTATTACATTGATGTGCAGTCTTATCAACTGCTGTTATGAATGGTAATTTTTTTGGGAGATGTCACATCCATGTGCTGTTTTTCTGCTGGTCATTCTCATTAGTGGTTTTGAGTCTGTCCAGCAGAGGGTCACATGAAGGTCCCTCTTATGATGGGCATCTGCATTCAGTGGCTGCCTTCCCCCCCCCGGTCTAGGCCTACTCCAACCTACTGAGGGCACACATGGATGGTCTGAAGAAGAAGGACAAGAAGAGTAAAAGCAAGAAAACCAAAGCCACCCAGTGACCAGTGGAAGATGCCAGAAAATCCCACATACAACTCCACTGCTCCGCCTCCCCCCCCCTCAGCCCCGCCCACCCACACCGGGCCCCTGGGACGCTAAGACCACCCCGCCAACGCCCGGACC
>JAACJT020000021.1:12922649-12934632 GCA_009936485.2 Gymnarchus niloticus | reverse complement strand
AAAAACACCCCCCCCCCCCGACAGCGGCGGGACACAAAAAAACCCCCCCCCCCCCCCCCCCCCCCCCCCCCCCACACACATCAGCCCAATCACAGTTACCTGGGAAATGAGTCCAACCAAGCAGAACGGCAGACATTGACATTTTTCGGTTCTCACAACGCGTGTGGTGCCGAATGACGGGCTGGGGGTGTTACCCAGTCCCAATGCTTTAAGTCAGGCCTGTGGTGTGGCCAGCCTGCAGTCATCCTTTGTGAGGATGTGGGATAGGAGCAACCTGTTCCACAGAGTCAGCTTCTTGGCGTATTTGGGGTGGGGGGGGTCCTCAAAGTTGTCAGGCTGGCCAGTAATATTGGTGGATTTAAACTGCTTTCAAACACATTTTGAGAAAATGAGAAACTGAGAAAGGTTCTTTCACCTGTTATTATGGGCCTCTGTCTCCACTCATTCTTATCCTCCCTCTGGTTCCTGGTACTTGGTGCCTGCTCAAACGGGAGCAAACATTCTTAGGTTGTGTCTGGAGCAGCCATTCTGATGTATGCTAATACATGTAAGAGTTTGAAATGTTGTTTGTAGAAAATACCGGTGGTTACAAAGTACTAACCAGAGAGACATTTGAGGGTTTTTGGTTGTTTAACTAATGTTCAGTAACTGGATTCCCCCCCATCCCCCAAATAGTTTTTTTTAGTTTTCATGTAAATAAATTGGAATTTAATATGAACTGGCAGGTTTTGGAGGGAAATAAACTGATCAGCATGCTGCTGAGTCTGACATACTGGAGTAATTTCCCACAATGATGATTTGTTTTTGGTTTTTTTTTTTTTTTTTTTCCCTCCCTATCCAAAAATAAATCAAAGGAGCTGATGTTGTGGTCTTGGTTGTTCCTGGCTTTTAACCTTTTTTTTGTTGAGCAGGGGACAGTGGTGGTTCAGATTACAAATACAGTAGAAGGTCAATGGTTCCCTACTGAGTTGACCAGAATTAATTAAATATTACTTTATCAAATAGAAATATTTAGTTTTGGTGAAGTTAGAGGGCAAACAAGTCACCTGCTTGATACATCACAGAAAGTTAAAATAATAAATACGGTATGTACACACTACACAGATGTCCGCATGTGGCCTGGTTGTGGTTGGACTGATGGCAAAGCCTTGGGGCTAAAGGCACTGTTAGAGGGCTGTGTTTGCCTTCTCCACTTTCTGTCTTTTGGGGATAGTCAGGGCAGTGCTGTGGTTCTTTTCCTCCTCCTGGTACCCTCGCTTCATGATGCTGGTGACGTACAGGAACAGGCTCTGGGATCAGGATGAAATCAATGTTATTTTTACCAAAATCTTTCCAATTTGGACTTCTCTGGCATCATTGCCTCCAGAGAAGCTAGATAATGCTTCATTTAACTCTTTAACATTGGATTAAAATTGACATTTTCTTTTAAATGGAAAGTAATTTGGAAATATTTGATTTACGATGAAATGGAGTCAAGTGGCGCCAGTATTCGACAAAGCCTGGTTTGCGTTTCCTCGATGCGTGTCAGCTTAATGTAGCCGTTATGCTTTTCACCGACTTCTATCGTCTGTGTCTGCTGGGTCAGTTCTGATAATTCTGTCTCCTGCTCGACACTCCTGGGGTCTAATTTTTAAAATTTGTGTGGATTACACCGTGAAACATGCATATGCAACAAAAAATAACAAACTACACCAAAAAATATCCAGTGTATAAAATCTGGCATCTTGACACTTTTACTGTTTGTCAATAGATGTCCTATTAATTACTTCCAGAAGTTGCAAAACATCTCTTTATTCATCAGTATCTTGTCTGCTATTAGCTTGCCTACTAAATATCAATATGTGACAGAAAACTGGTATGCACTTTATCAGGTCATGATGTTGATCATCAATGTGCGATTGCTTGCTGTATCGATAGACTAATATATATAGTATTAACTAGTATGTTGAATAGCTTCTTTTCCACATCTGCACCGTCAAACGTCGACATGTATGTATATGGCATCTAATTATAATCTAACAGGAGATACCATATAATGTGGTGTCGTTCTAGAACAGTTGGGGAAAACTAATGTGTTGTGTATTTTTGGTGTCTTGTGTGTGTAAGCAAGCTTTATAAATGAGACCCCTGGTCAGAACTCCTGATATGACTGAGAAGCCTGACAAATCTGTCCCCAAACTGAATGAATTTGCCCTTTCAGTCAAGTCCTTGACTTTGATTGTCCCTTTATCCTCTGTATAATGTAACACCTCAGTGAGTACAGCGGTCCTATTTCATTAAGCCATGTCATAAATTACCAAAAATTCCTTGCAGATGTAATTAAAGTATAATCCCTAGATTCCCTGCATGCAGATTTGTTGGTTTGCTAAAATCAAACTGGTGACATGCTGATCCTTTTCCATATTGTCCTTCTCTTGTAGAGATTTGACTTATTCCCTCTTACAAATTACTTCGTAATATCTGTGTGTGGGGAACTTTTCTTTAGCTTATTAATAAATTAGCATAGAAGCCTAAAATTGATTTTTGGATGGCTGAGAAAATGCCATGTACGTGCTGCATCCTTTAATGTACTAAATTGTCTTGAATAATTAGTTTGATCTTCATGACCAAAGAGAGCGTTGCATGTATAAACCTCCTTGTACCCCATTGTCTATATTGAAAGCATCTTGCCCTTTATCTCTAGAAAGGTTTCTACAAAGGTAAGGAAAAAAAATGATTAGAAGAAATGATCAGTACCTTCCACACCTCCTCCAGTTCCAGGGTCCACTTCTCCTTCAGGACTGGCTGAACAGCACAGATAAATTCCGCCCCCACATACTGAAAGTGCACAGAAAACTGGCTTGATGAAGGGCAGCCCTCCCCATTGGTCATTAGAAATACGATCTTTGAGATATTAATTTTGTGGAGTGAAAGGAGGCCGTGGTGCAGTTTCTGCGTGATTGAATGGAGACCCCTTTGGAAGTGTTAGCCGCCTGGCTGACTCACTCCGTAGTACTTGGGAGGGGCATTGTAGCGATGGTGACTTCTCCCCAGCTCCAGAACAAGCTGCTCCAGTCGGTCTGGCTGGTTCAGTCTGGCCACGCACTTCTCAATGAAGGACATCACTCTGTAATGGGGGGGGGGGGGGTTCAGACATTGGCAGCAGCACCACAGGAAGGGAGTTTTCATTCTAGAAGGCTATGCTAGATTGAGGCCGGTCTCTGTGTGGTTCTGTGTAGTAGCATGTGCTACATTTCCTGTTGGCTTTTAGGAAGTCAGCAGCACTCCTATAATTATTACATAGCAAATTATTTCATATTAGTTCAACCCTAAAATTTCGGTAAGAGAGTGGTGGTCTGCATGACAAAGAAGTCTTGTGTACGTGAGAAATTTGAAGTCTTAATTTGCTCTGTAAATGACTTTCTGACCACAGAGTCAACACCCATGGCTAGCTTTCGCCAATCTGTTTGTCCCTAAAATCCCCTCATTTTGACATCTGTTAAGGAAAGCCATGTAATGACCTGTTTTACCATGTAATCTTCTGTAGTTCAGAGCTCACGGTTTTGGGAGGCTAAATGCTATACTGTACAACCACATTCCAGGCAATAAAACAAATGATGCCAGCTATCTTATTTATTTTTATTATTGTTTGGCTGAGTCCCACTAAAGCAAATGGTGTAAAAAAATTGAGTGGTAGGATTTCACGGATTTAACCTTTAAATTAAGCCCGCTGAAATAATTAACCCTTTGATCCTGTGTGTTACAAGACAGTCCATTTGCAAAACAGCTTTGGCTCACTGTAGGTCTCAGCTACTGCTTGACACTGAATTATGAAAGTAATTCCTAAATTGTTTTCTACAGTGTCTTCGTCCTGTAATGTTTACATGCCCACTACTTCCTTAACACAATGATTTGATGGCCTTGGGTGAAAAATGTGCATGCAAGACGGTTTGAACATACAATGTGCTAGCATGGAGGAACAGGATCACGGAAACTGGTTGACCATGAATGGTGACATTCTCTCCTGCTCAAACTCCCCCGAAGGTTCTTAGTAAGATCAGATTTTTGGCTCCATGCAGTAGAGCTAACAATCAAAGTAAGGAGAATGGAGTTGGCCGAAGGTGGAAGTACCAACCGGAGACCATGAGCTCGCAGCTCCTTGCTGGTCCGTAGCCGTTCCAGGTCCTCCACGTCTCGGAACAGGAAGAAGACGTCTTTGCATTCGGGATGGGTCTCAAACAACCTGTCGCCATGACAACAGTGACTCATGAGTTATTGAGAGAGGGTTCTCCGACACTGATTAAATGTTCCCCTGCCTTGTGTCTCTAATTTATCTGCCTTGCATAAGAGAATCTGCAGGTCTAAATTGCATTAAATGTTTCCAAGCTTTGAAGCTCCAGCTGTGATTGGAAGCATACATGAAATAAGAGGGGCTCATTTATATTGCTTGAAACAATCTCTTCTGAATATACCCATTTAAGGACTTTGGAGCACGCTGCAGTTTGGAGGAAAACATTTCTCAGTGCTGACACAAAACATGGTTAGTGTTTCAACAACGTTCTCTGGGATGCTGTGACAAGGCGTCCCCATGGTTACGGGGTCACAGTGATATTGACAGTTTGGACAGATATCTGCATTGCATGCTGGTTGGGGCAACCTATTGCCCATGAGCAGTCGTGATGAGTATGTGTAGCCTGGAGAATGAGGAACGTGCTTGAAGGAATGTAAAAGTGACATTAGAGCCATGATGTATGGTTGGTTTCTCTCAAAATTTGGTCTCTGATGACTCCAGGTGCTCAAAGGAATATGCCAGGTGACATTATATGTGTCTAATTCAGGAGGGGGAATGCTTTATACAGCTGTTATAAACTCTCATGCCATTCTGCATCCCTGCTACTTAGTATTATGTAGGTTAACTCTAAGTGGCCGAGTTTGTCCTCTGTATGGTGTAGGGGACCCACTTCTGTTCCTTCTACATCCTGAATCATTTTAGCCGACCACCTGGTGGTTTCCTTTTTCAGAAGTGGTGATGGGAGACCCAATCTTGACCCTGCTGATGCTGGGTCAGGATCGGCATGTTGTCTGATTACAGCTGGGGCATCATGGAGGGACTTTATAGAAGCAGTGAAGCTTACAACTTTGGAGGGGCTTTGAAAAGCATAGACAGTGTCCAGGTAAGCCCCCATTTCCTACCACAGCCAGTTTAACTTTCACTTCACTAGTCTAATGAATAGGTGATGTGGTAACTTCCATCTTGCAGAAAGACAGACTTAATCTATGTGAAGAGGACTGGTCATTGTGAGAGTGAAAGGAATGCAGCACTGGACTGCACCAGCTTAATTTATTTTTGTCTGCTTCATTTCATTTGGGTCAGGAACTTCTCTGGAGTGGGGCTCACAGACAGGGCGGCGCTCATGGCCATGAGCAGAAGAACTTTTGGTAAGTAGTGTCTCACATGTCAGCCAATTTCCCTTTTGTGCACAGCCCCATGAAACCTATCTCTAGAAATCTCTGTGGTCACGTGATTTCTCTGTACCGATGAGAACCTTGTGTGAGACACAAATCATCTGTCATGCAGCTACGTGTCACAGGTCATCTGAGAGGTTACCTCTGCAAGCACTTTTCTCTGCAGTCTGCAGCTGAGAAGCACACAGACTTACTTAAAGGTGGCTACAGCTGGTTGATTACGTTCGGTCTAGTGAACTTAAAAGGAAACGTTACATGGTTAAAGTAGAAAGGATTTTGTAAGACTTGCATCTGCAGGGATCCACATGACACAGGGACTGTAGGATGAAATTTGGAGGTTAGCAGGTGGGGATGTAACTGCTGCACCAGTAAGGCAAACATTCAGTACACCAGTTTGACTCTGAAAAGATGAACAGTACCCTCCAGTCTCTCGCTCTTTAACTTGGCTGCTGACTGGATCAAGCCATGTAGCTTTGGGTCTAAGAAGGTTTTGGGGAATTTGTATCACTTTGACGGTCAGCGTTGTTTACTGCATAGGTTCATTAACTGGAGCCACGCCTTATGGTGGTGTGGTAAGGAAATAGAGGTGTTGACACCAGGCTTCGTGTTTTGGCGATTAGCTTGGTGCTGAGGCGTCTGCAATCATATGACAACCCAACTTGTGGCTGAGCCACTGTATCGTTTGGGGGGGTTTCAGCCCCCTCCACCAATTACTATCCCCTCAGCACTGCTCATTTACCCAGAGGGGAAAATAGAGCAGGATGTTTCCTAATCAGACTGAACTACTGGAAACATTCTATTCAAAATTCACCCACCCACACAGGTCAAGGCCTGGTGTGTGGGGGAAAAAAAACAAAAAACCTCCAGTCTTCAGTCTTTGCCCTCATCGCAGGTGTCTTTGCCCTGTACCTGCCCAGAGGGGCTCATTCCTGCTCTCCCAGCCACCTGCTGCCTGTTCCTTTTTGTTTATGAGTTTTCACACAGTGCTGTAGATCACATTGATTTACCTGTCAGCTTTGCTCTTTGACTGGCGCTTTCTATAAATATGGCCTGCAAATGAAAGCTGACCCATCTCAGCATTGGTTCGGTTAATCTGCTCTCCTTCAGTTTTGAGCTGGGCCACAGTTTGCTTATTTATATTCATATTCTGTCATGGACTTGAAGCCTGAGGCTCTATATTTTGTCTGATTCTTGATGTGTGCTGTAATTGGTAAAATGTCTTTTTTTGTCTCAGTACATTCTGTCTAGGGAAATTTAATTAAAATCAGTGTTAAATTGCTCGCCTGTCTGACAGGGGGAAAGCCAAAGATGTAATCAAACTGAAAAGCAGACTCCTCCCTGTGCTCCCCAAAGACGTCTCGGGGGGGGGGGGGCGGTCAAGAGGTGTTGCTGGTGAGACGTGGGGCTTGTTAACCATCTGGGGTGACTTGTCAAAATTTCATATGACAGGCCCCATTTTAAAGGTCAAAAAAACTCTCCCCTCCAAAAAGCTCTAGGGCATTCTTCGCCACTTTTCAAGGGCTCCAGCATTTCATTAAAATGGCAACAGAAACATATTTTTAGTGAGGTCCTACTTTAATATCTACAGAACGATGGTGGGTAATTAAGGCCCAAATATTTGTTTAAAACATCCATTCTCAAACTGGAGAATTACAATATGAGAAGAATAATCTTAAAAGGAAAATAAATTGCTCTGCTTCAATATTGAAGGGATTCTATTTAGACTTTTCCCCTCAACTGCGCCTGTATTTGTTTTAAAGGTTGAAATAATTAGAATATATTACAAGGTGCTGTCTCGCATGCAAATAAAGGTGGACCGGCTCATTGTGCAAAGACCTTAACGCACGACAGAAAGCGTTGTCAGCCCGGTGATCCGATGACCCCTTTTATACTGTTGGGCACGATCCCGTAATGTCAGCACGGCAAGCTGATCCACAACACAATAAAAAAATAAATAAAAATTAAAAGGGGGGGGGGGGGGGGGTCGTGAGCCAGGGCATGGGGGGAAAAAAGAGGGGAAAGGACGGCGCAGCTTCGTCAAATATCCAGATTCGATCCTGTGCAATTTTCATGGCAACACAGGAGTGAGTGTGCCTTTTCGGGTACCATAGAACAGCTTGGCATTTTCAGGGATTACTCACATAGCTGTACTATAATCAAACAGCCGGTCGGGCATTTGCAAAATGAGTGGATACCCTAAAATGTTGTGTGTGATAATACGTTTGCTCTTTAAATGCTTAAAATCCTACAAATCCTTCTGAGGGATTTGACGGTCTAATGTCAGTTTCGCTATGTCAGTCCTTCGTAGGTTAATGACTGCACCCGCAGGGATAGCCGCAATCTGGTCAAATATCACCCGCTATACGCTGAGTAAAGCCACCCTGAAAACCCGACGCTTCGCACTTGGCATGGAAAAGAAACGTTGACTCCATCAACAATATCAGAAGAATGGTGTTAATAAGGCTATGGTTATGCAGGAGTTAACTGCATCAAGCTGACCACGATCTGCTGTCTTCTTACACGGACAATAACACGCTGTGGAATACGCATTTACCAAAACGTCAGCGGGGTTATTTACAAATGTCTCTAGCGACTTAAAACACGCGAATCCTGTCTCACAACTCTGTCACATACAACAAAAAAAAATGGTTAGCGATAGGGACAAGGGTCCAACGGATGGAAAGGAAAATTACACAACCTGACCTTCAATAAATTCATTGTTTTTTGTTTAGTCTAAATGGTTATCAAATATCGTTTAGTTCAGGGAGGTACTCGGCTTGTTTTTATTTGTCCATGATGATGATGACGACGATGATAAAGGGTTGGAAATTCCTGAATTGCTAGGCGCTTTGAAACATTCAAATCAATTTGAAGCGGCAGAGAATGATTGCATCTTTCTGTCTTTTTAAGTTTTATTAAACAGTATCCTAACGTTTTTGTATTTTTGTCTGACAGAATAGTTTATATAACACCCCCCAGATAGCCGATAAAGCGCATCAGTTAGAGGTACCTGACAAACATGATAATCCCGACTTTGGCGATGTCTTCCTGGATAACTTTCCAGGACTCCTGGATCATGTCGATCTGCTCTTGACTCAGACGCGTGGCTGTGGGCTCTCCGTTTCTCATTTCTTTTCCTGTCTTCGGCGCCAGACCCAGTCCTGATATCGCGCAGCCCATGATCTTCGTGGTGCTCCCACGAACGCCCGATCGCTTTCAAATTTTGCGATTATTGTTGTTGTTTCGATAAAAGTGGTAACCAACCGCACAGATGTTCTTCCAAAGGAGCCAGCTGCGCTGTCCTTAACTGTTTCACATGTGTGCCGTCGGGAGGAGTGTCCAAGTTTAATACTGGTTTATTAGGAGTAACCTGTATTAAATAGGGGAGGGGCTCACATGGTTCCTGCAGACAATCCCCGCATGTATATATGTATGTATGAATGCATGATGTATGGATGTATGTATGCGTGTGCTGTTCAACAGAAAGTGCATCACTGAGGCCAATTAATTAACGGTACATTTGATTTTAAGGTTTTAGTTTTAGCGGGAGAGCCTCACGAGGAAAGTCCAACATGCGTACACAGACTAAAACTCTAAAGGGCCGCACACAAACACTCTATGGGCAATTTAGAAACACCATTTAGCTTAACTACCCATCTGTGGGCTACAAGAGAAAAGCCTTAAAACACAGCAAAAATGTACAAACAAGCATGTATAATGTTTCTTATCAGCTGAACACCTAACCCTGGATTTATGAATCAGCAGTGCATTGAGCCACTGTGCTATTTTTTGCCATCTAGCAAAAGAATTACTTTTATTGACCATGATTTTTGTAAAGACATTTTAAAGCCACTGTTTATCCTAGAGCACAACGACATATTTGATATAGGACCATATGGGTGCTCTGAGTGATTGGCTCTTCTTGTAAACTAGAATGAAAAGTCTGGATCTGTTTGTTCCACCCTCTTGGTTAAACACTACAAAGTAGTCAAGTGCAAAGTAAATGAAATGTTCGATATTTAAATTCTCAGGTGGTTGTGTGGTTAATATAATTGAATACCAGCTCTGAGGTCACCTATCCCCATTAATAAATATCAATTTGGAATAATTTACCTTCCTTCCCATACAAGTCTATCTGAAGTACTTGCTTCATACTTTTCAGAAGCAACTTTTTTGTGTATTGATTAATAATATTGAGTGCCTGTTTCAAAAGAGCATGCTCTTAAACATCAGAGAGACAGATGTTAGTAAATTAGGGAGATGTACTACACTAATATATGTTGACAAATTTAGTAGTGTGTGTTCAAGTGTTAAAAAATCTTTTTTTCCAGATTCAGGAGGTAAATATTTAGAATATTGTCATTTTTGCTGTGGTTATTTGGGAAGTGTTGCGCTAAATTTAAATAATTAAAATTCATTCATTTACCTTCCAAATGTTAATCCAGTACAAGATCAAGGGGAGCAAAAACATTTTAATATAGACTCAGCAGTGACTATTAGGTGCATCTGCTCATTAATGTCAACAGTCTGCTGTTACAGTGAGTCATGTGATTATAGTGGAATACAAACACAATGCAGACAGAGTTAAGAGGTTCAGCTGCTGTTTGGCTATGCATTTGCACAGTGAAATTGTGTGATATAAGTCATTGTAAATATTGTGTGACTTTTAGTGACATATCCCAGAAACAGCCACCCTCCTAGGATTTTCATGCACCACAGATTACAGAATTTACAGAGAATGAAGGGTGACAGTAACAAGGAAAAACTCACTCCCTCATCGTCCTTGGCCATCACTTGGTGGTACAGATTCATAGATACAATATGGTGTGCAACAGTGAGGGGGTGGAACAATAAACATGGACAATATCATTTTGGAAGAGACAAGCAGGTAACTGACTTGTTACTGAGAGACATCAGAAAAGAATGGCCAAAACCCATTTAAGCTCAATCCTTGTAGAGTGACACAGTGGGTAAAATGCCAAATACTGGGAACTCTATGGTTTGAAGTAGGCAATGAAAATTCTATATTACCCATGTTTTATCACCCTGTCCTTTATCTCTAGGAAATATGTATGAGAAAGGTTGTCAAACTCAAACTGCTTGCACCAAAGTGGCACAGTGGCCAGATTTTTTGTAGGCATCAATACTAGCCATTCATCGATCCATTTTCTAACCGCGTCCATTTTAAGGTCGATAAGAACTTTACACCTGAAGATACAGAGGATTATAATCATTATGGTCAGAAAATGATCTCATACAAACCTGGGTAAACTGTAAGAAATCGTAACTTTCTCGCCCAGTCGACGTACGGAAGGTTATGATCGATTACGTCGTAACGCAACTTTACGCACCCACGTGTTTCCCAGTGAGCTGTAAGCTCGGTATGAGCCGCAACAAAGCGCCGCGTCACGTTTAACATATCTTTTCAACGCAAGCAGTTTTTTTTGTTCTTGTGTTTTGTGTGCTGCTTAGACTACGGAGTTTTACCTTGTAGTATCCACCGCTTATTTCGACAGAAAATATTGACCATAAGGAAGTAAATTCGGCGGCATGAGCGCAGGTGCGTAAAAGTGTTAGAAGCAACGTGTGTATACGCGGTGGGGAGTCGTACATTAATCTGGGAAAAACAAGAAGTGACAAAGTAACAAAAAAGTAAAAATAAAACGGAGTGAAATATTCCTGTACAGGGGAGAACGAACAAGGCCCTACGTCCCCTAGTGGCAGACGCCAGCTAAACCGAGGTGACTGAGTTGGGAAATTCCGGTAAGTTTTATTCTTATTTTTCGAAAGACACATTAAAATAGAGGACTGTCAAAGAGGAATTATGTAGATACAAAATAACCTTGATTTATTTACTTAATAATATGGGTTTATATGTGTTAACCTTATACAAAACTTCGATATAAAATTCTGGCAAGCGGCTTAAAACCATACAAGCACCCAGACATAAAGTTTCAGGGACAGTTTCTGTCCTGCGGTAAAATGACTACTAAACATTTGCTAATCCGTTTATCACTTACTGCACACTATTACATTTTAAGTGCCATATTGCACATTAGGCACAACAGGGAATGTGTTATTTGTATGTTTTTGTATTTATTATGTACTGTACTTTATCGTTCTGTATTGTAACTTATTGTTCCGCCGTTTATTGGTGCTTGGTCTTTTCGCCATGTTTACATTTGTTTTCGTGAGTCTGCAGGGCACACGTATTTAATACACGTGACAGTGAACTTAAATTTAAATTAATAAGTAAGTGCTGTCATAGAGTTAATTTTGTAGCAGCTAGAGAGAACTACTCTCATCCCAGACTTATTTTGGGATATGGTATTATTGGTTTAACGCTGATTGAAATGGTTGAGGATGCATCATATGCATTATACACTGCTCAAAAAAATTAAAGGAACACTTTTTAATTAGAGTATAGCATCAAGTCAATTAAACTTCTGGGATACTGATCCGGTCAGTTAAGTAGCAGAGAGGGTTGTTAATCAGTTTCAGCTGCTTTGGTGTTAATAAAATTAACAACAGGTGCACT
>JAACJT020000021.1:12897230-12922549 GCA_009936485.2 Gymnarchus niloticus | reverse complement strand
AGCCCTCTGTAGGTTGATGATTTTCATTTCCATCAAACGATGTGGCATCCTTTCGTTCCTAACACATTACCCAGTCCGTATCAGTATAGACATCCAAGCATGATTTTCTTCCCATTGAGATCTGATGTGTTTTCAAAGTATTCCTTTAATTTTTTTGAGCAGTGTACTAGTGGTTCCCAGACTGGGGGGTGGGGGTGTCATGTGTGTTTGTGTGCACTAATCTATTGTGTGTCCATGGAGGGGAGGGGTTCTATTCATATCAGGAAAAGGTAGCCTAACAGAGACAGTAGTTTGTGAAAAAGAGTGGAATGAGCCAAAGATGATCATTAGTTTTGGGAACAGCTGTTAGTTCTGGCTGTGGGCATACAGTAATTAAGTGTAAATGGTTTGTCTGCAGGCTGAGCGTGGCCTTTTACGTAACAAGCTGGAAGATGGAGGGATGGTTAGTCTCCAGGTTCATGGTGACCCAAAGCTGAAACACTGGTAAGTATTCAGAATGATGCCTTCTTTTCAGTGTCTTGCCTTTTGTGTGTGCTGTGTATTTTATATTCTGGAGTTCTCTGAAGCCCATGTACAGCCCTACTCTCTAGTCTACCATTTAGTCATCAGCAGGAGCATCACTCAGTATTTTGAGTGCCGTGTGAGCTTGATGCACTGGGCTCCTTCCCTCCCCTCTCTTTTGGGGCTGTACACTCAAGGTCTTTGGAATCCTCTTTATAAGGTTGCGAGCTGCCTGTTTGACAGCAAGTTTCCATTGCTACTTTGTTACCATTTGTGCAGGATGATTGCCAGAAGGTCTTTGTGGGTTTGTTGTATCCTGCCAGGTGTCAAAACTGCAACCTTGACAGGAAGTCTGACCAGCTTACCTGCAGTACCGCTTGAGGGAGAATGTCCCCTATGGAGCTACTGGTAAGAGTTTCATTTGCAGCTTTCATTTCATTTCATTTCATTTGCATTTCCATGTTAAGGTGGAAAGGTGTTCTTTGTGTGGTCAAGGAGACAAGGACTCAAGGAGAGACAAGGCCTGAAACCTTGGTAAGGTAAGACACATGGGCTTGCTTTAGTGTGTGTCAGTTTTTTTTTCCTCCCCCCCAATCTCCTCACTTTTTTTCCTTTTACCTGGAGCATAATGGCCCCATTATAGGGGCCAGTTTTTTTTAATTGTCAATTTATTAAAGCGCCTTTCACATCAGTCATTGAAGTTCAAGTGTACTGGAAACCCCTTGTGGGGTTTGAACCTCTGACCTTGAGATTAGGCACCTAACCTCCTGCACCATTTGCACAAGTAGACTTCCACCAGTTATAGTCCCTCAGGGTGTTCAGTGGGAGCATACTGGAGTTCCCATACAGGCCTCGAACCAACAACTGTGAGGTTAGCTGCCTAACCTCCTTACTCACCGCACCACTTACATGCATGCCAGCCAGTTGCCATTTCTCCAGGTATTTGGCATACACATACTGGATTTCCCCCTCTGGGGTTCGAACCATCAACCTTGAGGTTGGTCACCCAACGTTCTTGTCCACTATGCCACCATGGTGGCTTGGGGAAGAGTTTCCCTAAACTGGCTGTTGAATATTTCACTATGGGACTTTTTTTTTGGGGGGGGGAAGCTTCTCTATCTTTCTCCTCCTGCTGAGGACTTTATTTCATGAGCAATCACACTCAGTTTGGTAGGGTGGTGTTTGTGTAACAATGTTTCTTGTATGTTTTTAAGGTGTAGTAACCTAAACACTTAGGTTTGAACAGGAGAGTCTGGGCTGATTTGAACCTCTGACTGTTGAATTAAAGGCTTAGCACCCTACAAACTGTGCCACAGCAGGAAGGGTTTCTTCTTGATCATGTTCTAGAACACACACGGAAGTTTTTAAGCTCAACTGTGGTACAGATGGTTTATATACTTAAGATTTAAGTATGTCGTAAACTTTGCATACTTGTGCTAAGTAAATCACATTGTATTTGATTTGTAATCTTGTAAAAGGACCATGCTGTACTTATAAAATTACACTTCTTTTGGGCAAAAACCTTGTACAGATTTTACAACTCATTGTAAAACCTTAGACACATGGGCTTGCTTTAGCTGCTCTTTGGCACTAGAGGGTGTACACCTTTGTCACTTTCATTTTACCACATTTAACATTCTCTGGCCACTGCACCCCTAACAGAGCTGTGTGTGTTGGAACTTCAAAACCACCATCCACCCAATCACACACAAACCTCCAATCACAGTTTCTCACACACCACCTCACCTTGTTATTCTTGTTCTCTGGCTGTCACTCCTTATATCTCTCTCTCACACGCATCTTAGAAATTTTAAAACTGGTTGCATTAAGTCGTCACAGTCTTAAAACTCATGAAAATTAAAGGTGAAATCACTGCCTGCAGCTGAATCTTATTCATACTGTGAGCATGAATACCACGCAACAGTGGCTGCATGATGTGGCGTCATATCCTCCATGAAGGCATTCCTAATATTCGATAAAGTAGAGCTGGAGGAAGCTCTAGAAGTACCCATTTGTCACACTCATTAAATCACTGCTACAACAGGCAGTTCATCTGGACATGTGACAGTAGTTAGGAGAAATGAATGTTATCCAGTAATTCTACAATGCTTCTTTGTAGAGACGTCCCTGCCGAGTCCTGACAGCCTAGGGGTGAAATTGCAGTGCTGATCAGGTGATCATCGGGTGAAAGGAATCCCAGCTAAACACACAAAAGGAATCCCAGTTCGGCAAATATCTTGTTCATTTACATAGCGCATTTAGTGTGTAAACACGAGGGTGTATAATTACAGAGCCTACTCAGGGAATCCCTTCCGTAGTGGTACAACAGTGTCCCACCTTCGGTACTCATATCTGCTCTTAGTAAGGCACTTAAACCACTTCGGCTCAACGTAGATGGTCACATGGCATTTTGCCATATCTCTTGTTAATATTAACACTGCATTTGGCTGACAAAAATGTTCAAAAGCAGATCCTGAATGCATTCCTGGCTCCTCCCAGGCCTGACTAATGCTTGATGGGATGTGGAGAAAAAGGAACAAGGAACACATGACAGCCACGGTCAAAACTAAACCTTCACTGGTTTAATGATGAATTAATGCCCCTTTCAGGAAACATAGCTCACTGTACAGAAATGTTTTCTGAGAATGGAACACGATACACAGGTAGATATTTATATAAAGACCATTATGGAAAATGAAAAATGTACAGCAGCTGAATAAATAAGGTGGAGGAAAATGTACATGATTAGGGGAAAGAATTAGTCCCAGAGATCAACTAACAATATAACAACGTATAACAAGAATACCACAAATTTATACTTGCGATGGGACAAACGAGTCTTCAAAAGCCATGGTGGGTGGGAGTATCCTGAACAACCAATCAATGCTGCCAATTGGTTTGATATGTAGTTCAGGATACACCCACCACCCGTTTTGAAGCCTCATGTATCCCATCACTAATTTATACTTCTAGCCCCTATCCACTCACGATGTAGGGCATGATGCGTAGCTCCTAGTCTTGAGGAGCCTTCTTGTCCCTTATACAGCGCTGTAACAGGTCGGCCTGCAGTTTGTAACAGCACATTTCATGGTCAAACTCCCATTCTTTCTCGTCTGCACATCAAGTGTTAAAGTGGCTAAAAGCTCACATTCAACCGTTTTCTTTACATGTGTTTCAATGACTTAGTTCTAAATCGTTATTTTGGTGTAACTGAAAATGCTCATTTAATTTTCCCAAAACAACTTGCCCATTCTGTCAGAAGAATAATTGTCAGCTAAAGCTAATTAAGGCCGAATACCTTTCCAAAAGGTACGATGGATACTCCAGTTCCATTTTTGAAATCGTAACCCACACACTATCGTTGCTAAGCCGAGCTGTGCCTAATACAATCACAGGTGGTGCTTTCGGTCGTTCTGGGTCACATTCCGTTCCTGGACCAGGAATCCGCTCCAGCATCGCTAGTGTTATCTGTTATCCAAGGAGATCTGGCTTAACCTGGTGGTGCCAATTTTTTAGTTTTTAGGCACGAAGGGACACAGAACTACAAAGGTTCTCCCACAGACCATGATACAACAGCCAATAAAAGATAAAAACCAACAGGATGCTGACTGTCATGCCACAAGCGGGTCTTACATGTACAAAGAAAACATCAGTCTTCGCATTAATAAGTTTGTGCAATCTGAGTAAATTTTGACTTCTGTTTTGCTGTATCTGCGTCCTACGCCACCGTGGTTTCCGTAATAAAAAGACGTGCACCACAGCAGTTAAGCATGCTGGTGCTCCTGTCCCTTGTTTCATGAGGTCCAGCGGTGCAGGACATTGGATCACTCAGCTAGACAGAGTTAAAAAAGAAAAAAAAAAAAAAATCTTGCAGCCCTACTCCACTTTAAGCGATAGAAAGAAAGCGTAAAAGAGTGGCTTCACATTACTGACCAAAAAAAAAAAAAAAAAAAAAAAAAAAGACTTTACAGGGGGGGGTAAGAGGATTTGCAGAAACACACACAGTCATCTCTGATTTTCTGCCCATATAGGACCTTTGACAATAAGGTACAGTTCATTGTTTAAATAGCCAAGCCCGTTACAGTGTTACAGGAGATCAGGTCAACTAACAATACCACTGGTTTTGCCATCTACTGCTCCTGCAAGATGCAGCCACGTTGACAGCATGTTATCGGAATATGAACTGGCAAGGCAGCTGCGTGACCACGAGGTCGCAAAAAGGCTTACGTGTGCTGGAAGCCCGTGTGACATCGTCTGAGTGTTGAGGTTAAGAGCTTCCTCAGAAGATGGAGATGGAAGGTAGGGAGACCTGACTGCATGTAAAATGCTTTGATTAAAAACAGTGTCCTTAAGTTTACTTTGTATTATTTCATGTTGAGCTCATGCTCTGGAATTTCTCCCTCAGGTTCTTCACCAAGCTCTGTTGGCTACAGTCCGTCTTTCTACCTGTGGTTAGATTTGACGGGTTTGTGCCGTCGAGCTGCTGGCTAGCCGCAGCCCCACCTCCCTCCCTCTGCCGGTACTCGTCCGACTGCTGGTAAGCCTTGCAGCAATCAATCACTGCCATAATGGACATCTTTTGCTGGGAGGTCAGAGATTGGTTCTGGGCATGGCAATCCAGTTCCTCCGGCTTAGTCCCCATCTTCTCCAGCCCGGCACATGACTCTGCCTTCTCCACCACAATGACCTTGTGGTCGTTGGGCAGTGAGGCCTGACCGGACACGTAATATCCACTGGTCAGCTCCCGGTCTTGTAAGCTCATTAGTCTGGGATCCAGTGAGCCTGATCTCCAGAGCTTTGCACTGGCCCCACCCTGGGGGCCCCTGCCTGGGTGGGGCCTGTACAGTGGGACCTCCTGGAGGCCACCGCAGGTCACCTGGCTGAGTTCTGGTGGGGGGCTGAAGGAGTAGCTGGAGGGCCGGCATTTGACGGCAGGCCGCTCCGAGGCTCGGTCCAACATCTTCTCAGGTACGGAGGAGCTACGGCTCACGGCTAAGCGGCGAGGCAGGTTACCACTGGGGTAAGGCTGGGTGTATCTGGACCGCAGCTCACGCACATCCGGCCACTGGAAAGTTTCGGCCTGTACTGGGCTCACCGGGCTGTGGGAGCTGGAGCGGCTGGGTGACAGGACGCGCGGGCTGCCGGCCGGACTGGGGGAGCGCAGCTCCCTCAGGAACACCTGGTCGTAAGTGTTCAGCGGTGGCAGCGTCAGGCAGGGTTTACCTGCAACACACAGCACTCTTACACTGCAGCACTGAGCAAGAACCTTTGTTCACCACCAACACCCCCCCACTGGCTGAATTTCCTTGTGAAGTTCAGGACTCCTGCAATCAAACAGCATATTCAGTAAAGGGCAATTAAACAATTTAGGAAATAAATGACTTTGCAGAAAACAGCTTACCTTCACAACAGGAGCCATTACTGCAGTCGGCAGCCTGAATTAAGACTCAATTTCACTCCAAACAGTAAAACTAACATGTTATGTTGCCTAGTGGTTGACCAATAATGATTATTCAGTGACTGATGCCAATATTTGGAGTACCAAGGCTGATTATTTTGAATAAAGAAAATCTTAAATGTTCAAAGGTTACACAGTTCTTGTGTCAAGAAAAATTAATATAAAAGGTGCTTAACAGGTTGATATACTATGGGTTATCAAAGGAACAGCAAACTATTATGCAAATAAGTCAAATCAAATGAATCAATACAACAAAAGCATGCAAACAGCAGCATTGGCTGTTACAAAATGTACACATTTAATCTTGACATTTTTGATGATGCTTTAGAAACCATGGTATTGCTGATGAATAAATTAGAGTCGTGTCCTTAGGACATCAGCCTGTGCAGACTTGCCCTTTGTACAGTGTGCATCACGCTTTGAGCTCGCTAGAATGGTTTGCTCTATGCGCCACTATTTTGACGAGACAGCAGAACAAAAACATTTTGTATATGAGCATCTTGAACATGAGAAAATAAAACGTTTAAAACGTTAGAAAGAAAATTCGAAACTCAGCGAAATTCAAACCGATGTGCTTAACTTGTGGTCAAAGCTATTTCTGCATTGCTAGCCAGCTGATAACACCAGATACCTAATGTTAACTTCCAGGTGAATGACAACTAAGGCTTTTCAAAATGGATGGGATGAATTAAACTACTAACACAACAATATGCAAGTCGAAAACTACAAAGTAACCATTTTAGAATCTACAATGTCGATTCCTATTTGTTTTTGCATTTATGAATATTTTGCGAATTTCCGTTCTCAACACTAACTGAGCATCTTTAACTCAGAATATAAGCCTTTTTTTTTGCTGATGTCTCTCCTGACAACTGAGGTAAGGCAAATTCAAGCGGTCACATCACCTGACATTTTTCGACTCTGAAGTGCAAATAAGTCAAAATTGTGTATTCATTTAATGTATCGGCAGTATTACTTCATGAAACCTTGTTAATTTAATAGATTTTTAAATTGATTTAAACACAAAAATATGCATGTCATTCACTCAATCTACAAACTATGCAGCTAGCAAACATTATTGAAAAACTGAATTATGTTATCCCACTAAACAAGAAAAATAAACATATACAGAGGGTAGTGTAATGCTGTATTTATTTTTAACGGTGGCTGGTGAAATCAGTGCGAGAGCTAGGAATCCACTCTTACCAGGGAGGTCACTTATCAAATCGGGCATGCTTATCAGCCAACGCCAATTCCCATAAAACCCTCAGTTATCAGCTGATTAATCGCTTGATCACTAGTCATGCACAGTTAAAAGCTCCCTTTTATCTACAAAGGGAATGGATGCAAAAAACCACCAGTTTAAGTGAACGGCATCTGTTTAAGTGGTTACAGAGTTTGGGGTCCTATACATTCCTTACAATGTGTGGTAGCAATCATAGCCATGAATATACTCTGATTTCCTACTCAGAAAGCCAAACCATAGCTCAGTGGTTCTCAACCCCAGCCCACCACAGATGCAGACCTCTGCAGTCCACGATATACAATCCCCTTTTCAATAATCCTGAATTGCTATCGGTTCCTTCTTATGAAGGACAGGAGTGGAATCGTGACAGTTATAAACCCTAGCATTTGTTTTCACAGTCCTGGTCTTACCTTTCTCCTCGCAATCTGGCTTCTCCTCCTGTACCGATGGCAGGTTCTTCTCCCTAGCCCTCTGTCTAACCACGGGCCGGGTGTTCTTTATCCTCTGGCTGTACTGCCGAGCCAGCTGAAAAACCTTGCTCTTCATCTTCTCCATGTCCTGTAGGAGCAGGTCCTTCTCTGGCCCAGATGCCAGGCTGATTATCTTGGGGACAGGCATTCGAGAGACCCTCCCCTCATCACGTGGCCCAAGGCTTTCGCTTGGGACATCTTTCTGCACCTTGAGGGGGGAAACTGTGGAGGACTCCTCCGAGATTGTGCTTAGGTCAGACTCTTCTAGGATCATCAGCGGCTCGCTGTATTGGGCCTCCGGGCCACCTTTTCCCCTCCGGGACAGAGATTTTAGGCTGCCGTGGCACTCCTTCAAGTCCCCATTGCCTTCCATTTCCATATCCTGCCAGATCTTTATCATGTCAGACGAAGGTCTGAACTCATCATCCATGATGGGCATCTCGCTGACACACTGAGACAGGGGCTCTGTGCTTTGGCACACCTGCAAATTGGCATTAGGTAGCTTGGATCTCGCACCCTGGTCACTTTCTAGGTCTTGGGGGTCAAACCCAGACCAGGAGGGTGGCCTGGAACTAGAAGCAGACCTCTTCTCTGTAACAGTTGGTTCCTCCTTAGGAATGCTGTTGAGACGGCTACTCAGATTCCTGACCAGGCCAACTGGAATGTAGGATAAGCTCTCCCTTCGCTTAAGGCTGAAGTTAGCATCCTGGTGCTCAGCATGTTCGTAGTAGTTCCTGATTTTGTCGATAAGCAGGCGGTCACGCTTGGACAGCGTGGAGTCTCGCCTCCTCAAGGAGGCCCGTTCTAACTCGAAACGGCTGTCAGCGCTGGGGGAAAAGGGATCAACCACAGGCGCGATGGACTCCTGATAGGCGTCACTGGCAAGCCACGGGGGCTTTTCTTGGGCATCCACAGTGAGGCTGAGGGCGCTTCCACTCCTGCTGCGGCTGCCTAGCCGCGGTGATGAGCAGCTCCGGGACCGTGCTTCGTCTGCAAGGAGGCTTTCTCGCCGCGAGAGGCTACTGGCGAAGCGCTCAGCGATGACACTGGCCTGATCCAGCACCGACTGGGGTAGGATGCTGGCCGGCTCTGGGTTATGGGCCATTTCCTCCTCCTCTTCATCCTCATCCTGGGTAGTCTCCCCACTGCTGAGAGACTTGGCCTCAACTGGCTGTGGGACAAGCAGACCCTCTGTCATTTCTTCTCCATCCTCTAGCTCCTCACTTGTATCGACAACTTTGGGATTCTCATGAGCAACAGGCAGACCAGTGGGTTCAGAGTCTGACAGATCTTCCATTTCCTCTTCAGTGATGCCAGTCTCTGGGGCACCACTATGAGGACATGGCTGATCCTTGGGAACCTGGGGAAGGATAAAGAGAGATAATTATGGCCCTTTAATTGCCCAAATATTTGTGGACTGAATGTTATGGTGTCCTTTGTTCCCTAGGAAATGATCTGCAGGAATATTACACCTTAAATGAGATTGGCAATTTGTATGCTACGAAGCCTTGACAGTTCTGACACGATTGTCAGTCATGAGTGAAGGACGATAACTCCACATTGTGTTGAAGAACTAGTCTAAAAGGGCCCAGGTGCTGAGGAAATATCCAGAGCTTCAGGGAGAAGATGAGCCAGCTGGGTGGTTTAAGAAATTCTCATTTCTGGCCAGGCTAGGCCTTCAGTATCCAGTTTAGTATCCTCTGCCACCAGTTACTCACATGCAGTTCTTCAGGAACGTTGTCCTCAGCAGTTTCAGATGCATCCACGAGCCCAGATAAGCTTCCGCTGTCTTGTTTCAGCGAGCCCTCCCCCGTTACCTCACACCTATCTTCATCCTTTGGGAATCAAAAGGAGAGATGGCTGTCACAGTGGTTAAGAGGCCTGCACAGCCACTGGTCACAACATCTGGGTTCAAATGGTCTCACTGAGCCATTACGTAGCTTTTGGATGCTGGTAGCCAGCTGGGTAATATCTAAAAACATTTCCCCCCACTTTGCTGTCTTAGGAAGACAGTCACTTAAAAGTACAACTGACATCCTGTGTTTTGATTTCTTACAAGAGCTCCTTCCGAACAACCCGTCATCTCCAAAAATCAAACGGTAAGCCCAATATCACCAAAGGCAAAGTGTGGCTTACTTTAATGACACTGGCAAAATACTCCTTTGATTTTGTCCATTAATTCTGAGCTATTTTACAATATGTAAATGATGTTAAGTCTGGGGCTGTGGTAATCTAATTAGTTTTATTCTATAGCAGCCCCATTTCAAGTTAACAAATCATTGTCTCCCAATTTTTCCGTTACTGACTTTCCAGGTTCCTGCAAGCAACACACAGTATTTAGTTAAGGTTACAGACCATAAGCCCTGTGTTTAGAACTAAATCCCAAAAAAGAATGCTTTCTATAGCCGGTGGAGGGGCAGTGTGCATGTTGGCGCTCTTTAGGAGCCACTGCCCAGTGTCTAGAGACCACTGTCAAATTATTAGCTGCTTTGGGCAAGATGAGATACCCCCACTGATTTTACCGTACAGTCATGTGGCCATACTTTGCCTCAGTGGGAGAAGTCATGGGCTCATACAGGTACATTCAGAATTCTGAGTGACTTTCAGTATCCAAATTACATCTGTTTCAAAGTTAGAAATTGCACCCATTCAGTTAGCTAAGATTTAAGAATATTTGACATCATGCTGCAAAAAAAAAAAAAAAAGGCCTGCAAAAGAAATGTTCGTTTGTAGCTACAGTATTACCAAAGGCAGAATTTGTGCAGTTAGGGAAGCAGATTACATCTGTATACATTCCTGCATGGTTACGAGTCAGCAAATCAAGGGTGTGTACACGGGGTGACCGCCATCTCCTGAATGAGACTGAACCAGGACCCTGAAACAGTCGGCACCTTGATGACGGACTGGGTCTCTGGCCAAAAGGTTTCCCGTTGAGGACCAGGCAGCCACCCTCATCCACAGAAACCATCCACAATTACTGTTAGTGGGCATTATAATAATCATCATCATCATCCCGGGGAAGGGGTGGGGGTGTTCAAGCCATGCATCTAGTTAAGGTGAAGACGGGAGTGGCGATGCTCCATGCATCATTCCGATTTTTATTTGGACTCAGTTAGCTGTAGCGTCCGCATACTTTGTGAGTTGATTACTGCACGACATCCGATTTCTTTCAAATCGGCCAAGTGATAACGTGAGGTGGGGGGGGACATACAAGGGGAGTAGGAAGCCCATTGGTGGCAGAGAGCCTCACCGTTGTGAACCGAGCGAAAAGCAAAGCTCTGGCCCTATAGTGCCAGCAGGAGATGGCAGCCAGCATGGAGCTGGCAAAGTCGGCTACCTGGTCGTCCCCCATCAGAATATCGTCCTCGTTATTTTCCCAGTCCTCCTGCTCCACCCTGCTTTCACAGGGAGGGGTCCCTGGCCTAGGTTCCTCACTGTCACTACAGGAGAGCCGCTCGAATGAGCCCTTCTGGACTCCCAGCTCTTCAACATCATCATCCACACTAGGCCTCTCAGCCTCAGGTTCGCCTTGACTTGAGCCCAGCGTGCTGACACTAGCTCCAGCCTGCAGTGAGCGCCTGTCAGCCTGCAGGGCACCTTCGCTGTCTGCGTGCTGTAGTGCGAAGCCAGAGAAAGTCATTCAAGTATGCCATCGTTGTGAGGCGGGCTCCAAGATTCATGTGCAGGTTTGATTTTGTGGAGGTGAGGGGTTAATTTGTGGTAAAAACCAAGTGCATAAAAGGTACCAGCGAACCATAATCAAGTAAACAATTAGTGACTGTCAAAGATTTCTACTGAACAGGAAAAAAGTAAATGTTTCGTAGGTCCTTCTGTGAGGAAGTCATATGGTTGACGCTTCACTCTCTCTCTTCCGTTCGTAATTAATCCAAGAGACCTAATTATATCAGATTACAATTGTCTTTGAAAGGGCGTTTACTTCAAAACATTAAAGTTATACAGTTAGGATTCTGTCGTCGAGACGACACGGAATGCAACAATATTAATTTACAGAATATCCATTATGTCACCAAGGTGATAAAGAATTAAGAACACGCTCAACAATTGATCAATTAAGCATATTTAGGCTCCTACATGTTTCATCAATCATGACCAGTAGTACAGTACTGTCTTTGTCTGCTCTTTTCAAATGCCAGTCATACCTTACTGTACCAGGACCACACAGCGACAGCAAGCTATCATAAAAATAAACCAAATTTACGGCACATTAAATAAATGGGCTGTTTACACGACTGGGACTGCTGAGGTGTGCGTGTGTGTGGTTGGGGGATGGAAATTTCAGCAGGTTTTTGGGTTGTTTTTCTGTTCCCAGCTGGTTTACATGTGGAACATAAGGTCACCTTAAATCCTGTCCTAATGGTATATTCACAAAACCAATTAACAGCTAACCTCCAGTAAAGTCAATTACACCCTGCTGTTTCACACAAGAAACTGGGGCTGGAGACACAATACCATCGGCCACAAGGGGGCAGCATTCCTGAAGTGTTGGCAAACAAGGTCACGACTAATGCAATCTTCTCCAAACACAAATCAACAAGTAACTTTCAAGGACAGCTTTAACTGTCAAGTTTAAGCAAATGGTCTTACCTTCAGAATGGCTAGAGGATGGTGTAAGTCACAAGCCAAACCGGAAATAGAGAGATGAGAGACATCAATTGTGAGAAAAACTGAACAATTTGTAATGCTGCACATACTCACACCCCATTGTGGATAAAAAACGTATGGTTAGGTACCTTAGTGGACGTGTGACAGACTCCTGCCATTTTTAGAGGCTCTCTAGCAATAGGCTTCCGCGACTGACTTGTGCCAATAAAGGCAAAAAACACAAGATGTCTCCTTATCCTGTCTCATGCTGAAATGGGCTTGGATCATCTTAGTAATTGGGTCATTATAAGGCACAAGGAAAACAGCCCTTTTTATTCAAGTCGTGCCTCTTTTCTCCTGTCTTCAACATCAGCATGGCTGAAGAAACTTCAAAAATAGAATAAAAAAAACCTGACGACTTCCTTAAACTCCCATCTGAACGACCTCTAATAGAGAGGGCGGGGCATCCTTTCATCGTTGACAAAATCAAATATGGCACGCGCCACCGATCCCGCGCCAAAACTGAGCCTGACTAGGGATGGGAGGTAAGCTATCGGGCGTTCACAGGCCGTAGTGTTATGGACAACGTGAACTGTGTGCCAAGGGGACGGATGGGGGACCTCAAAGAGGGGCTTTAGGCAGCTCTTTTGACCCTGCCTGATTCCTGTCAAGCTGGCAGGGCAGTCCTCCTGTACACTGAGGCAGATGAGAACACAAAAAATCACAGGAGTGGAGGAGCGGGCTGCAGAGTCTACGTCGACTCATCATCCCACCCGTCTGAATCTCACGGAAGCACTTTGACAGGCAGCAGGGAACGCAGAATCGACATTGTATCTATTGCCACACAGGGTCTGCCTTAGGTGCAGATGTCACTGTGGATTACGGGTAAATAAACATAAGCTGCTAGCTTTCACTTACCTTTGGTGCTTTTCATAATCTGTTTGGCAGGTTCTAAAGAGGGAGGGAGACAAAAATGGAACATGGGTACTTTTTTGGATGGGAATGATCACAAAGGATACATCTTTTACTGCTGAACTGAATATAATCTACACTTTATAGTGCAAGTTACAGTCAAAATCTGAACAAACATGACAGTAGAAAGCGTGTAATGGATTCACAACGAAACGTAAAACAGACTCTTTGATTTCAAGTGTCAAGATGTAGCTTCAAACAAACAATCTCCATCTTTATGGTCTCTAAAGGTTGTGATCTAGACATCCCTTACCAGACCGCCGTCGCCCTTGTCGTGCACTGCCTGGGAAGTCATCTGAACTGCAGGACACAGCCTTCTTGAGTCTCTCTGGGCTATACCGGTACTTTGTGGGGTCTGGAATGTGAAAAGGGACCATGTGTATGAACACGAGTGCCTCAAGCAACGATCTGATTAAACGTTCCTTCCAGGAGACAACCGTCTGAATGTCAGATTAACAAAACTCAGCTCATTAGTGGTGGATGTCTAGTCCCCTTTGGAACGCCCTACTTAGATTCGAGATCCATATTCTTTTATTGGCAAAGAATATCAAGTATATGGGAATGCTAACTCGCTAAGTCACATACACTGCAAACGGCAGCTAACGAATGACAAAACACAAAGACGAGCCACTTAGACATTACTATCCACCTATAGGTGTCACAGCCTCAGGTTGTTTGGTAAAACAGGAGACTGCATAAGCTAGCAGATATTATTACTGAATCCTGTACATAAGATCTGTCTGCTATAAACAGCAGCATATATTAATGTTAACATGATAAACTCTCTCCATTATTAGTCATTAGTCTGCAGTGCTCATCTGGCCCACAGGAGCTGGTTAACAGCCTTGTATAACCACACCCACACTCACATATGGAGTCCATCTCCAGAATGGCCTCTTTAGCCTGAAAGACAGAAGGGAGAATGACCACAATGAAAACTTAACATTTTCACCCTTCGAGGTCTTGCTGAAACGGAGTGGGCACCTTCTGAGGGATGATGGTGTGGTGGTTCTCCAGAATGAGCCTCTTAATGTGATGGGCCCACAGACGCTTCTCCTCCACCGTTCTGGCCTAAGGGAGAAAGGGCAGGGGATTAGTGGCTCCCTCTACCGGAGGGGGTCACCAAATGGGACACCTCAAAGCCGCTCATGCTTTGCAGATAATCCAGTCACCATGGGGAGAGACTAAGGAAACATGCAAAACAGGTCTGTATATAAATATGGCATTGGGCACTCATGTCTGGATAAGTAGCCATTTAATCTTTTATTTAAACAATTCGCAGTCTGACGTCTAGAGGATTGAGCCATTGCAGCAGGAACCTTAGGCCCCCATCTCCTGACATAAGGTCACACTGACCTTTGCTTGAGGCGGGAGAGGGGTCTCTGTAAATCCCAGCTCTTTTCAAAAGGTTCTGCTTAACTGATTTATCATTTCCTCTGACAGATTCAGCCAACATGCCTTGGCTGGACATGAAAGTTACCATCAACTACCAACAATAATGAATCCAGGTGGATTCTGCATGAAAATTTGCTGCTTTCACAAAGTCTCCAAAAAAATGTACCGATCGAGCAGGACAGTACTGTGGCTTACAAGAACTATAGCCACTATATGCCAGAGTCTAGCCATTCTCACGTTATTTCCCATATACGGTACAGTTCTGGAGTTGTGCAGAGGGCACCATGTTCGACGTCCCCTAAACAGAGGAACAACAAACCAAATGGAGCCAGCCAATAAGGCAGGCTGGGTTTAAACCCACAGTGGAGGCTTTGCCAGACCCCACAGGCTACAGCCTGGGTTCGGAGTGTGGCAGACATCCACTCACCTGCACCGTGTGAGGCTGCTTGGGGTGTTTGAAGTGGGTCACACTGAAGCACAGAGAGTCCTTGGCGCTATCAATCAGCATCAGCGTGGAGCACTGGAATAGGAACAGGTCGGGCCCAGTTACCACCGACCGCATCCAGGCTTGGATGACCATGCCTTGGCCCCCAGGGCACCTGCGGGACCCTCACCGAGATGTGGGTCTTATATACGTAGTGCTCCCCACGTTTTTTGGTGATGAGGAGCATCTTGTCGAAGAGGAAGAGCGTCCGCTCGTTCTTGGCACGGTGGACCCGGAACGTGCCCTCCAGGACCAGCTCGCCATAGGTGGTGAGGTCTGGTCCCTTCCAGTTGATGAGCAGAGACTGGACCTCCTAAGTGGGCAGGTGGGAAAACACGGCCGGGCACCAAGAGTTAATTACACTTGGAATGGAGCCATAGAATTGCAACGGGTTAGGTTTTTGAGTCAACACTTAAAAGCCTAACCCGCTGTATTTCCTTGGCTGTAAGGAAGGGCACACCAACAGCAGAGGAGGAGCTGTATTGGGCACCACCTTCTTCCTCAAAGTAGGAGGAAATGAGGGGATAGAATGAGTGGCCCAAAACAGCATCCAGCCTGGCTGTTACCACAGCTGTAGGGTGCAAGATGGAGGGATGAAAAGAATCGAAGTGAGGACAGGCTGTGACAAACATCAGCCTTACCTGCAGCCGGACGGCATGCTCATGCTTGCGCTTCATATCGTTGATGTACCAGGCCACCCCTGTCATGGTGTCAATGGCTTCTTCCACCACCTCATAGCCCTCCTCCTCAGGGTCAAAGTGTTTTGCAATCTCCTGTATTAGGGGAAAGGATGATTGCCAGTGATACCATGGTGGAGCTTGCTGTCAAATGGGCGTGAGATATGATGAAACGTGTTTGGCCTATCAGGAAATGGGAAGTGTGTCTTGTATGGGCACGGTCTATTGATGAGTGGGTGTGGCTTCACAACAAGCAGGATGGTCCTTAAAGCAGGTGGGTATGGGGGTCCTACCTGGAGCAGCAGGTGGTACTTGAGGATCCTTTGTACGGGTTTCAGCAGGTAGGAACCGAGCGGCAGCGAGCGCTTCAGCGAAGCCTGTCGGTCCCGGAAGAACTTGGCCAGGATCTTGTTCCGCATGCATTCTGTCAAAGCAGCGACGGAGCTAGGGGGGCACACACAAGATTCAGAAAGCTTTATTGTTAAGCATAAAATGAATCTGATATGGTGGGTGAACTCACGTATGACATACAACATGCAAAACAAGAGAATTTCACATTTTTGTACACTAGACTGTGTCAGAAGCAGCAAAATTAGAACTGGTGAAATAGGGTAAAATATGGGTGAGTAAGGAGGGTAATGGGTGCCTGACTAAAATGCTGAAGTGGCATTTGTTATTCAGAGCCCAGTTACTATAGCAGCCTAAATGCCAGTATCTTTCTCTCTGCGTCTCTACATCTAGCACCATCTTTCTGGCTGCATCTCCACCTTTTTTTTTGCTGTCCTCTGATTTAGGTGTAAATTTCCCGTAGCAATGAAGTTGGATCATATGTCAGCTTTTAGACACGCTGCAGTCTGGCGAACACCCGTAGTGATGCCATCCAAGCTAATGTCGTCATACCGTAAGCCTGCCTCCCTCAGCAACCATGGCTTGGGTGAACCACAGCACGCATTGCCACACCCTGACCTGGGGCAGGCAAATAATTTGAGTGTGCTCCCTGCCATCCAGGTGGCTCAAGGGACCATGGAGGGCCCTCGACGCAGACATCATGAGCAAGAAAGACGGCCAAGTGCAGCTGGGATGCTGTACACAAACCGGAGGGGGTCAGCCATGCTGAGCTTTCATTTATTCGGTTCAAACCGGTCTCCTCCTGGTTTTGGTTTTTCCAACAGTGCTTCTCCCAGATGACAATTCAAAACTTTAGCTGATATGATAGCTGTGGGGGGGTCAATTTCAAATCTAACATTTTAACTGCTTTATCAAAGGTGTTTTGACAGCTGTTAACCAGCGACATCTATTAAAATCACACAGCCAGTTACCGTTTCACAAACGCATTCTGAAACACAGCTGTATCTGGATGTACTGATCCAGCAAATGACAATTCTAACACACTCTCCACTGGCCTCATTTTTCCAGCAGAGTTTCACTGCTCAGAGCTCCACTAGTTGGACTTGCTTACCTGTACCTGGTTACCAGAAAGGGGATTTATTTTAAATGTAGCATAACACCCCATCCCCATTTATGGGTGTGCTGTGCCTTCTATGCCATGGCTTTCTGAGCTGCAAAGTGACAGCAAGCTTAAAAACACGATGACTGACCACTGGGATTAATACCTTCACCTTAGACTTCCTAGATAGCAACAGTGATGAGACAGTCACATGACTGAGCGTGGCAAGTAGTGTCCCACTTACTTGGGGTAGTTTGTGCAGTACTGAGTGTAGATCTCAAAGTACTCACTCTGCAAAAAATCCAATCACAGAGTGAGAGACAGAAAGAGACATCTAGTGTCCAGAGGTGACACCAGGAGTTCTGTAACAGCCAGAATTGTGTAAAAATGGAGCCGAGTTGATGCTCCTCCTCACCTTGTCCACGAAGCATCTGGCAATAGCCACGGGGTCATTCTCACACTGGTCCAGAGACTGCAGAAGCCCGCTGAGACAGAACAGAGGAGGGCAGCGTGAGAGGGGCAGCTTTCTGACAAGCAGGACAACCCAACCCTGCTGAGTGAGATACGATCCCTGGAGATGCGCTGCTCTCATCCCTGCTTGGGCTGTCAGGCACCATAAGGCAGGTGTCTTTAGTAAACTCTACTATGCTTTGGCTCTCACCGAGCAGGGACGGGCACAAACAAACCAAGAGACAACCAACGGCAAATCTTTTCAAAATATTTGTTTCTGGCAAGCTTTTGGTTCCACACAAAAGGACCATGCTCTCTTATTTTTTGTGGAAACCCTCAAATTGAGAACACATGGAACAGTCTGTGTGTTGCCATGGCAAAATGAGACTCGGCAAAAGAGGCACACAGGGAGTACCACCACAAGTGGGGGGGCATGTTCCCAGACAGGCTGGGAAATTGAGGGGGACAGATGAGGACACAACTCAGGAGTGTGAAGTCACACATCATTGTGTTTGGAGCTGCTGACCACAGTAAGCAAAAAGTGACTCTGTCCTATAGGGTGGTTTGTGAGCAGTTGGCCAGGGTTAATGAGAAGAAAGAGGGTGTGGCCACACTGCAGACACACCCCCCATTCTTACTGGGAGGGGCACGGTGTACAAAATGCTCTCACACAGGGTACCTGGGGCATCAGCGCGCATTACCCCCGTATTCCTTCCAAAGATTTCCAATCCTAAAACATCAGGAAATTAGGCTCAGTGAAGTGAAAGAAAAGAAGTCCTTGGAGACAACAGTAAAAGCCATGGAAGTCAAAGGTTTAGAAAGGGAGCCTCCATGGAGAGGCAGACCAAAGGTTTTGCCCCACTCACCCCCACCAAGGTAGGAGCCTCACCGTCTCTTTGCCCTGCCCCCCCAAAAAGGTTTCGCTGGTGGCAGAGACTACCTGTCTGAGTAAAAGTACAATCTGGCCATCGTGCTGGTGTGTGCATCTACAGAGGGGGTTTAGGTCCCCTAAATACCACCTGCCCTACTACACCAGAAAGAGTCACGTTTACCTTTCCTCCCAAATCCATTGTAACTTTTTTTTTTTTGGGTAAATCTCTACACACAACTTGTCTTCCACCAGCACAAACACTAAGACTGATTGTCAATATCCCTTGGATGGGGTGGTGGGGGAGAGGTAACAGCCTTTTGGGCCACAGAAAGGGGAGGAGTACCATATGATTAACAGCTTGGTCTCTTTTTGTTTTTGGGAATGGCTCAGAAAAGTAAGCACTATTTTAACCACCAGAGTGGACCCACCACTCCATGTCCGGGGGGGGGGGGGATCCAGGACCTCCAGAGGGAGGCGCCTGCAAACACCTGGGAAAGGGAACACCATCCTCCTGGGCCAACATGGCACTCGGAACAAACCACTGTCTGACTTGGGATGATTGGTGGAGTGTCAAAAATTGGTGACTGACCTCTCAAACTTTCATCCGATCAAAAGATTTCAAATACACACACACAAACCTCCATCTCAAATTGTACACCATTTGACTGTGAGGTGTAACCAAGAGTGGCTTACCTGTTGAACTCGTAGATGTCCTCAATGTTTCCAAAGAGGGCACACACCTGTTCTGGGCCAATGGGCAGGTTCCCTGTGTCAATGATGTGAGCAAAGTAGTCCTGCAAGAGCCAACCAAACAATGTAATCTTATCAGCTTACTCACTTAATTACTGCTTAATTATGCTACATACATACATATCTTAATTAACTGAGAACGTGCATAATTCTCCCAATCAACTCAGTGTGAAACAGGAGTTGCTCAAATCCTGTAGCAAATCCATACTGACAGGAAAATGTGGAATGGCAGTCTGATTACAGCCTTTGTCCAGAAGAGGGAGTCAATGCACAGCCAGTAGAGCTTATTTTTCATATTAAACTGATAAAACCTGTACACCACCATCTCTCTCACACACACACACACACACACACACACACACACACACACACACACCAGATCGTCGGCATTCTGTATCATCAGATCTGCTCCCTAATCTCATGCTGTAGACAGCGTAAGCACAGCTACAAGTCCATGCCAGAGTTTGCCCTGGTGGGAGAGTTAGGGGGTATTCTCTTGGGGGGGGGGGGACCAAAACCCAAGTAGCTTTTTTTTTTTTCCAGCCACTGGCTCCCATGGGCCAGCTGGGCTGACGATACAAAAAATTTCACCACGGGTGGTCTACATATTGTCAGAGTTCACCAGGGATGTGTGTATCGCAAATGGGGGGGTTAGGGGGCTTGACAGCAAGTTCTGCTGTCCGAATTCTCCAGCTCGTCAGCACACAGTCCCATGGGCCAGCCGATATCCAGGATAGTGGTTCAAACTGGGGGAGATCCGAGCAGCCAAGGTGCGACCACCTGGAGCCCACAGCTGTGTGGGAGCAAAACCACTGCGCTTCATGGGATCTGAGGCAGTGTGTTCACTCCGGACTTCCTGCTTCAGGGAACAGAATGAAATCGATACAACTTCGTTTTTTAGGGGTCATGGTCAGACAGCATGAAATTTAAGATGATGCAGACTTGAAAAACACTCCGTGTCAGATTTTACACCATGTGACCATTGCAAACCCCAGCTTTAAAAAAAGGAACAGGGTAAATTTACCAGAATAATGTTAGGCAGAAAATTATTAGAAGACTAAGTTATTGTCGCACTGATGAGGTTCTGCCACGGAGACTGACCCCCAAAGCCAGAACTCAGACACTGAAAAATTAAGGGGGCTTTCTTGTCTGGGCTGGGCTGCACATGAACGGCAGTAGAGGTATTGTTGTTGGCAAGGAGGACATGGGGGGGTAGTGCGCAAGGGAAGTCTGGGCAAAACCGCCAGCGGGGTGTCATTGACTGTGCCTGAGGGGGGCACCTTGACGTTTCAACACCTCCCCAGGACCCCAGACTGAGCATGTTCCATTCCTCTACATCCAGACAGTCGGATCCCACAAGAACCAGGCCATCTAAAGATCAAATCTGCCATTTTAATTACATGTCTTTTCGCACTGTGGCACACACACACACACACACACACACACACTTCTCAACCCCAAAGTCACTATGCCCTTGTTCAGTTCATGGGATTAATACCCCCTCAGAACAAGCTGGTGGCTAAATCAATTTGTGCTGTGAATGTAATCACCTTTATGGAGGAGGTTAAATATATTTATGAGCTTGTCTTTCAGTAGGACTTCCAAAAGGAGGGCACACATATAAATCAAATGTGAATGTCTATTATAAAGCTTTTCAAGCTGTGCCAAGCTGACCAGCTGAGGATGTGCTAACGAGGCCTCATAGGTCTCTCCTCCATCACGTCAGAGCCAGGAGGTGGACACTGGGACCCAGGGAGATGACTACGAGCCAGTAGGTGTGGGCTGGGCTCTATGCAAATCCCGGCTTTGAATTCTCTTGGATGGGATGGGATGGGTATGCAAAGGGATCGTTCGAGAGCTCAGCTCTGAGGACACTGATGAGGGTGAAAGGGGTGGGGTTCGTCTCAGGACAGCAGGTTCATTTAGGGGTTGGGTTCATCCCTGGTTGGATCCCTGCAGGATATTAAAACTACAGAAGCCCAGGCTAAGGGTGGACCTGCCGGAAAAACCCCAGCGCTAACAAATTGGACGCATGCTAAGAATCTGGCATCTTCTCTTGTGTGCAAGGGTGTCCGTTGTTCAAGGCCTGCAAAACAGCTTTCCAGTAAAGCAGTGCCATTTCTGCCTTTGAGAAAATGGGCTGGCACCAGTCCAAAAATGCCAGGGATCATTCTTACACCAGGAATCTCACTGCATTACAGCTGCGGTATTTTTAGAGTTTGGATTAATATGACTGGGTGGCCACGCAGGATATGGGAGCTCTGCCAGACAGCGTGATGCTGAAACTCTTATGTCCTTACCAACTAATTTGCAGCCATAACTCCCTGAGGAGACAGCTTAACTAGGCACCGCTCATCAGGCTGTGGTCGCCAGGTGGTTAACATGACAGCTGAAGCAGAAAGTGTGAGACCACACGTTCAACCCAGAGTGTGGAGATATGTGGATGGAGGAGGGGAACCACCTCCATCCCAGACAACCAGGCACCCGGGAGGAAGGTCTTGAGAAAAGGCTGCCAAACGTGAAGCTGGAGTTGAGCACTTTTCTGAAATTACACAGAGCACCATCTTGACTGCCAAAGGCCAGTCTGCGATTCGGGGTGTTGGGGGGGGGGCACACCTGAAACAACATGGAGTCAACCTCGCACTCCACGCAACAAATCACGAAGCCCCCACAGAAACACAAAACAAAAGGACAGACACCTGCCACAAGCCACCAACTGCTACAGCTTCCTGTGAACCGGAAGGCATCCCAAAAAAGCCTACTCACATCGGCTGGCGTTCAAACCATCAGGCACTCGTGAAAACACCCAACTGTTTAACGCCAAGTAGACGATGGGAGGCACCCTGCTAACAGTTAATATCTTCATGCCAGGCTTTACAGAGCTCAGACCTCACACTGCGTGATGTTTATACACCTGAAGATCATCCAGAAAGTTCCAATAAAAGCCAAAGTGAGATCTAATGTTGAGCCCTGCTGTATCGGACTCCACCCACGTCAGAAGCAGCCAAGACTACTGTGACCTGGATAAGTCCTGAAAGCAGACGCGCTCACGTCCGGAGACATCCTCCGAGCCACTGGCGCTGAATGTACTCCATGCTGCCACAGAACGCTAGGAGCAACAGGCATCTGTGAGACACGACAGCCTGCGTCCAGTCGGTAGCAGAAAAAGATCTGCTGCTGACAGACCACCTGAGCAGTTCTGAAAATATGGATGGTTTTGGATTTGAGTTTTAATTTTTTTTTTTAACTTGTCAAGTAATGCAGCTTAAAGGCACACAACACATCCATCATACTCTCTCTCACTGGAACACACACACACACGCACGCACGCACGCACACGCCTACCTCAGTGAGCATCGTCCCCTGATTCTCACATTCATGTAAATAATGAGTCTGATAAACAATCCAACCAAAATAGAAAGACAGGTTAAATGACTTACTCAAAAAAATGAAGTAAATGTGGACAAAAAGCAGTGTTTTATGGAGACATTTTCCAAAAAACTCATGTCAAAATGCTGCCCCACCCTGGGGTGGAGTTTGAACCCTAGGCTATGGACAGATGGACTGGGTCCATGACTCAGCATATCCTTCAGGTTCTCAGAGGTATTTGTGTTGGTGGTTTGGCAAAGAAACTAGAGAGGATTGTGGGAAGGGTGGTGATGGTTTAGGAGGGCCTCTCCGGAGGAGCTTGGTGAAGACTGTCTGAGAACTCTGGATTCCTGTGCTGACTGAAGACCATCTTATTCCAGGCTATAAGCTCTGAGATCAGAGCTCATGGGTCTTTACTTTAGACTGCCTTTGCCAGATACATAACTCACCTCTACAATGCTGCGCAGGTCCCTGACGTACATGCGCTCCGTCTCGATGATCTCCATGACGACGCGGTCCACGTAGGTCAGCTTGGGGTTGGGAGCCATGGCTTTAGCGGCAAAGGGAGAGAGCGCCACGTGCAGCGTGCTCTCAGCCTCGTCGTTGTCACGCTGGGACTCTGACACGTGCTGTGACTCTCTACCGCCCCCTGGCGGGCTCAGCTCGAGGTCGATGTCTATGTAGTCCCCAGGAGGGGCCGTGATGCTGCCCCACAGGCCGTGTCCGTCCCGCGATGAGCTTGAGGACAGGGTGGACACCAGGCTCACCGGCCGCTCGCTCTCAAGGGGGTCAGCACCAGACGAGGCAGAGCAGTCCGGCCCAGCACCAAGAGAAGAGCGCTCATTGCTGCTGCTAGCAGAGGAGGCCGTGGACAACCGAGGAGATTCTGAAAGAGACGGGGGAGGGGCCGTGAGGGACCATCTGGGCTGAGGCAGGCAAATTCCTCACATCTCATGAATAAAATGAGCAGCTCTGTGGTCACAGGTCAAGTTACTTAACCACTCGAGCACCTGGTTACCGTCAACGAGAATCGGCTGGATTAAAACCAGGAGATGGGAGAAAAGCAGGAGCAGGAAGAGGGCCTAACTCAGGACAAGCTGAAAGCCGAATTAGTGTAACAGTCAGAGTTCGGCAGCTTCTCCCCTGCATGGACCTGAATACGAAATACTGGACCTTCTACCCAAAGGTCCAGTTCTAGACCACTAGTTAGCTATTGATGCAGCATGTAACGGCTAAACTGAGGGGTTGGGGGGTCAAAACCCAGCTACATTCCACATCAAAAGTACATCAGGAGGCAAACAGGGGGATGTTTCACTGGATCTTCTGGGCTAAGCCTGAGACCACACAGGACACAGGCTGGTTCTCATGAACTAGGAAGTGTGAAGAAGGCTCACAGTAAAGCCAGAGAGACGACAACTCCAAACTGGCACCAGGCAGCTCTTCACTGGGATTCTCACGGTAGAGGGAATGATCATACACAATGGGTTCAGACAGAAAAAGAACTGTATAATAGAAGCCAACAGCTACGTGTTGCTTCTAGGAGAACTTTAACAAACACAAGGTCCCAAAAAAAAAGTCAGGGGTCAGCTTAAGTGATCTTACCTGGGAAAATTTTTTTTGGTATTTTGGTGACCAGAAAACCAGAAAGAATAGAAAAGGGAGACCCAGACTCAAAGACTAGCCCTGCCCTCATAAGGACACGTCTCTGCTGAGCTACATTCACAAAGTATAACAGTAAACAAAAGAGCTGTGTTCATAAATCGTGACCAGAGAGGAGAACAAGGCGGCCCAGGTCATAAAAACAGGCCAGACCGAGCCAGCATCAGGGGAAGACATCGTGACGTGCAGCCGTCCATTACAGGCGACTCGCTGTGAACGCCACGGCGAGAACAATCAACTTGGAGAACGGTCCGGGCTTCCCGTCTGCTGTAACGTGGCGACCTCGCCCACTTTATCGGTCAGTGAAGGAGCACTGGGTGAGATGTAATCGTATCTGTGAGCCTTGTCCCGGTTGCTAAGCGGCTGCCATTGCAGAAACAGGAAAAAGCAGAACCTGGAGAGCACCTGAACCACGCCCATCAGGGAAAGAGTGACGTCTTGGGGCCGTGGGACTGTGTCTGAACAGGAGCAGAGCTCATTCCAGCCAGGGCCGTTTGGAACAGTTCAGAAAGAACAAGTCAAAATGTTTAAATACATGTTCAATAATGAAAAGTCAGGGAAGGAAGCACATTAAACGGCTTGAGTGTGTAAATGAGCGGGTGGCACAAGGTGATGCTGTAAGCCTGACAGATGAAGAAAACGTGAAAGTAGAGTGGCATCCAGTACCTGGCTCATCTGGGTCACTGGAAAACTCATTACAGACTGTAGTGAACAGAAATACACTGAACACAACGCCATGCGGTTAGGCATAAACACAGCAGCAAGCAGGGTTTGGAGGTCAGCAGGTCAACAGCTACTGTGCTCATGCATTCCTACATGTGAGATCACGATCATAAACACGACGCCTGCAGATCACGCAAACTGAGAGTCGGGTCCAAAAAGGGGAAATCCTGTGTGGGGCAGTCAGGTCATGTACTTGGGGGGGGGGGGGGGGGAACAAAGACAGCCTTTCTCTGTGAAACAGGAAG
>JAACJT020000021.1:12868551-12890653 GCA_009936485.2 Gymnarchus niloticus | reverse complement strand
CCCGGGGCCCAAAGAGCCTGGCCCCCCGGGGTGTGGGCGGGTGGAGGTGCTGTCGTTGCCCCCCCGGCAAAAGGACCCCCCCCGGAACCAACAGTCAAATGGGAGGGAAAGGGGGGGGGGGGGGCAATTCAGAAAACAACCTGATGGTGTGAACGCAAATGTGTGTGGCACGACCTAGAACAGGCTCTGCAGTCAGATTGGATGCCAGATACCCACCAGGGATCTCCACCACCATGCCTGGCATTGGTGTCAGTGCTGCACAGACCGTCACTGCTCCACCAATGCATGCACACCACAGCCAGGATTCATACCTCCGCACAAGCGTCCCAGTCCCAACCCATTGACATTCTGACACCGTAAGTTCATCAGTATCACAAGTCCGACCCTAGACTTATTGCCCCCTTCACCTCACCAATCATCCAGAAACCCATCATGCCAGCCTCAGGGCTGGCAGCAACTCACCAAAGAAGCGGGAGATCCGACGGTTGAAGCCGTCGAGAAACCGCCTGTCCTCCAGGCCGGGAATAGTGCTCAGTGCCCGCCTAATGCCTGGATCTGGCCCAGCCACCGGGCCCCACTGCCTGGTTCTGGTGATCACTCTCATCGCTCCAGACTCCCAACCCAGAAGGACAGCCGGTTGGGTAAACTCCCCAGCACCAGAGCTTCCCTCATTGGCACAGTGAAGCAGCCAGCACTGGCAGAGTTGTGGGTGAGCTGTGACTGTTGCTGGCCAAGACTCAGCATGCAAGAGGCACAAAGGAACCCGCCCACCTCTGGGCCAGTGGAGAGGTGGGCGCCAGGGAGGGGGCGGGGCAAACCGGGGCAAGAATTTGTGGGCCAACAGCGCCATCTCCCTCTCAAATTGTGCCGGTGAGCCATAAAGGCAGTATTAGAACTCAGAGATGGGGATTGGCCAACATTCCTCTGCGCAACTGCACAGGTTCACCAAGCTAGTGTCACCCAACAAAGGTGGGACTAGTCGTCACACCGGTGAGCGATACGAGCAAGAACTCAAAACAAAAGGATACCGTCTTTACCGCACATGTTCTGTAACAGAGAATGTCTGATCTAAAATGGGACGGAACGGGGGCGGCATAGCAGCGATCAAATCAGGGAGGACGGATTTCTGCAGCCTCAAGCTCATGTTTGTCTGGTAGACTTGAATTCAAGATAAGAACCAAATACCTACGACAAGGTCAAAAAGCCACAGTTTTAAGACATCTTACTTTGACGCAAATGTAAACCAGCAGAAAGGAGAATGTGTTTGCGCTCACAATGTACAGGGCCAACAGTCAAACGGAGAGTTTTCATTTAATTTTCAACAGATTTTTCTAAACAACACTTGCCCGCATGCTGGAACGGTCACCCATTGTTGCGTCAACACGCACGCTCCTCAGGGGTCACAAGCTCTCGTCCCCCACACCACTCACGGTCATGTCACGGACCCAACAAGCTTCAGAGGCACATCAAAAGGGGGGGGGGGGCCGTCAGAGCTAGCCTATACGAGCCCAGCCATTCAACTGGTGAAGGAACAAACTTTTAATAAAGCAATTTTCAGGGAAAAGGTACAACAGCTGACTCTTGGTAAGAGCTTACTCTAGCAGTGGCGTAAGCACACAGGCTCCTCCTTGAGAGAGCGGTGGATCATTCCCCCCCGATGTATGAGCATGTGTTGCTTGCTGGGGGACAGGTATGTGAACGCCCCCCCCCCCCCGAAGGGCTGGTGCCAGGCCCCACTCCCAGGTGAATTAACGTTTGTCCACGTTATCAGTCAGCGTTACACATTAAGCACGAACCTTTAAGCATTTCACCGGGAACAGCAGCTGCGTGCTGGACGGCCCCATCCAGAGACGCACAGTGAACCATTCTAGAGTGTCACTGCAAGAGTACAGCCAGGTGACTCAAATCCAAAAAGGTCACATTGGGAAAAGAAATCAGACTGGCTCTTTGGAGGGCTCCGAGTGGCGTGCGGGGCCAGTAGACAGCTGTGTGGTGACTGCATGAAAACACATGCTTGTATATGTGCACGGCGGGGAAGGGCATATTTGTAACACACTCCAGTTCTGTCATGGGTTCTGAGTGACAGCGTATAGAAACCATGTCCGCTCTCCGCCTCGGCGTGATGATCAGACGCACTCGCACATGCCAGGAGCCCGGCACCAACTGCAGAATGGGCCCTTTTCGGAAGCCGCGGGAGACTGCAGGAAAAGGCAAGATTGGTGTTTGCAGACTGGCACCTTCCACTCAGCTTTGCCATATGCGTCTCCGGTTCAGGCATCCCGCTCACCAGGTACTCCAATCAGAGGCCACTCCGCTGTCACCGGCAACATTTCAGGCAGACGGCGGTGACAAACTACTAGACACAGAGGCAGGAACATCTTTTGTTACTTTGAGCTCATTATATTTCAGGGAGAGAACAGTGGTGGTTTTCTGCAGGCTGAGAGATAATTTACTAGAGGATAATGGAGCTGCAGCTCCAAGCAGGAGGCAGGAACATACCGGAACCACATCAACAAGTTGCAGGGCCATAAAAACCAGAAACGGACCATCACCATCCCATAAACACAGCGGGTGGGGCAACTGCCAGACTAGATCAACAGACCACACTCATGCCTAAGAGGCTGACGTTAGAGACTGAACATCAGCTGATGGGAAAGGGTCGGGAGAGAGACTGTTTACTGTCACTCGCCCACCAGACATTCCTCAAGCTTATAGGGCAGCAGTTTCATGTTTCACAGCTAGAGCAGAAGCAAACTTCACATTTTGAAGACCACACTAAGCAGCCCTTGCAGGCAATTAGACGGCGACATAAACGAGTTGCTGGTTTCCTGCTGGCATTGGTCATGCATCCAGACCTGCAGGTGATGGCGTCCAGCTGTGACACTCTGAAGGCACGGGGATGTCCCCAGACAGACCAATCTTCAGAAGTTAAAGCAGCTCTACAAACAAGGTCTTTAAAAAAAGTGGACAAAAAACCCAAGCTTAAGTACAGACAGCTGACAGAGGCACTTCCCCTGCTCAAGAACCAAGTCGAGGTTCGGCGAGGCCTCGGTCACAATTCCACTCTCACACACACAAACAAGGCCGTTTTCGTATCTTGGACGCTCACAAAGGCAGTCTGTTTGAAAAGTCAGACGGCCGTTCTTGATGTAGGGATGTGCTGCGCAAAGACGACGACACTGAGTTTATGAGCCAGATGGGACAGAAGAACAGGCAGCCACGCAGAAGATCAGTGAACCAGAAGTGCTCTATCATCCATTATCTATTCATACAGATCAGAGCAGTTTACAGCATAGGGCACAATCTGACCAGTGCTCCATCACGTGTGAAAATGTGAATGAGTAGGAATCTGTGACCTCGCCCCCCGAAATCGTCCTCTGAAGAGGTAACAATCCACTGTCAGTCAAAATTCAGACCACTTGGAGGGTTGGTTGGTGAGCGCTCAGCTGCACCATCTCAAGCATGAGTGTACAAGGTGGAGCCCGCCTTCATTCTGATCAAGGTGACCACACCCGGCCATTGGGACCAGGTCATGTATTACCTGGAATTTCATTAAATCGGAAGGCGGCAGCAGTATTTCAGCAGGGCTAATAAATTGGTGGGGGAAGGGGGCCCGGAAGAATAGCTGGGATTCCAGCCAAAGTCATTATGAAACCTCTTTGGAATTCTTGGAATTCCTGAATGCTACTCAAGCCACAAGAGACTGCAGTTAGAAGTGCCACCTTTCCTGACTCCAACCCTCAGCACCTGCATCTCTGCCATGGGGCAGAAGGTACCATCAATGACCCTGCATTCAACAGGCCATCGGAGTCTGGAGTCACAGGTTCGAGAAGCTCAAGCGATGTTCTGTGCTGAAGCCAATCCTCTAAAAGAGGAGTCCTACTGCAGCTTCTGTGAGGCCTGTTCACACCTTGAGCAGAAGACAAAATTCGGCATGCTGTTTGGCAAACTTTTTAAAAAAAGACTCGCTACAAACCACAGGTTTCCACCAGGTTCTTGGGTGGAGACTGCTCTCCGAGGTCAAAGGTCACCATACCTCAGAAAAAGGTCAGAGCCAACAGTGCCGAGTGATTTTTTCACCTAAGCCTCATCACAAAGCTTTAAAGGGCCTCAGCTTGACATGGCTAAACACACATGTCCATTCAATAGGACAGAGGTTCCAGCCACACAGTAGGTTGCTTATTAAAACTGAAGTCCCTTCCGCATTCACAACTTCAGTCCTAAACAGCAAGTGGAGACCACACTGGACGAGTGCACTATGCTCATTAGCAGCCACATTCCAGAATTTTCAATGTTAAACCACCCCCCTCCTACCAATTCCTGAGACTTCACAATTAATTTTACGCCCTCTCAAAGACCTCTCTAAGGGGTACACAAGTGGAAGGTAATCCATTAAGGAGAGCTGGAGCCAGGATCTTTGAGAGAGCAAACAGCTGTAGTCTTAAAAGGACAGTGAAATTCCCAGAATTCCTTGCAAAAATCACCAAATGTGGCAATTTGTGCCTATAGCAACTTCGGGCCAAACCACAAATCCCAACAACTAGGTTGGAAAGTGTTTGGCTTTCAGGAGCAACATGTGGCTGTATGTTAGTAAGAAGAGGCAGGCACTGTAAGCCATATGGGCCACCTGTGAGAAAGAGCAGATTACTCTCCATGGGGGCCCCATTAATGCCAACTTGCAGAGGAAGCGCTCAACGCACAAATAAAAAACACACCAAGATGAAAATACCACAGAGATAATCCAAGGATCAGTCAGCATGCATGGCACCGATCGAAAATGGAAAGAAGAAAAAAAAAAAAAAAAAAAAAAAAAAAACTTACCTGAGCGCCGTCGTCAAAATGGACCAAATGGTCTGAGGTGAAAGGGGGTGGGTTCCCACACAAATGGCAGGCTCACCATTCTCCAAGCTGTCTCCCCGCTGGCTTTCAGAGAAGCCTGTCTGAACTCACGGAGGATAAGCTTAGTGTTTCCAGCCTACTGGAACCACAGTGAGGCCGGTAAGGCCCTTGCCCGAGACTGACCACGTGTGAAGCTGTGCCCATAAAATCCCACCTTCCAAAAAAATTCTGCCTGAGTGAACCCCACACTACACGTCTGGCTGGGGGGGGGGGGGAGGAGGAGGAGGAGCGAGCAAGAGTTTTCCCTCGGTAACCCTTCACCTACACCCCAAAATCCCAGGAAAGTGCACCCAGGCTGGACAAGGTATGAAAGCAGGCTCTCCAACCTGGAGACCAAAGACGCTCCAGGATTAACCTGACCTCAAAAATACACGTATAATACCTCAGCAGACTCCTTGACATGCAGACAAAAGCAGCTGGTAAGAAAAGAATCTCCACAAGACACAGCAATTGAGAGGATATATATCATTTTTCCAACCCCCACAAGAAAGCACTTTGAAATCAGGGCATGTTTTAAATGTTTAATGGTACAGCAACATCTAAGCAGATCTCAGCATTTAAACCAAGCTGGTCAGGCTATTAGCCAAAATCAACTAGACAGCAATAGCGAGCAGGAGCACCACGTGCAATTATGGGATACAGCTGAGATACAGTCCAGCGAGACCGTTCTCAGAGCAAGAGTACACCCAAATGTCTCAACACACTTCACTGATCTTCATCTCCTCCTCACCTTTTAATTACCAGGTGCCAAAATGAGGTCATCTTGAACATCCCACATGGAAATTTTAGCAGGTCCTGGACTGCTTGTAAAGCAGAGAACAATCATGAAGTTGGAAGGGCAGATGAACAGGCAGGCCAGTGCAGGAGTCTGTTCCAGAGCCACTAAAACCAGGATCATCCAAGCACATAACACACTGGAATAAAGGCAATTAGTGTCCCATTTCTGCAAGAACGCCACGTTGTTAGACGGCTCCCTTTCACATGAATGCGGCCCCTTGTCCCAGCTCTGGCACTGCTGCGGTGGGCCAGGCAGGGGGACACCCAACTTCACTCGCAGCTGCAAACCTACATATTTGTGGAGAGAGCCAGCAGAGGAAAAGCCCCATCGAGAATGATCAACAGCAGTGCAAAAGCACCGCGGGCATTAGGAAACTGTAATACCGCAGCCACACTGCTAGTTTCCACGGATTTGACTTGCCCAGAGTCTGTGTCCCTTTAACTGTGAGGTGGTCGGGAGTAGATACGGGGGGGAACACAGATTTGCAGAAAGGAACACAGATTAAAGAAAAACAAAACACAATTCAACAAACCGTCCCCAAAAAGCCTGACTAAACCAAAACCAACAGCAAAGCACCGCAGTGACGTGACGCAGGTGACATTCCGCGATCGGTGACCGTGGACGTCCGATCCCAGGCCAGGATGGGCCAATCAGAGAGCAGCACTGTATGGGTCTCTTCCACAAGATGAGGCAGTCGCATGTACACAAAGCTTTGATTGACAAGTTTTTCCATTTTGAAGACAAACCAATAAAATGTCTTTTAATCCCCCCCACGGGAAATTACAGCATAAGCATTTTAGTCCGACCTTTTTGTTTAGCCTGTCTGGAATCCAGTTCGTTATCTCCTTACATTTGTTAACCTGTCACATTGCTGTGCTATGGGGTCACAGCAGCAGCAAAGGAAAAGCTGAACAAGTAATCACCCAGACAGAGAATTACAGCAGTCAGTTGCTATAGAACAGTCCAGTCCTAACTGTTCAATATCACAAAGTTAACTGGGCCTATGGATCAGTGGCTCTCAGGGAGTGTTGTGGGTTTGCCCTAAAGTGGTAAAGTGTGCCATTTTAAGTGAAGAATCACCAGAATCCTACAAATAAACAGAACCCAAGGAGGAGGATCAGGGTAAAACAGAAAAGTGGGAACCCTGCCACCCTTCACTTAACCCTCAAATTTGCCCCCCCGAGGCCATTTTCCCTTTTACTAGTCTTACAAAAACCACGGAACGGTAATCATATACACGGTCAAAGGTTTTTAAACTGAGATCTCAGCTTTCAAATGAACCATAAGCAGCTTGTTTTCACCACATTTTTGACAGTACTGTGCACACAGGCATGCCTAGCTTCCAAACATAAACACATCATTCCTGCTAAACCTCGAAGTAGTAGGTGCATGTTTGTAAAACTTGTTACACAACACATCCAAAGCTGAAATTAGACAGAACAGAGAGACCTGAAAGCCAGTAAACACAAACTGTCACATACAAATTGAAACAAACCTCCAGGAAGGCATTTCAGAAGCACTCCATCTTTTTACACTTCGGAATGTGAGAAATCCTACAGGATCTTTCATAGAGAGCTGAACGCCTTTCGTCTGCAGGTCTGCTGCACGCAGGACCGAGTCGGTCCTCAACTCAACATACTTGCTGCCCTTGCTGGACGACCTCATACACAGTCCATTAAGGTGATGGGGTGGGGTGGAGTTAGGACTCCTATCCAATTAGCGTGGACTTAGCCGTTTCTGCTCTCACTGTCTCCACCCCCTTCCCAGGGAGGCCCACCCCCACCTGGGCCAAAACGTGGTGCCATCCTTCTTTTGCCCTAGGGAGTCCGTGAGTGCTGAGAGCCTGGTTTGCAAGTACAGAAGTCAGTCTGCAGAACTGTTCAATACTCTGTTGCTGTCAACCCCCCCCCGCTTGCATTCTCTTTTGGATGAGAAACACTTTTCATACCAGCCGGATTTCACAAAGTGAACGTCCTGATGGTAAGGGAGCCAATTCTGACTCCAAGGGGGACTCAAGGAGCCTCCAGTCCTGGAAACCCAGATCATGATTCTCAGGGCGGTGCTAAAGGCTGGCCATCCTAAATCAAATCAGGCAAAGTAACTGAAGGGGGAGGGCATCCTGTGTGCACCGCAGAACGACTACTCGAACCCTGATGTGTCCGCACTCTCCCGCGGGAACCTGTGTGCAACAGCAACCCAGGGACAAGGAGGGGCCTGCAGAAAAACGGCATGCTGAGATCAAAAGGAGGAGTGCCTCTACCTCCTACTTATCCTAATCTACTGGAGGCAGTCACCATCATCCCCTAGGGGGATGAAGGCTTACTGACTGTCCATTCACCTCTGCCTCTGTCACCTAATCCACTTAATCCATTTACTGGCTCCTGAACCCCACCCACATGGCCATCTCCATGTTTATTGGCATATGGGTAGAGGAGGGGGTTCCAGTGAGAACACAGAGACGCCTTCCCGCCTGCTGTCATCCTCCGCGTACTCCCGCTAATGCCTCCCAGCATGGAGTGTCGGCTTGTCAAAGCTGGCCGTCTGGCTTTCGAGCTCCCAGGAGCAGGGAAGGGCCTGAGGGGGGGGCTTTCACAGAACCCCATCCCTGAAACCTGGATTGCCAATAGCACGGCCTTCACCGCAGTTCTGTGGACAGTGAGACTTATAAACCCTGTGGTTTCTTGCCAAGGATGCTGCCGGACCTGAAGACCTTTGGAGAGAAACTTCACTGATTTGCTCCAGCTTAGGACTCCCTTCTCGTTTTCTCCGGTCCCATGGTGCTGGGAATTAAGGCTTCTTTCAAATATTCATGCTGTCTGAGTTCATATGAACATCTTGTTATAGGGCAGTCCCCACAGATGTTTGGGGGTTAACTGTCAAATGAAAATATGGTACCAAAAGCAATCACACAGCTTAAAACGGAGACACAAATGCCCAAGGTGATTCACTCTCACACAAATCATACTGGAACATTCCAGGTCCCAGATATTTTTGTTTTAAGCCCACCAGGAAAGAAATCAAAAAGCAGCATGTGTTTCCATCTTTTCATACCCTTTCTATTCCATCGACAGATACTCTCCAATGGATAACAGGGGAGTAACTCACACAGACCCTCACCACAAATCCAAAACCAAATAACTCACACAGAACCTTACTACAAACCCCATCCATATAAAATGAGGAGTCTCCCCAGATGTAATTGCAGTGCAGGAATACAATATTTGCTCATGCTCCAAAATGAGAGACCTTAGCTTTGCTCCTGTGTGTCTTCACTGGGGGTTGAAAACCTCATCCAGAGACACAGCAGTCATCCTGCTTTGAGACAAGCCCGTACCTCCTGAAATCCACCAAACAGCAGTAGATGAGACACATTCCTCTGGCACTTCAGTAAGCCGTCACTCACTTGCCGTTTAAAATTTCCCCTCCCAGAAATCCAGCGCTCCCATTAATCAGTAAACGTATCCGTTCTGTGCCAGAAGCTCAGCATCCACCGGGTTTCCTCCAGAACAGAAGAGAAACCATGAACCCCCCTCCCCCACATCGTGATTAAGAACCTCCATTGGCTCAGTAGTTCCCCTTCAGTTGTGGTCTATTCAAATTCGACAGGAGGAATTGTTCTGTGATCAATGATCCCATCTCCAGTGCTCTGGTAAGAATGGCCACCAGGCCAACTGGTATCACCCTTAGATATGGGTGTAGGACTCTACAAGGACTCAGACATCCTGCCATTGGCAAATTCCACCACGCACCATGAAGCTAGTCGCCCTTATAATTCAACAAGCAGGGGGATTTTTCTCCAACTGTTTTTGGGGGTAGCTAAAGTATGTTTTAAATTTTTTTCTTCACACTGGCAAACGCATGAAGGGATAACACACCATTTGCAGTATTTAGACTTTTTAGATAAAATCGCCCCTGAAAACAGGTTTCCATTTTGATTCTCTGACATTCTGGATTTCTGGGTACACCAAAAGTCAAACGGACCTCCCTCTCTCATGACTGACATCCTGTTTTTACTCTAGCATAAGTTCATCCGGGATCAACAGTGATGCCAGTGGAGTACTCCTGAACAGCACAGTCTCAGGAAGCCGAAGACAACTCCCACAGAACCAGGAGTCAGCAGCCTAACTCTCTGTTTACTGTGGGTGGGTTCTGTCATTCCTTTGGCCGGTCTGACTCAATCAGGGACATATTGAATTGCCGGTTTTAACGACCACAAAGCACGCCTCACTGACTCTTTGGTCCAATCTCCAGTGACCTGTGACCCAGCCTGACGCTCTGCAAGCAGTTCCACACTCCGCTGGGGGTCACCTGTGGGAATGATCTGTGTGTTCAGTTTACAAGGTGAACAAAGTCATGTGATTTTTAAAGCAGCAGGAATGGCAAACTGTCCAATCACATCATGACCGGTGTGATCAATCACCACACCAAGTTCTAAAGGGTCCTGCTACCAGCAACAATTCTGCAAGGACGCCATGTGCTGCTAGGGGGACTCTGCCCCAGGCTGTCTCACCAAAACTTGCTTCATGCGCTCTTCCATGCGGCAGACCTGACAATACGATAGCCCCTTTTAGGTAGCTGCTCATGAGCTTGATGATTACGACATGGCAAATGCAGGACACACCTCAGCCAAGCCCTTATGGAAAAACTCTGGCAAGCAAACATTTCCAGACCCAAAAGAAAAAAAACCCCAAAGAACCACAAGGGAAGGCATCTGCAGTCACGCCACGATTTCATCTGCCCATGGGCAAAACCCTGAACCAACAGACCTGAGATCAGTCCTGTAAACACATGACCAGTGGGATCAAGTAATTGGCTGAGAAGAGCTTTGACAGTTTGTTTGGTCAGGTGACAACACGTTCAGGGGTCAGTAGTTTCTATGGGACAAGGACTGCCAGAGGGGCTCCTGGTCACATGTTCAACCTCAGATGAATCCGCCTTCATGGGAACCAAAGGGAAACCCAGCTGATTTGATGCAATGGCAGCTAAAGGCACCACTGAAGCAGAGTGAGTGGGACAAAGAATGAACGAACCCTTAACCGTCAGAGCAGACCTCACTGCCTGGGACTGCTCCTGACTTCACCTACTACACTCATTTCCAACCTCTGTAGGGAGATGGGGTTTAAACAGGAATTTCAGACTTCAGCTGTCAAAATTCTGCTGGGGGGGGTCATTACCTCTGTTGGCCAAGCTGATGTTTCCCTGCTGGGGCTAAAGGTGCTGACAGGTCTGCAAATGAGGCCTGTGACCTATGTGGACACGTTTATATGGCAACAACCCTTGACAAATCCATTCCTGGAAAGCAAAGGATTGTCTGCTTTCCGTCAGTCCTGGGCAGTAGGACACGAGAGTCATGACTGTCTCTAGAGCAGCCCTGGTGCCAAGAGACGGCAGGGGTCACCAAAGGCTTCACCAGTGAACTGCTCAGCGCCCCCTTGTGGATATGCCAGTACGAGGACACACTAAAAGGGTAGCAACTACGACTTAGCCAGAATGAGGAGATGCAATAAACGGAGGCTCCATTAAAAGCAGCAATCAGTGTAACATGAGCCCCGTGGTAGGAAACACTCAAGGTCACCAGCTCTGAGCAGATGAAGAGCAGGAAAAGTTGGAATCAGTTCAAACCTGATGTGGGGGGGCACAAACCTGAAGAAAACATTTAAAAAAAGGGCCTTGCAGAAGAACCAATATGAAAGCTCATCTTCAACTCTGAAATAATTGGTATCGACCAGAAAGTCCATAGTAAAGGATAACTGCTTCATACTAGAAGAAAAAAGATTTTATGGTGGAATGTGCAGCAGAATGTAGTAAAGAAAAGGCAGATTAGGTACCAGATTCTCATAACTCAGCTGAGGAGGAAAGTGGCATTCAGGTAGAGACCTTGTCAGACGCATGTCCTGGGGTCCTCCGAACCGTGCTGGCAAACAGACAACCACCGTTTGCCTGCCGGTACAGGTCAAAGGTGTATTTTGTCAGCCACGAGGCCAACACTACGACCCTTTAAAGGTCTATGCTTAGGGACCAAATCTCACTTCTGAGGGGTTAATAATCACAAGTTTCCCTGGCACCCCATGGCTTAACCCTGCCAAACAGCTGGATCTGGGGGAGTTTTGGCTCGTCTGTGGGGCTCATGGGCCCCTTCCTGTCTGAAGCTTACTCCTCCTTCACCAGTATCTGCAAGCAGAATGAAATTCCAACACCCACCAGAGAAAGGAAGGCCAGAAGACCACAGCTTGGGGTGGCTCTAGGGCTGGCACCAGGATGTTCCTGCTCCCCCTTCCCCCACCCCGAGGAATCGCTTGCCATGGTGTTTCCATGACGCCACTAAAAGCCCTGCAGGCACAGAGGGGTGGAGTGTAGCAATACTCTGATTGGCCTGGGAGGAACGAACTCGTTCCCCTGGTCAAAGCCTCGACAGGAATACATGGCAGAGATTGAGTCATACTGTGGAAAACGCAGTCCAACGCCCGGGCATGTAAAAGTAAACATGCTCGCCATTGGCTGAACACGTTTCAGATAACCCGATGTAGGAGCTGTAAAAGTCAAATCAAGGTTCGGGAGACAAGCACAGGACCCTTCTTGGGGTAGGAGGGTCAGTGTCTACTCAAAATGCAAAACACAGGCACACCTGCCATCTTACCTCACGTGCCAATGACCATGGGACAACAGATCGCATCTCGGTTCATTTTTGTGGAATCTACAGCAAGTCCCGCAGGATGGGGGCGCTAGCTGGTATCTCCAAATGAACACACGCACATTTCCCAAGAGTCCCAGGAAGGCCGACAGCAGAAAAGGCATCTTCCAAAATGACAGGATGCTCCTGACCCTGGCAGCGCAATAGCCTTAGATCAGCTCACACATCCCTCCTACCTAAGGATTCCTCTGCAGAAACCCACGATGAACCAGCATCAGCACCCACTCTCCACTGCTTCCTGTTCCAAGCCAGGAGGCCCCTCAAAGCCACATTTACATGGGGGGGGTAGGCAGGTGGAGGAGGCTCTCTGCGTACCGTGGTACCCCCCACTCCTGTTTTCAGCGGGACTCCATACCCCGTCTGAGTCTTACAGTGTGAGAGGAAATGGGATGTGAAAAAAAGCTTAAGCCCCCCCACCCATATCCATCCAAGGCAGGGTTGAGCCTGCGAGAGAAAGGAAACCATTGACATACTGGCATTCTTGTGCAAAAGCATTAGCTCATGCCTGCAACATGAGCCAGTGGGGGCTTAGCGGTACAGAGCCGAGGCGCTCCCCCCGACGTTCCTGTACGCAAGCAGAGATCCTCATCGTTAGGCCACGGGCAGTCATCCTCACCTGATAGCATTCGATCCTCTGCTGAGAGTGCCAAAAGCCTCACGTGACCCAAGCTGGCCTTCCTAGTGAAGACCATGCCAGCTGCTGGCAGGCTGCAGGATCTGCCTTGGCCTTGCTGCGTTCCAACCCTCCCTACACCATCGCAGGCTGCAGTCTGGATCCTGCTGACTGTGTCCGTGGAGACTCAACACCGCAGAGATCATGGGGAGAGCCCAGACATAACAGAAAGTGACAACCGAAACCTGAATTACACTTCAATGTACGGCGTGATCTGAGCCCGCAGCTCAGGCACCTAACCAATTTGGGTAAACGAAAGGTCCAATTTACATCCAACTCTCAGCTGCTCACTCTGCTAATTCAAACCATTAGATCCTCCAAGAAGCTTGGATTTGGTCCCAAAATCCATTGCTTTTACGTCTGCTTCAACATGTCAATGTACAGACCAACAGAAAAATGGGAAGAGTGCCCAACTCCAAGGATTACAATTAAGCTCATAGCTTACAGACTCAAAGGCTTCTTTTGCACGTTCAACAATAGAACAAGCAGCAAAATAATTTTAATTTAAATTCAAATGGATTAAATAGTCTTCACTGGGCCCTACCAAAGCTGTCTAAAGTCTACTGGCTCTAGAAACCACACATTTTCATTGAGCACAAACAGATGTCTGGTACCAGAAAAGGGGGCATGATAGGTTTTTAACACTGGGTGTAAGCCACACCCGTGTCAGAGTGGGCATGGCAGTCAGAGAGCAGGTGTGGTAATCACACAACTTACCTTCACCCATTGGAAGCTCATAAAGAGCAGAGAGGGATCCCTCGGGCATGGCACTGGGGGCCTCGGGGGCTGCAGAAATGTAAACAAGCAGTTGGATTCAGAAATTGAAGAGTAACAAAATCCAGAGCACAGCTGTGGTTTTCAGCTGAATTTGAACACATCACTTGGCCCATAATGCACTGCAAAGTCAAGGCAGTCCCACCATCCTTTTCAGAACATGTATCTTCACATACCCCACCCCCCAAATATACTTTAAATCATCTTTATTGCCAAGGTTTCCTGTCAGCTCTCGCCTGATTTTCCTTGTTTTTTTCAGCCCAGGTAATGAGTGTATTGATGATGGAAGAGGAGCCGCAGTTCCTTCATAAGTGTCTCCACGGACACCCAAGGATGAAAGCAGGCTGTTCTCATATGGTGAGACTTCAAAAGAACATAGCTTTTAACCCAGGTCTCTAATTACATGCTGTGAGGATGAGTGGGGGGGGGGGAGCAATGTTGTGATGAGAAGGGTCACAAAGAAGTTCCTGTACTGTCAGTCAGCTACTTGGAAAGGCTGCGACCATTTCACCACATCTGCATTGCTGTGGTAACGAAAACAAATGTGTTGTAGAGGCATTAGCAGATATGGGGGGGGGGGGGTTATATCACTGTTTGTAGTGTAATACTTGTCCTAGTTTCTGCAGAAAAGGTGAAACACTGTAGTAGTCAAACAAGAAGGTAGTCCCACCCTGTGGGACTGACTCCCAAGCAAGAGCCATTAGATTTGGAGAGGTGCACACACACACAGCCCAACACTAGGAAAGTCAGGAGTCTTGAATGACTGTATTAAACAAAACAAACCAGAATTCATCACATGAACTACAAAACAAGAAGTACAGCTATTCAGAGGCGAGGACAGGACAGGCACGATGGCCAACCGCGGCCGGTACCCCTGCCTAACGGCCATGGTGCCCTAGCCTCACAGTACAGGCCGAGTGTGTTGCCCTGCCGGTACGCTCTGGAGCCTGACAATCCCACGATCTCAGGTCCCAGCAGGAGGAAGAGCACGCCAATCGCACCGCTTTACTGCCAGCGGAGTCATCCTCCCTGGTCCGAGTGTTCCTGAGAGTTTCTCACATATCACACTCTCAGAACAAGAAAACCCACCCCCAAACCCCATGGGAAGGTGCGAGAGAGGGTAGGTCTGTCGGAGGGCCCAGACTGAGGTCCATCTGTCCTCCTGTCAGGCCACGCTGAGCCCGGGGCAAATAGGCGACACGACCCAAATGCTCCCAGCTGACCCCTCTCACTTGGTCCTTTGTGTTGAGCTTCCGCTTAGCTTTCACGCTGGCATTCGCCAATTCCCGTTTCCTCACCCGCCCCTCCTGCGCTATATGAAGCTGCTAACCAGGGCCAGAGGAAACAACAATTCGCCCCACGCTGAACCTGAGACGAGAACAAAAATCTGTCGCAAAACATCCAAAGTCCATCAATCCATTATCTGTCGGCTGAAGACTAAACCTGTCAGGAGGCTGGATCAACATATTCAGCCATTTCAAAGTCATCCTGGGATTAGCTACACTCCACTCCCTGCCTGCAGGATGTTTTGAAGCCTGATCTATTAAAACAACTAAGAACGTGCCCTCAGTAAAGCGCTCCCAGAACAGTGCTGGTTTTCAAGCGGCGCCAACGTCCCACTAAACATTCCTGCATGTTGCTGATTATCGATTCCCGCTACCATCCGAGCTGCATTTTACAGAGAAGCTCCGTAACTCTGGGCTGAGAACTCAAGCCGCACTGTCTAATTCCACCAGTAGGTGGCACCATTTCTAAAGTCACTGCAGACCACTATAATCAACCACAAAGGGATGTGTTGGTTACTCAAGGTCAATCCCCTTTTTGTATATTGAAGAAAAAGTTAATCAAAGTGCAAAATGTTTTTAACTTTACTAAAAATTTTATTCATTGACAAAAGTAATTGATAAACAGGTTAAATGTAACTCGCCTTGTACCCTGCACCCATCACTCAGACTCCACTGGCCAACAACGAAGGGAGATGCAGTGCCTTCGCCATCCCACAGAGGAGGTTCGCCTCCTAATCACACAGCACAGAGGAACTCTGTGCTGCGTTTGTTTGTGCCAACCCTTCCTCACACCATGAGCCACAACAGAATCAGTAACTCAGACGGTTCTACTCATGAGACAGACCAAGGCTCATCTCCGGCGGTTTGGACCCAGGCACATTCAAGAGCTGGGGATGCTGGTCCAGGTGAGGCTCAGTCTTGCATGCCAGTTACTCTGGGAGGCAAACCAGAGGATCCAAGTGACATCGCTGGGCAACTGCAGTAAACAAACAGAACCCAGCATTGGCCACAGGCGCTGCAGAGACACAAAGGGTTCCAGTGTCGTCTAGCAGGCGGTCATACTCCACCTCTCGACGCCTAGCACACACGCGTACCGCACACAATAGACAATGCAACACACAAACTGGGACGTGGCTTGACATGCGATTATAAATAGGTCCTGTTATAAACGACGGTTTGAAAATGGGCACAATCGCACACAGTCAGGAACATGGAACTATGGCCACAAATTGTCAACCTTGTGCCATAGTGAGTCCCTTTTGCTGCTTGCCCACCAGGCCAGCACCAGAAAACAGCAAGTCCCAGTCCAAAGTTGTCATCCACCAGGTTGCCACAGTCTACAGACTGTATGACACAACCATGCCACGTGCAGAAAGTCAGGTACCTTCGGCTAAAACCACAATTTAGAAATGCTGCAGGTTTTAACAGCCTTGTGATGGTGCTACTATTTTGACACAAAGTGTGTAATCCCCATAAGAAAAATCAGATAATCTGGAAGATGGAGAACCCATCTCTGACCCAGGTACAGATTTGTGATCCATCCAGTTTCAGCCTTGCTGATAGTATTGATGTGAAGGTTGAAATTAACGAAAAGAAGAAAAACAATGTTGAATTTCACCCGGAAAAAGCACATCTTCAGTAGAAAAAGATATACAGCATAGTGCAACTTTCCAGTTGGATTTGGCCCAACTCTGCACCGAATGTTTCCTGGATGGCAATTCAGAAAGCCATTCTACCCAAGAGTGGAAAGATGAACCAATTAATCTGAGAGGGAAAGAAAAAGAGGAAGGACGCACCCTGGACCCAGGAGATGAAAGGGACAGTTTAACAGAGGCAGAGAGGGGAGGATACAGATTGAATGAGCCAAACATTTTGCCCTTTACTTGCTGCCAACATATAGCTTTATTTGTGAGTCCAGGCCATCCTGAAGGGGAAGGTTCTCATCCTGCCGCTGACAGTGTAGGCCAAGCTGCTGCACGCCATCCAGGCCGTGGAGGTTTGATGGCAATCAGATTATGAAATAAGATCCTGAAGGAGGGTCATAAAGGTGGCTCCAAACCACACCAAATGCCGCCTTTATTCTGGAAATGGCATCTGCCCACCTGCATGACTTTTAGACCAGTGGGGAGCAAACAGCTTATCAAAAACCATGACAACCAAAACGTTACGGGTTCTGGTAAGATCGGCCCCCTCTTCCTTTTTGAGCAGGCAATCAGCAGCGACGTCAAGGAAGTCAGACTCCAAATGAAGAGGAGCATCAGGCCTGCTAAGAACCACATCAAAGCTCTCTGGCACTTCTACCTGTGCACAGGTACAAGGTTCTACCACATCAAATCTCCCCTCAGCCAGTGTCATATCATCCAAACTCAAAGCACAACAAAGATGCATTTGTGGACAAGGAATTAAATGGCAAAAATAGGTAGGTGAGATCACATGACCACCATACCTACCACAGAGAGAACGGAAACAACATCACCACAAAGTCTCGGAATTACCCAAAGCAAACAGAAACTATCAGCGCAAGTTTTACACTCCCCTGATAAGATATCTCACCACCCCCCAACAAAAGATTAAACACCCAATCAGTCTTTGCTGAGCAAAAGCTGTGTGGTAACAGTGGGGCATACGTTTGCAGGAAGTAACATCAAATGCACGATGAGTCAGTGATGCACTACTTCATTATTCATACAAATTACCAATGTATGGAAGCTTTCCTGGAAAAATTCATCTGTCACATCCACAAAAAAGTCCTTACAAACAGCACTGATTTTAAAGTCATGCTGGTCACAAACTGGTTCTAACCCATAATCAATTCTCTTCAAAATATCCTCTATCACTTTAAAGCTTCAACTAAAACACCACTGAACTCTAAATACAAGCTAAATTCAGTCGACAAAATGAACAGCTACTAAGCTTGAAAGCATGCTTAAAACAATAACTTTCACAAACAGTTTAATAGAAGGGGCACTCTTTCAGGTCTCAGAAGACTGGGAAGCAAACTGTAGAAAGTGATCCTGCAAACACGCTTGACCTAAAAATTATAAAAGACCCATTCCCCATGTTGTACAGTTTTTCTTTCTAAGAACAGCAAGCTCACTCACACCCCCCCCCCAACTCCACAACCCTTCCTGAGTCATCAGGCCAACAAGGCCCAGGGGATCCTGGGAGTTTAGACACACATCCTCTTGGTGACATCATCTAACGAAAGCCTGTTGAGGAAAACCACGACTGTTTACCTTTTGAAAACTGAAGAGAGAACCAATCAGTAGGTTAGGTTCACAGTCTGCCATCTGTGACGTTCTCAAGAGAAATAACTGCATTTCTTCAGACTAGTAACTAGTCACCTATTCGTCCCCTTGACTCATCCATAATAAAAATAACCTACTTGCTAGACCATAAACAAAGAGAGAAAACATAGATCATTCTAAACGAAAGAAGTTTCCGCAGTTTGTTAGAAGCAGGCCAGGAAAATCACCCTCGGCAATGACACCACTTATTTTTAGAGGAGGGGGGAGAGCCACACTCACAGACTAAGACCCAGATTTCAACACCCAATCAGATGGAGCTGGTTGAGGGCAGAGACTTTCGATAAGCACTTCAGTCTCCCTCCCTTTGTCTTCAGTGGCAACCTAATACGGAATCTTCGAAATCAAAATTCCAGTTACATTTCACAGCATGTTGCAAACATGCGGCAGATTAGACGACATGCACCTTGAAAGACTCCGCAGAGATAAATGTTACGGACAGCACGGCACAGTCACCAGTAATTGCTTCCATCTCTTGTTGCGAAAGAACTGTGGAATTCAAAGCCTTGATGGACTTGCCTATCAACCCACAAGATTCTACAAGGATAGTCTCCAAAACAATCTTCCAGCTCGCACACATGCAACATCACCTGATCTTGAAAGGTCATTTCTTCCACTCCAAAAATCACATCTCACAAGGCAAACAGTCTGTCGGATAAAGTGCCGCATTGGAGTAAAGGGGTTCTATTTCGGTCAGGGTGGTCATGTGACACTTTTCAAAGCTAGACAGAGCTTTGAGCGGCATCTTTGATGAATATTCAATGAAGCGGTTTACATACAACAACTCAGACCAAGTCTAGAGCACAAGGTCATGTGACACAAACATTAAAATTGGCACATTTCCTTCCTTGGTTGCTGTGTCGGGAAGGGTATTATTAACTAGGGGTGTAACAACACACACACAAAAAAAAAAATCACGGTTCGGTACGTTTTTGTTACAGAGGGGGTAAAAAAAAACAAATTGCTTCTTTTTTATTAAACAGTGGTTTAATAAACAAAGTATGACTGTCTTAAGTTAAGTCTGCCAATACTGCTGCAATCTGCTAATACAAATTTACTTAACTAAATGAAAATAAATATTCTCAAGTAAATAAAAATAAAATATCCATTAAGGTGCACATTTAGAAAATTAACTGTTCCTGAACTGTATTGTATTGTATTCACATTAGCAGCTTTCAGCTTCATATTAGAACTGTGCAACAGAAATATTCCAAATGTTGCTCGAGGGAATACATATGTGTACAGAACCGAAAGACTCGTACCGTTACACTCCTATCATTAACGTAGCCTTCTGGGATATTGGCTTCTTTAGAAAAACCTCCACATGACCCTCCATTCCTGAAGGCACAACTCCCTACTCATGACAAACAAACTGCCTCAACATCCACTAGGAATGAGAGAACTGGGCAAGAACCAGGACTGCTGTGCCATGTTCAAAAACATCAGTAATGAATGACAATCTCTTCAGGGCTACAGAAAGCAATACGAGTACTACCATCAGTCCACAAACAGTCCTGTCCAAAAGACGACCGACCCAAAGCCCTGGTGACCCTCTGAAACACTGCTGAGATGGCTTGGAGGAAACCATCCTTGGACAAGATCTCCTAGTCTTGGGGAATGGATTCCCGGCATAAAAGCCAAAGCCGAAATGACTGGGAACGTTAATGCACCAAAGTCAGCAGTAGTACTGTGCTGGCCCAACCTCCCTGGATTAGTTTTCACATGCAGCAGTATATCATGGACACCCTTCTGGAAAAAAAAACCCTAAATTAAAAAAAAAAAAAAGTGAAAAACAAAGGACCCGTGAATAAAGAGGATGTGAGAGATGGTGATTTCCTGGAAAGATGACCAGCTAGATAGGTGTAACAAGCACACACCAGAGCACATATTTGAACAGGACGGCTAACAACACAGGTTCCCCTGCCACAGGATGTCTCCTTACAATCACAACGTTGCAAAAGACCTCACTCCCCGCCCCACTCCCTGACAGTGCTCATCACAGAGCCACACAGTAACAGCTGAGCTGAGCCGACTCACGCTCCCCGCTTGCCAGAACACGGACCAACACGCCACGGCCACGAGTCTAGAGAGGCCCAGGTTAGGCTTGTCAGGCTCAGTCTGCACGCCTGGCCCTTCTGTCCACAGAGTGCCGACCGCTATGCAAGCGGCTGCCTGTAGGAACACCACCATTATTAGTTCTAGTAACTTCTACTGGAATTTATCCTGCATGCTAAAGTACTATGCTACCCAACAAGCATCTGAAAGCCCTTCTGCCCCCTGGCCAGTTGGCTCATGGGTCTCCTTCTGAGGTGGTGGGGGGTTTTTATGGCTCCCTTACTACAACGACTGCCGCAGCCATCAAGGCCCCTGCAGATTCCATTCATTTCAGCAGCCCAACCAAATGAGCTAGGCAGTGTACACAAGCAGGGCAGAGAAGCACCATCCTGTTTGATTTTTGTGTTTACTTTAGACTCCATCACTGATGTGCAACCTTAGAATTACCGAGCTGTGGTAAGCTGGAGGACAGATGGAGGGCAGGAACATCTGGAAAGCCAGACTGTTTATTCCGGTACTTCATTTCAATGAAAATATCTGTTAGGTGGTGTGTCGGACATATAGGAAAATGGAGTGGGAATCAGTTGCTGGATATATGGCTGGTACAGTGAAGCGGACAACTTAGCTATTTTGGTGACATCAGTAACTAACCAACCACCTAGCAAGAAACAAGTTCACCAAGGCTAAGCGGAGGGCAACTGATCTCTCAGCGCCCAATTCTGAAAGAGAAATGGACTCTGGCAGCTCACAGTACAGCTTCAACCTACCCCCACTGGGTGAACATTATCTGGGTAGTCAATCAGGAAGCAGTAAGCCAGTGCCGCCACCCCCCCCATTCTGTGACACTGGGCAGTGCATAGAGGAACTGGGCTGGCCACCGGTCTTCTGTGACCACTCCACCCCATACAACGGCATTTCCAAAAGCCACACTTCTACCTTACCTTGTGCCTTGCTGCATGACGGCCATTCATTATTTTATATGGGGGGGGCAGATCTGGGTGTCACAGGACAAATATGGAATGCACATTTGCCCCCCAAACCCCCACCCCATTATTTAAGCTGCGGGAAGCGGGAAAAAAAACTCCTACTATAAAAAATGTTGTTCCATTGTGCCACCACCCCACCCTAACACCCTGGGTCCTCATGGACTGGCCAATGGGAAGGGGCCATAAATGGCACTAAATCACAAGCATGGGAAAATGTCTTTGTTGGGTGATTCAGAGTCCAGTCATGATGCCTCAGGCTGGTCTGGAGAAACTCTCCCCATGATAGGTGCCTTTAATGCTGGAATCCAGCACACTACCACACTGGACCAAACATTCAAACCAAAAAGGCGAAGCCCCTCCCAGTGGCAACTGTGAAAGTACTCCAAGAAAACAGGCTAATCGGAGCTGCCGGTCACTTTTCAAGGACATCTGGAGAATTTACAGGTCACACTGGGCCTGCATATTTGTGCAGAGGTGTGAGGGGAGTGACAACACATGGTTGGCAGAGGAGAGCCTGCAGACACTGGGGACTCATTAAAAAAAAGGGGGGGGGGGGGGGGGGACACCCCACACGGACCCCAAGCCCAGCCCCGAAGAACGCAGCCCTACGTCTTAGACGCCCCCACCCACCGCCACCACGACTGCAGCACACAGG
>JAACJT020000021.1:12844595-12868451 GCA_009936485.2 Gymnarchus niloticus | reverse complement strand
CCAGTCCGAAAAAAGAGGGGTGGGCCCGGACAGCAGTCTAGCCCCCCTCCAGAATGGGAAGGCGATAATTTTCAAAAAAAAAAAAAAAAAAAAAAAAAAAAAAAAAGCAGTGGAGATTTGCGCAGTGTCAGTTTAGTTTTCATAGTTGAAATAGTTAAAATATTCTGCAAAAATAGCCAGTGTGGCTAATGTGAGCAGCACACGGACTGCTAGGCTGTGCTGCTTTAGAATAAGCATGTGGTTGATAACTGTGAATAGTGCAGCGTTATTCATTGCTTTATAATGAATGAATGCCCGCCAGTGCTTTTCCTTTTGGTCTCCTAATGTAATGATGCAATTATCTCATTATGTAATGCTGTCATCCCAGTGAAGGTTATTAAGTGAGCACTTAATTTTTTATTGAAAATGCCAGCTACAAACAATGTAAGATATCTTGTGTCTATCAAACTAACTTTAAAACATGTATAAATGCACAAGGCATGTATATTTACCATGTACATAATTGCATATTTATGTAAATAAATAAACCAGAAAAGGCTGGACATCCCTAGGGAAGGATGATGTCAATCTGACAATGTGACAAACAAAGCACTATCTGGCCTGTGGCATCTGCACCAGTTCCCCTATGGAAAGGACACCATTAGATCACCTTTAGCAGCAAGGAAGACTGCTCTTCATGTCACACGTCCCTGATGCTTTATCACGTGGTTTGAAATCAATAGATACGGCCTCATCACCAATGTGAGATGTTGTTGCTCCGTTTAAGGACTATGCAGCATAGAGCAAAATAATGGAAACACCAAACAATATATTAATATAAAAGAGTTAATAAAGACTGTGGTCATTCTCCTCCCAATTGGTATGCAGTCATACAAGTCCTGAGTTGTGTGTAGTGGAACATTCTTCAAAAAGCAAAGCCTCTAGTTCTTTGGGAGATGAAGGAAGTTCCCATGAAAGTTCAATCATGTTTAGATCTGGGGATTGGGAAGGCCATGAAAGGCATCTGAAAATACTCTGGTGCTCATGAAACCTCTCTTGAATTTATGTAAACAGTGTGTATGAAGGCATTACCGTCTCATGATAGGAGAACATTATGAGGAGATGTTGGCACCATGCAGCATCCGGTCCTACGTATAACATGGCCTCATATTCCTTGGTTATTATATGACCATGCAGAGCAACAATCAAAGATAGCTCCTACAGGAAGGAGAGTACCATACCATTAGTTAGTGATGGAACAAATGAGGATTCAAAATCCATGGTGGGTGGGAGTATCCTGAATGAAAGCTTTGATTGGTTGTTCAAGATACTCCCACCAACCATGAGTTTTGAAGCCTCATTTGCTTCATCACTATAATTAGTACCCCACACTGAAGGCTGAGTATCCTCTGGCATTCTCCAAATGTAAATCGGTCCTGAAAAATGTGAATGGTGACTCATCATGCTATCGTGTTTTTCCATCATTCAGAACTCCAGGTTTCATACTCCTTGCACCTGATTACATGTCTCACTGCATTAGTCTCCAAGCAGCTTCTGAATGACAGCCCAGCAGTTATAAAGCTATAGTCACATATCTTTATTGTTTAGATTGAGTACTTTTTCAGGTCTGTGGTCATTTTTGAGACCATACTTTTGTAGTGATTAGCAACTATCCTGTTAAGAATCTGTCTGCATCTCTTGGTAAGCATCAAATTTTGACAGATGTTCCTCTTTGCAATCATGGTTTGTTCATGTTTGGCATGTGTTTTCATAATTTTTCAGACTTCTCATGGTCGTATTCTCCTGAGACCCAGCCATTAATTTTTGTCCTGTTGGGGACCATGGGATTTTTGACTGTAACTAAAATGCAACGCAAAACCTTGATCTAAAACCCAGTGACTGTCAAAGAGGATGACCTGGGCTTTTCCCAATCATCGTGGAATCTGTGAGCAGGTATCAAATTTTCAAAATATGAAATTCCCTCAACGTCACAAATGACCTTGAGGTCCCCAATGAAGAGTATAGCAGTGACCTGCTCTGGAGAATCAGACCGCTGCTTGATGGAGCAACAAATCTGGCTCAATTTGGTTTGACCAGCCAAAGTCTGCATTGATGAGAAAATGATTCCCTTCAGTGGGACACTGGTTTGTTCCCAGAACACCAAATCCTATTGGGCTGAAGGTCTTTGCACTTTCCAATCATGCCAGCTTGGTACTCGAATGGAAAAGCCTTTCCTTGCAGATCATTCAAATGTAGAACAGAGGTGAAGAATCTGTCAAAGTACAGATGAGTTACAATTGAATAACTGACTGCATCATGGAGCTTATTGCATTGCTTCCTATTTCTAGTTGGAGATCTGGAAATTTCTTCTTCCTATGGGAACAATTAAGAAAAATATAGGTATGCTAAGCAAATATCCATGAGCTATGAAAGCTTTGAGTTTGTCTACATTTTTTGTTGTTTGTTTGCTATAGGCTCCACCCCCCTAACCACATACAGTCAGTGGTTTGAAAAACGCCAGGATAGTTGTTTGGTTTCTTACACTTGCTTATTGCATTGGATGTTATTTAAATGCAAATGTCATTTAAAATCTACATTTTCTATGCCAACAGTTCCCTGATGTGCACTACAAAGAACAAATATGTAAGTAAAAAAAAAATTCTGCTAATACTATCATGTTTATTCCGCTTAAAACAATTAGATCCTTAAAAAAAAAAATTCAAGATTCTTTTGCTGTGTCTCAGGAGGATAAAAATATTCTTGCATCTCTTGTGACAATACATCTGCAATTTGGGCACCTACTATATGTCCTCTGAAACTGATTAGGTCATGTTGTTTTGCAAAGTCACATACCAAAGTGCTGATTGTCAGACCCTTGTCATACTCTTACATACCTGATACAAACTGAATATTTAACCTAATATGACTCACGCTTACAGCTACATTTGTAATTATGATTTAGTTACTTCCGCATTCGTGTCTTATGTGTTTGCTTTATTTTGTCCATCCTCTGAAACGACATTTTTGGCAAATGCACTACTAAATATTTGAAATGTACACAGTAGTGGCTGAAGTATCTGTTCCTTCTCTCCAGGGAGGGCGTTTTATGGTCTGGATCAAACGGAATGCTGAATAACCTCACTTTAGAGCCCAGAACATACATACAGGTTACGTTCAAAATGATAAGTGTACAAACAACAGCGTCTGCTTCTACTTATAAGGATAATAATGTTACAGAAGACGAGTACTTTGGTTTGCGGCTCAGTAGTAGAAGAGAGGTGTTGAAAGAATTGCCTCGGAAACATCACTAGGGAAGCTGCGTCAAGTGTCAAATCTCTGATGTAAGTGACCGTGTGTGGCATTTGCTTCACTTGTTTTTTTTATCAGCTGAATAAAAAAGGATTAACAGCCATCAGACGGCAAAGCTGGTTGCGCAGCGCATGTTATACTCATCAGCCAAATACATGGACCGACAGCTCAAATTTCCATGACAATGAATGAATAATTGAATTACGGAGACGGAACTGATCAAAACATCCAGATGTCATGAAAACGGCAAAAAAAAAAAAAAAAAAATCCTGAGTAACCCCTCCTTTTTAAATGGGACCCTAACGAAAATGAATAATCCACAATAGAAGGAAAGTACAAATGATTATTCGTCTTAGGCATGAAAAAGATTTGAAAGGAGACGAAGCAGAAGACAAGTATATGCTTGCAAAGACATACAAAACACTCCCAAAACATCTTGCTTATTTCTGACTCCATTACTTTCGCTATGAAAAATTAAGGTGAACTTTACACACTCCTTTCTTTATTCAAATTTACTGATGTGCAAGAATCACATTGGAAACCAGCCAGACATTATGCATTTTGGAAAATCTACAAATGTCTTTGGTAAAGATATTATGATATCTGGGTACATGAAGGATAGTGGTTCATCCATCTTCCAAAGCACATATCTTATGTAGCGTGGCACAAGGCAGGGGACACCCTGGATGTAGTGTCAACACATCACAGGGCACACACACACACAATTTAGAAAACCAAGCAGTCTAAACCATGTGTTTTTGGATTACGGATGGAAATCAGAGTACCTGGAAGAAACCCGTGATCAGGCACAGGGAGAGCATGCAAAATCCATGCATTTTGGATTTCAACACCAACCCTGGAGATGTGAGGCAACAGTGCCCCCTAAAGGACAGTGGTTTTACACTAAAATATTTGGTATATCTAACAAACAATTGGAAATTAAACAATTACACGGGGATATGTGCATTTTGAAGCAAATCAAAAGGAAAAAAGATAATTCCTGTTTTGGTTAGAGGTAAGACAAGACAAATTGCTTTCAAACAGTTAAATTATGAGTGCAAAAGGAGTCGGGTTTTATCGGTGAATAATCGGTGATGAATAAATTAAATATCTACATGTCATGTGGGTATACAATGATTCATGGTGTTAGGTAACCATTTCCTATTAAAGACTCATATTTTAGGCAATGGCAAAGTGGGGGCATAGCTTTTAATCGCATGCTATCTGACATTTGGAAAACATTTAATTGGACAACTACTTTCGCTCGGCCTACGTACATTCCAAAGAGAACCATACACAATACCTTGAATCATTTACAAAAGAGGATTAACCACGAACAAAGATTGTTCCTATTACAGGACTGCTATTAAAACCATTTCCCTAAGGCAGTCTTCTCAGCCTCCAGACTCCAGGAATCCATGTATTCTGCTGTTTGTAGTGATGGGACAAATGGGGCTTCAAAACCTGTGAGGGCTGGATGTATCCCGAACAACCAATGCCGGCAATAGGACTACAGGTTTTAAAGCCTCTTTTAACTCCAGCACTCTTTGTTTAGTTCAGCATACTCTTCAGCTCAATTCACTTGTTTCATCACTAGCTGTTTGTGTTAACAACGAAACAAGCCGACTCAGTGAATCCAGGCAATCAGCGTGGTTTCGCCACTGGGGGGCGCGTTTCGGGTTTTAAATAAATAAAATGCTTATTATTCAAAAACTAATGGGTGCACCCACCCAGAAGCCATGACTACAGGTAAAAATGGACAAAGCGGCTGCAACACAGTTGCTGCCATGGGTTTGCCTATGTTCATTAAACAGATATCGGTATACAAGGACAAGCTATTTTTTAAGTTTACATGTAAATCCTTATTTAAATAAGTTACTTTTAATAGTCAATTTTTACATGACTGCAGACAAAAATGTCCATTCAAGTTAATGTGTTCCTCCAGCAAGCCATGCGATGACTGGCTCAAAACTTTCACGCGTCTTTATGCGGCTCCGAAGCAGGTTAACACAAAGCAAGTCCTTAAAAGTCGGCGCACAAAGGCTTCTCGCAAATTTTCAGCTACAAGCTATTGGGCCAGTTAAAACGGTCGTCAGCCGAGCCTGGACCCCGGAAAAACGTGTAATTACTTTTCAGTTAGCATTTTAGTATTGTAACCGTTTTCCCCCTTACTATCACAGGCTATTTTTTATATATATTCCTTGGTTCGCATTTTGCGGCATTGTATACGATGCGGTGATGCGTTGCTGCCATCTGCTGGTGAAATGACAGAACTAACCAAATAAAATTTTCTGTTGCGTATTCTGCGGTACTGAAAAATCGCGATCACAACTGCTCCGGTCACGGTTCAAGGGCCTTGTATGTGTTTTGTTCCAGCTGAAGTTCTAGTTTATTAGATATAACTCACCTTGCGATTTACAGGGCTGCAATGTTGAATAAAAAACATTACCATAATCCAGCCATATCTGGGGATACAGTAGTGAAACTCGATAACTGCTTTTTAACTCGGACATTTCTTTTAAAGCTCTCATTCCTTGCCGGATACAGGAAGGAGTGGCTAGATACCATGCCTTCTTATCTTAAAATACAGGTCCCGTGACATTCTTGTCACTACTAAGTAACAGAGAAGTATATTATTTAATGCCTGTAAGCATTAAAGAGAATTATCTTAGGATAAATGAAAATATGAATTTTTTAACCAGCCAATGGTTAATACCTTCCAACCCTACACAGACACACAAAACAATTTAATAGACAGCAATAGTACAGACAGAACAATGGACTGCTTTGATAATTCAGGGTGTACCCTCTACCTCCTACGCATCTCAAAGTTGATGCTGAACTGTTGCAATCTTAAAAGGCAAAGCTGTTATAGAAAAGAAAAAGTAAATGGGGAAAAAAGAACACTGGATACAATTTTATTTGTTTGGTACTTAAAAACCAATTTGTACGTCTAAAGACAGCTATAAAACTATATACACAATTAAGTGATTAAATGCTGGACACCTGCAGAAGTAGTTTTCCTAAATCCTGAATAAATAAAATCTACCTACATTTACACCCAAGTTCGTCTGTTTGCTGTGGACATGCTAGAAATGGTAAATTAATACCACATTTGCAGCAAAGAAGCCCAAGAAAGCAAAAACATTCTGTACGTTTTCTATATCCTGTTAACACATAGCTTCAGAAGTCAGTGTACAAAAGTGTGGAAATGGAATTAAATAAAATTAACTGGCAGTTGGAGCCTTCATGGCTGGAGGTCCGAGGTGTCCCCCCCTGAAAAATCACATTTTATGACAATCTGCCTGGAGGAGCACAACAGCGGAATGACATATTTAGTCACAAGAAGACAACTTCACCCTGAGAGAAACATTTTCCTGAACCTCCAATGCGCTCACATTAAGGACTCTGTGGGAAATGTATTAAAACAGACAAATTTACATTGTTTTAAAAACAGCCGCAGGTTTTTTTTTTTTTTTTTAATTTACATCTAGAAGTCCTTAGGACCTGCTGCTGCACAACCACAGCGACTGTGATATATGCATGTAGAAATTTACAAAAAAAAAAGATGGCTTTGCATCCCAACAAGTCTTTCAAAGATATGAGTGTAGGCAGGCGGGTGGGCGAGAATGCAGTCCACGGTCACCTCAGACGGGCTTGGTGGTGGAGTTGTACACCAGGCGCTCCATGTCCTCCATTGCTGACAGGTGGGTGCCGTTGACGGCCACCCGCTGGGGGCGTTGTGCCTGGTCTTTCTTACCTTTCATTATGCAGTAGCCCAGGATGGCCAGCAGGATGAGGATGGCAACGCCCAGCAGTACGGCTATGGCAATGCTACCTGAAGGGGACAGCCACAAGCATGCCAAAGGGATCACGCACACACAGATTACCTTCATGTAGACTCATCACAGGGACACGGTTCCTCTGTGGACATGGACTCAGCTCAGCACTGGGCAAAGCCAGCACAGCAAAAATGTCTTTACCTGCCTGACTGGATTGTGCTTCTTGGTATAAAAGAGTTCCTCTTGCAAAAACGTCCTCTTCTGCAGAGAGAGGCAGAGAGACCACTTTAATACTGCTGTATGTCCTCAGTTACATCCTGCCAGCCATTCAGCAACACATTAGCCACTGACGATGCCTGTGCTGTGCCATCCGAACTGATGGCCATGCTGAAAAATAGGTTTGGAAACCGGCACCAAAAACTAGCCAGTCTGGAACCAGGAACATGAAGTGCCAAGGAGCAGGACAAACAGCACAAACATTTGTAGTTTATCAAACATTCGTAGTGTCATGGTCTTTTCAAGTTTGATCTGAATGCCTCTGATCAGGGTAAAGACTCAGTTAAAATTGGATAGGATTATTCTCTGAAATAGCATGGCTGGATACCCCGTTTTCATCTCCTAAAAAGACTAAAACCAATCTTAACGTTCTGCTTATGCTGATCGTTTGTTTCTGCTTAAAGAACTTTTAAGCCATTTGTATGCCATATGTAATATAGACATCTAAAAACGTACAAACTGTGAAACAAATACTCCAATCCTTGACTTACCCATAAATTATTTTAGGTTAACTACTTTTTTTGAAAACCAATCCAGTGTTTTTGGGCAGAATATTGAATCAGTATATCCTCATGTAAAAATATACTGTCAAAGTTAGGGGTAATGCCTGAAGAGAGGAGACATTGTCCGCTATGTCTCTTTTGTGTTCTTGCTGGAGCAGCTCAGTGACGTGGTTAGTACTTTTTTTTTAAACACATCAAATTTGGCCCTGAAGGCAGTGGAAAAACAGGCCGTTTGGCAGAATCTTTGGTTCCTGGCATGGCTGAACACTAGCACAACTTTGGCACGTTTCCACAGTATGGTACCGGCTCGACTCGACCTGCTTGGCGTGCTGTTTCCATTGTAGAAAGTTGGTGGTCATGATGTTGCACGCAATTCCCATAACGTCATCTTCTACGTGTCAACCAGGAAAGAACAATGGATGATATGGAAGGGATCCTGTATTTGATTCTCGGTATGTGGCCATACGTCACAGCAAGGAGAAAACTTTTATTTCAGAATAGGCTGAATGCAGAAAAACAAAACACCGCTGAAAAACGGTGGTCTACTTGGTCGAATGCCCAAACGGTCTGCGGTGGTGACTTTGCAAATAGTGAAAGATCTGTAACACACAACCACAGCATACACATTTTAATATGTAATAGTAGTTGACAACGGCGTGGTTTTGCCAGCGTCCATATCAGTTAAAAACAACAGATGGTCAGTCGAATCCAAAATAACCTGCTAAAATGCTTTGCCCAGTGTACTCCACTGTGTGTTGATGACAGTGCTGTTGACTCTCTGACCAATCAGTAGCCTGCAGCGTTTTTACGTGACCATCATGATACCTACTTGGCTTGATTGGAACCGCAACAGAGGTGGTACTAAAAAAATGGAACCAGGTACTATCCTCAGTTTTGCCAAATGGAAATGCAAAAAAGGCGAGTCGAGTCGCATTGAGCCGATTCCATGCGGTGGAAATGGGTCTTTTGGTGAATAAAGAGGCTATTCATGGCTAAGACAGTTTTACTGACTGTTAGTTAAAATGCAAAATGGGGCATCAAAGTTGACTAAACCAATTAAAAAGACAGAGTGACCCTTTATCTGAGGTCATCCACCCACCATGAGTTATGAACATCAGAAGTACACAGTGGGTCGTACCTGATACGGTTCTGCAGGTGTTCATGCATGTTTCCTCAACCTTGAAGCGGTTCTCGTTTCCCTGGCAGCCACCGTAGTTGAAGCGGAAGCACTTCTGGGTCAGGGGGTCATAGTACCACTGGGTGACGCTGTCCCGACAGGGTCCTGTTCTAGGGGGATCTGTGCAGCGCACTATGTCAAAAATAAAAGGGGAGGGTGGGTCACGCAGAAGTGAGTACATTTAACAATGTGGGGCACCACCGGCAAACTCACCTTTAATTTCGTCCACAGGGATCTGAAGGAGAATTCGAAATTTGTTGTCGACTGACAAAAAGAGGAAGAAAAACAGGGTCAAAATCCAAATAGTTAAGAAGAGTGGAGCGTCAGGAATATGCAAACTCTGTAATTTCAGGTACTAAAGTCTAGAAAGCCCCCTATTTACTAGGAGCGTTTACAAAGCTCAATATTAGAAGGAGCAGCATAGCAGCCCAGTAGGCTAGAGATAGGGGGGTATGGAGGAGGCTGGAGGAGAGCAAGGTTTTGTGGAGGTGTCCCTCACGGTTGTCACAGGAGTCCTCGTCAGAGCCATCGCTACACTGCTTCTCCTTGTCGCACTCCAGACCCTTGTCCAGACAGCAACCGTTGGCACAGGTGAACTGGTCAGGGGTACAGGGACTTCCACAAACCTCTCCTGGGTCCCCACACACACACACCCACACGTAAGGCTAAAACACTAGGAATCCCAATTTCAAGTCTCACTCCCAGACGTCAATCCACATATTTTCCTCCTTCTGGAAGATCCATTTTGAAACAATTGACAGTTTCTAACATGTACATGCAATTAACACAAAACTCCAACCGCAGATAAAGCACTTGATCACTTAAAAGCTATTAAGAGCAGTTCTAGGCCTGCATTAGATTTTAGCTAAAGCTGCATCATGACTGCCAGCAGATTTCTTCCAGAAGCCAATCAGAGGTAAGCCAATCTAAGACTGGAGGTTGGCGTCTCACCTTTAGGTGATGGCTGAGGACCCCTTCGGCCAAGGTGGGGGGTCATGACTGCAAAGAAGAGTGGAGAGGACAGTTAGTGTCACCCACCAGATGACAGCATGATGCATTAAGTGCCAAAAAGTTGGCCACACCTACCAGACAAGCCATCGCAGGCATTCTTGCACTCCTGCTCCGACACGTAGTTGTTGTTATTACCCTTGCATCCGCCAAACACAAACTTCTCGCACTTCTCGGTGACGGCGTTGTAATGCCACCGTGGGAAGGACCCCCTGCAGGGACCCACCTTCTTGGGTACCAGGCAGTGATCTGCAATGGAGAAGGGTGTAGGATGCTTTAATACCTGAAAGACAACTCAAGGACTTGCTTTGAAAAGTGTTGCCACAGAACAGTCAGAGAGCCAGAGGTAGAAACAACAGCTTTGAGAGAGGAGTACAACCCATTGAAGGTGAACAGGAGCTCCATGGCTCACCGCAGGCCTGAACTCCCTAGTATGCTACTCTTTAGTAAAAGAACAGTTCCTTTCCTGGTCCTCTGCAACTCAAAGGCATGAATATGTACCAGAAGATCATTTCACAATGTCAATGCTCAATCAGTGTAGCTTAATAGCGCCACAACAACTAGCTGCCAAGTGTTTCTCTTGAAACTCTCGTAATGCAAGTGTTTCAAAAATCAGACAGCTACCTAACCACAGCTGAAGTAGAGCCATAAGGAATGAAGGCAAAGGCGTATCCCCACTCCTTCCAAAGTCACACTGTGACAGGCCTCATATGTGGAAGAGGCAGGGTAGGGTAGACAAGCTGAGACCAAAAATTTTACCTTGTGTCCATTTGGCATGTGTGACACTAAGGAGAATATTTTAAAAATGAACCTGACTCAAGCTAACGAGAGTCAATAACTAAACAGAGTGAAGTATCAATACTCCACAGAGTCTTCACTCAGACAAAATGAATTAAAAGGAGTCACCAACCAAAATGCATGTGGTCAGTTGGGAGCACGTACAGCTAAACACAGAAAGGTGCTTCTCAAGTCTTTAACCAACACAATAGCTCTTCACTGGGCGGACTTCAAAAGAAGGATACAGGAGAACACTCACAGGCCCAATGAGCTCTCGAGGATGACAGACTATTGAATTTCAGGTCAGTAGAATCCTAAAGGCTGCTTCTCCACACAAGGGCAAAACCACTATCCATGAGCAGAGGGGTGTGGAGGCTCCTAGTCCCTGGGGTGGGGCTGGTGGGGGGGTTGCTATACATATTGTTCCATTCTCTCCATGTTTGAGACAACACTCAAGGAAGTAATCCTACTACTATTTAATGTCCCAACAGAGCCTCAATTTAAAATTTCTGCTGGCCATCCCAACTGGATAAAATGGTGGAACTAGCCAATCATAGCATACAGTACAAATTAAATGGCACAGATGCACAGCAGCATAAAACCAACAATGACCTGCAGTAATGTGACATGGCTGATAGTGGGCCTACTTCGAAATCCTACTGTAAAGTCACATCTTCTTAGAACACAGGCATGAGAAACTGCTCTTAAGCAGAAGTAACTTTATTGAAAGAATAACATCCAAGTCCTTGTTTCCCAGCAATCCAACCTGGGCTTGAGACCATGGACACAGAACCTTCTGTCCCAAACACCACCACCTGCAATCAGTCAGACACAAGCCCACGTCTCACCCACGTGCCATGGAGGGATTTCAATGAGCAGTGCTAGAAATACGCCACTGTCTCCCTCCGGCACACAGAGGAATTCTGCTGTGAGCGATGTAATCTGTACCTCCACGTCAGGGCCACACACACAGTGAGGCAAGTACCCTCCTCCTGAAGGAGAACAATCCGGAACTCACTCGGCCCCATCATTCATCCGAGCTCCCTGCACATTACGAAAGCGCAGTCAATGTTTTAACCAGTCCAACCAGTTCCTGGGGCAGGGGGTGGGGGCAGCAGTGCGATATGGTCACTTCCCGTTTTGGCAGACCTTGGTTGAGAAACTCAGATCACGTCTCCATTGTGCATTCTGCAAATAATTAAACCAGTAGGAAGAGAAAAGTCACAGCACTGATGTTTCTGAGAGCCTAATCATCCAGAGCAGAAAAAACTAACCCTCAAGAAAATCAGAAGCTGAAATTAAACTCTTTAGGTGAAGCTAACAAATCCAAGGAAGAACAGAGAGAATTTCTTTCCCAACGGTAACACAGGAAACCTGTTTCAACAGGCAGATTCCAGAGAACGGTAAGCTTGTCTGAATATACTTTACACAACAATTCACTATACCATGTCAGTGACTAAAAGAGTAGGAATTGATTATGCAACTTCCCAAATCATCCCAGCAGGTACAGGCATTAAATACATCCATCTGTCACTTTTAATATTACACTCATACATCTCATACGCCTGCAGGTGTACGACACCATCTGTCAGGCCATGTCAACAGGGCCAAAGCTGCAGCATTACTTAAACATGTGACTGAAGTTACAAGAAAATGGACTGTTACATGATGCCACATGTTCTAAACCCCTACACACTGCAAGGCTGTCCAGTACCACATTATGCTCCAGGTTTTAGTCAAGTGCAGACTTCCTAATACTTAACTCATACCTTGATATTTAAATTTTGTAATAGATTTTATGTTGATTGCATGGACTTTTTATGCAACATAAATTGAGAACTAATTTGCATGGTTGGCTACAATCAGAGGTGCAGTGCTCTATTTACTACACAAAAAAAGATCAGGGGGCACAGTGGCTCAGTGGTTAGCACTGTTGCCTCACACCTTCAGCATGGGGGTTCTGATCCACACACATGCATCTTGCGCATTTTCCCCATGTGCCTTGCAGATTTCCTCTGGGAATCTGGGTTTTTTCCTCACAGTACTTAGACATGCAATTTTGGCTAAATGGCATCTCTAAATTGCCCATAGTGAGTGCATGCATGCACGCATGTGTCCTGCGATGGCTTGGCATCCCTGTCCAGGGTTTATCCACTCTTGTGTCCAGTGCTACCTGGAATAGGCTTCAGGACCCCGACCGAGATAAGAGGTTAGAATCAGGTATCATACTTTAGAACTTCAACACCTCCAGGCAGGTGAGATGTACGAGTGTGATATTAAAAGTGACAGCTGCATATATTTAGTGCTTATACCTGCTGATAACAAAGAATCTTCACTAATTTTGCCAGTTACAGAGTTCCAGATTTAACAACAATGTAAGCCCAATGTACAACCCAGCTTTTATTTATGCCAATTTATGAAGGCATTTACAGAAATGATCACGTGAGCAGCAGAAACATCCTGTGTGAGTGTCAGGGAAGCCATAAACACACACACTTTATTCTGATACCCATTTGATGTGATCGGTCAATAGTACCAGTGCAGAGTGTAAAATCATCATGTGGTACATTCCTACACGCCCCTCCCTTTAGTTTCTGGTGATCAAATTCCTTTGAAATTCACCACCAGACAGACAGACAGACAGACACTGAGCTGCAAAGATTAGTCTTTCAAACATACCGGACTGGCTACCAAAATAGCCCACAGACAAAGGCCTCCCTCAGGCCCATGAGCGGCCTTCAGAGATTTCGCTTACCAATGCCACAGACACTGCAGCTTTAAGAGTATCCATGAGCACAAATGCTTGCAGAATGTAGAACAAAGCATAAAAATACAAGCAGATGTAGGTGTGGCTTGAGAGTCTTATAGTTTCCCACAAAAACTGAAAGAGGATAATGTAAACCCAGCAGAAAGTCAAAGAGGAACCTTAATGGAGATAAGAAGAGTTCCCCCTATGTGGCTGAGAACAAAACACACAGTCAGCACTCGGGATTCCACTAAGGTGCTTCAGAGCAGCTTCTCCAGAATGCTGAAGGCCACTGAGCCCGTTCAAAAAAGCTCCACACTTACTCTCCGACTGCTCTGCGGTGAGGACCAGGATGGTGACCACCGCCGTGCCTGACTGGCCCGCTGAGTCAGTGACCGTCAGCTGGAACTTGTAGACACCGGCAGAGAGATTGGATACCAGAACCTGGTCTGGCAGGGTGGTTTTCTAACACAGAAATAAATATGAAGCCTGGATCAGGAATATGCATAAAAATAACTTCCAATGCTGTGCAATAGGTAACAATACAAAAAAATAAAAACATGAATACTATTTCAGCACAGAAATAGTAGGAGCTTGATCTCACATAAACACAAAACCAAATACCCCTCACCTCACAGGAGGTATTGTACCCAAACCAGATGGGGTCATTTTAACTAAAACCAGAGAGGAATGGAGATCTCAGGGACCATTCCTACCTCAATGACCACAGAGGGGTTGCCAGAGATGAGGCTCCAATTGTAGGTCTCAATCTTGTAGTCATCCTCACTCTCATTCCCCTCCAGAAGCACCGTTTCATGTGGCTGTACCACTCTGTCTTGCCCCCCCTTGGCAATTGGGGGTCTGTCTTGCCCTGTGAGAGAATGCACTTAAGTGTCAAAATACCCCATACAGATAAGAAAATGTACAATCAATGGACAGCAATTTGCTATTTCTAAGTAGCAAAGAAAATCCATAACTAACAGCACAGAACACAGCCAAACAAATACATATGTATATACTCATGTTTGCTTAAGTGGACAATAACTGTTAAAGATGTTAGCGTGACTCTACGTGCGTCCTGTGTGAAAAGGGACCGTAACAGATTCGCATGCATCTTTAATACATCTTCCGTATGGGGGGGTAAAAATGACCAATCATGCGCCTGACAGCACACGTGGACTACGAATTTTAAACTGTAGCTTGTTCCAGAGATGGGATCGAAAAGGGGGTTCAAAAAAAAAAAAAAAAAAAAAAAATAGAATAAGAGGTGGCAAAGAGCAGCGCGTGTCAGAAGGGTGAAACGAAAAGGAAATGCATGATAAGAGGGGCATCAGACTACAACATGTCGAGACAGGAGCCCCTGCTTGGCTGGTTTCGGGACTGGCGTCCTAAAAACCCCACTCACAGATAATCACCCAAGCCGGACAGACAAGCAACATCATGTTTGTACTCTGAAGAAGGTGTCTCCACATTATTTGAACATTTACGAAGTTGATGTCTGTGAATAATTAAAACGGTGCATTTTAAGCTGACACTACTTACGGATACACTCACACCGGGATATTATTATGTAAACGAAATTATTATAAATGGCATCGGTTACTTAAATAAATGGTAGGGCTTCTTTCCTCAGCGCTATCATATATAGTAACTGTGTGTACATTTCATATATCCATCCTTCCCCTCCTATACTTACTGGGATCAGAAGGGCCCTTGAAGTACTCGTGCAAAACGGTCTTCAGAACATAATTGCTGAACCCCTTCTTCTTCGCAAACTTGCAGACGTACTTTTGCTTGTAGATGCAGTCAAACAGAAAGCAAGCTTTGATCAGACCATCTTCCTGCTCATTCTCCACCAAGGCCAAGTTACACCTGAGATCCTTGCAGCATGAGCGCACGCAGTCGTTGGTGCGAACTACGGCCGGCGAGGCCAGGAAGGTGGCTCCCTCCTTCACCGAGTGGTCTGTGTCCAGGACGAAGTCCTCCTCTCCCTTCGTGAAGTTCTCCAGACACTGCTGTCCGAAAGACCAGCCCTGCGCGTCCGCCCCATATGGGGACTGGAACAACGAGAAGACGCCCCAGAGCAATCCGACCTGGCGAGGGATCATCCTAAAGAAAACGCACGCCTTCGATAAGATCGTAGCAAACTGGGGATCTGAAACAAAACGGTCAAATTTGCAGTTAGTTTTCTAATACTGCCAGCGAGTTATTTCAAACATCGACTAAGACCTTGAAATAAGCTACTGTATAATACTGAAAACAAATGAATGAACCTTACAGTAACGATATGTAATACAACAGTTGAATACCATAAATATAAAGCAGACACCTAATCACCGGGCCTAGATAAAGATCCTACCTTGCTCCTGGCGTTCTTTGTACCCTATTGCTGGTGATTTTTGTTTTTTCCTCTTTTATTAGGGGGAAGAAAAGTCCAGAAGATCTCAGTTTCCTCTTGTAATATCCCACAGGTTTCGTCTGCGGTGTCTTTAAACCAACAAATATTTCTCAGTTTCTGTACATTGCGAAGCTTGTTTTCGTTTAACCATTCGGTTGTTCTCAGGTGTGTCTCCTCCTCCTGCTGCTGCTGCTACCTGTAAGACTCAGGAAGTAGAGTCGTCCGGAGTGGGGGTAGGGTGTTGGACGCTTGAGTCACCTGCCATCGGTGCATGACCACTAAACAACGTCACAATCTCCAGTCTCTCTAATAAAAGCTTGCTTATTGAAATGTTTCATAGATAGGTGAATAAACATACACTGGTTCAGATTTATGGAGGTCTCCGGTCTGGCTAACTGGAGACTTATTGGATTCCTCGTCTGTTGCTTAAACGCAGTCTCTTTATAATTTACTTTAAAGATCTGCAAAGCTTGTACATATTACTATATACCAGTCAGTTTACTGTAAGAAATGTTCATTAATTTGAGCAAGACATCAAACATTTCCAGTCAGCCATATATTTGGGTCGACTTTTTAGTTATAACTGCCACTATTCAGAAAATGGCAATTCAGACAAAAACTTTAAGCAGTTATTTTTCCGCATAAACACAGGGGCATTCGCACAAGAAACAGCGATGCTCAATACTGCTTTTCATACTTAAGATGCTTCAAGTCGGGATATTTCAGTGATAAACGGCTACCTAAGCACCAGTCTAAGATCAACGCAATGTCTTTGATAATTAATATAATCCATCAATTTTTTTTACCGCTAATCCTGCTCACGGTTGTGGATTAATATAAACCACTATTTGATAAATAACTCAAGAGCCAGCATTACTATTACCCTCGCCTTAGTTTCCAAGGCAACCATTCCTAGCACAGTGATGTCTCATAGGCATGCCAGAAGCCATGCTATAGAGGCCGTTTGCTTGCCAAAAACATGAAGAAACCTAATGCTATATTTGGTTAGCAGCAAGGGTGTAGGCCTGGCTTGAAAGCTGGTACATAAGAAGAACAATTGCTTCAATTATACATATGCTAAAGCTGGTAGGGATATTTTCACCTTACCTGAAAGTTGGTAGATGGACCGTAGCGGAGACCGCTCGTAGATCCGGCTCAAGGACCAAATGTAGCGGAGACCGCTCTTCGTTCACGTTCTTCGTGAACCGCTGATAACTCAAAGGACCGTAAATACAGTGTAGATCACTGTCGGGAACACTCTCCCGGTGCTGTTCGTAGATTTCAGGCGTCCGTACTTCAGATGGGTCTTCCAGAACACCACGGTTAGGATCCTGGTTGATCTTTATTAAGGTTCAAGCAAATTACACGTTACACGTAAACACTGCACACTAAAGTACGGTCTTACAAAAACTGACTCTTTCAAAGACTAGCCAACAGACTAGCCAATAAGCAGTCCAATCTAATCCAACCCCCCCCAGGGCTGAGATTAGTGATGAGAATACTATAATGACTACTATACTATAGAATACTATAGTGATGATAATACTATAATGACTATGGTTCTCCGTAACCTAGGAGGTCATTGTTAGTAACAATTCAGATTAATAGTACTTAACAGGGCAATAGAACACAACATTCTGCTTAGATTCTAGAAGACTGAGGGCCTTTTCTACATGGACTATACTAGTCTCTACCATCCTTACCTAAAACTACAAATATGGCTAGCAGTCCTTTAGGTGTGACCGTTTTACCACATAAGTGGGCTTATTGACCAGTAGAGGGCATTCTTTCATGTTGCCCATCTGAAATACCACTGGCTATTGGCAGTCCTGTCCCGTAGGTGAGACCAAGGGAGACTAACCTGGCTCGCTGTTGGTAAATGTAAATTTTGTGTTGCATTTATTGACACAGCAGGGCAATTTGCATGTAGAGGCCTTATTAAAACAAAACAAAACAAAACAAAGCAATGACGTCTATTGTACAGCTAGTTAGAATACTGGTTAAGGACATGGATTTTGTACCTTGTAACCTCGAAACAGCTGCTTCCAACTCTCAAAGGGACCCTGCTGTAATACCTGTGAGCAAGGTTCTTAACATGAAGCACTGCAGTAAAATTTAAATTCCGTGTTGCAGCAGTGGTGCTACATGCTGGTGTCAGATGAGATGCCTCCTCACAAAAAAACAAACCACAAGATGCTTTAGAGCCATATTATTATCTACTGTAATCACCCACCCATTTATCCAATGCAGGAAGCAGAGGCAGGTGAGGCAGTGGACACCCTTAATAATAATAATTTAATAATAGTAATATAATAATAAGATACATTTTGTCAGTTGCATGCGGGGTATCACAAGTAGTCTTCCAAGTTCACATTTGTATAGCTCAATGACCACTGAATGTAAAAGTGACATTTTTCAAAAATTTCTTATTTTAGAAATATTATTGTTAATGCTGATTTATTTTCAAGGATGAAAAGTATAACAGGAAATGTTTGTAATAAATGTTTCCTGAGTAAACAAGAATAATTGTTTTTGCATCATTCCTGAAACTAAACAGACTGACAAAAGAGCCACAAATCTTATTTCCAATAAAGTCTTTTTGCGAGAGTATGTGTTCAAATGTACGCATTCAGATCTGTTTATTTAATTTGTGACTTACTGTGCTGTTACTTATATGAAAAACTTATGTCACTAACTGACTCATAATATGAGTCATGCAGCTCCAGGGAAGTGAAACTGTTTGTTCCTACAAGTTGTCAAAAGCTGATAACATTTTCTCAGATCCCTTGTTGGTCACACCACAGACATCCACAACAGAAAGTCTGGATTTAGGTGAGGTTCAGCACAAAGGGCTTTTATTAATAAAAAATAGTTAACCTACAGAGACTCTGTATGAGAACAAGTGCCGTGTGCTCAGAAATCTATAGAATGACACCCCAGCCCTCTGCAGTAGAACATCTTACACTTCCTTTTAGATGGATGGATGATTTATGGAGCTGGTTGGACCATAGTATTACGTTTTTTGCCTCACTATCTGCAGGGGGCTATGTGCTAAATCAACTCAGGTGATTCACAAGACCATGAACCCAAAGTGTAAACCAATAGCACCACTTTGCATGGTTCACAGGGTACTCATACAAGGAAGTGGATACATTCAACCTGGTCTATTAATCAAATGTTTCAGACAAAGATTGCGTAATTCAGATTATTCCCCCCAAGACCAGTTGGCTTGTGGCTCAGATGTATTGCTGATGCATCAAAAAGACAAAGCTGGTTCCATCTAAAGAGGAACCAAAGCAAGATGGAGTGTAATGTTTTTTTGCTAAAGTGATGAATGCATATCACCAACACAACCTTATTTTCACTTCGTTCTAACTGGATTGGAGATAATGGATGAATAACAAATTGAAGACACTCCTAATGCTTTGTCGCATTAACATAAATTTCTGACTAATGCTTTCTACCTCAATGTAACTCAAGAAAAACGTGCTAATCTGCTTCCAGCGAAAGCTGCTGTCAAAGTAGTATTAACTTGTAAGTACAACACACTGGTTAAACTAGAGACGCCTGCCCACAGGCTACAGTAAAGTGGCGTGAAACCAATATTCCAAGAGAGGTCTGGCAGAGTTGAGCAGTTTTGGTGTGAGATCACAGTTTACCTCCAGTTCAAATCACCTCCATATATGGCTTTTAGTGTCACCCCATCATACTCCATTATCATGGACAGTGGGGTCTCAAAGTCCTCATGAGTGTGAATAATAAGGATGTAACTGATGGGAAGAGGAACTTCTAGTGATGGTTAGGCATCATGACACAGGAAGTGGCGTGTCCTTTCAGGCAAGTCACAGCCATATTCACTGACTATCAGGTCTCTGACAGATGCTGCTTGCCTGCTGGGGAAAGTCGAGCGGCGGAGGAGCTGAATAATTCATTGTTTGTAACAGACGGGACAGACGTGTGGGACTACGGTTGATTGACATGCTTGCCAACACTGGAAAAAAAAAAGGTTGTGTTTTTCTATTTGTTTGGAGATCTGTGGACACTCTGCAGTTGGGCCACCCCTGACAGACATGCCCCCTTCCACGTGTGATGATTTGACATGAGGAGGATTGACCACTTTGGCAAAGGGATTTGTTCGCTGCGATACGTGACTCACCAGGAGTAAAAACAGTCAGGGCTCCTGGCTTTTCAAGAGGGTATCCCCCCCCCTCCCTAAACGATGATTACACAGCCAACGCCATCCTCCACCTAGCTCATCTATCATTCACCATGCCGTAATGTGAGCCTAATTAGTGCCATGGCTGTGTGGGAGGAACAAATGATAATGTTTGTTATGGAGTGTTTAACTGTGATGATATCACTCACTAGTGATGGGACAAATGAGGCTTCAAAACCTGTGATAGGAAGGCTAGTGCCAGCATTGATTGGTCAGTTCAGGATATCCCCAACACCACAAATTTAGAAGCCTCATTTAGCACCAGCTTTGAATGGTTAGTCAGGATTTCTCCTTATTTATTTTCCTGTATAAATCTCTCTGACACAGGGACTGCACTTAATTTCGTTGTACTCGTTACAATGACAATAAAGATATTCTGATTCTGAGGATACTCCCACCTACTACAGGTTTTGAAGCCTCATTTGTACCATTACTATCACTCATGCTGGAGTGAATGATGTGGCTGAAAGGAAGGTAAGGACTAGCCGCCTGTTTGCTATGCTTTCTTTCACTTCCTGTTCTATCAGCTTTTGGACACCAACACTCACCTTCATGAAAGGTCACTCTGACGCCAGTCTTCATACAATAAATGCTGAGACAAAAGATATGTCATTGCTAGCCCGTGAAGCTAATACATAACAGGCAGATCAGCTCATCTAAATGACCAAGTCCTGTTTACTCACAAATGTGGCATTATCATCACAAACTGATGTTTATATTCTCTTGCCTGAAACAATGGTGAGCACTTTGGGCTTAGAAACCTTAGATATCAGGGCCCGATTCTCATTGGGACCCCATTATGAGGTAATAGAAAAGTGGTGTTATACATCTCTGTGGGGAATTTTGGTAATTTTCATATATCCTATCTTGTTTCCATGAGAGAAGCACACAAACACGTACTGTATGTACACGTGAGAGCACAAGGCCAAAATCCCAGGAGCAGCTGAGGTTAGAGGCCTTGCCCAAACACCCAACAGTGAAGATTACCATGCTAGCCATAAGATTTAAACCCACAAACTTCAGTACATAGACAAGGATCCCCAATCCATTGAGTTACCCACACTTTTAGGTGCATCTCCCAAAAACCCCACTTTGTTGACACGACTTTGTACTCGTCTGGCCGATGAGCATTACAGCTCCTCCTGTGAGATCCTTCTTAGAACAGCAGGCTCCTCAGGCTGCACTACACCACCAGGGCTGCCTCCACATACCCTATATAAAGGCACTGCTTACATTATGGCAGCTGGTGAATGAGGGCTGCAGAATGGGGTATTTTTGCCTTTCTACCACTGGCAGAATGTTCCCAGGTGTCATGTTTCAGGACAGGCAGGTCCAACAGTGTCCATTACCCTGCCCACAGCCCACCTGCCATCATATTAAACCTTAATAAAAAAAGGCCATTATGTCCAGAAGAGTTGGTCAGGAAGCGAGACTAATGAGAAGCTTCCTCTGGCCTCACTGGTGCATAATGCTCCTCTTAGCTGAATTACCAGCCCAATATATTTTCATTGCTGCTTACGTCTCTCCAATTAGTCTCACAGGAAGGAAATTGAAGCTTTTGTTTATCATTTGGATGACAAGCTATTGAATGCAGAGAGTGGGTTTGATTAAAGATACACTTTCGTTTTTAAATGTACCCTCTCTAATTCATGTTAGCACATTCTTTTCCTTGAGATAATGCTGTATGCACTTCATTCTCTACTTTCTTGAACTCTATTTTCCCGACATGCGGGTGATGTAATCATTTCATTGTGCATATTCCCTCCGGACGGTAAAATTAGTCCTGTTTGTTTGGCTTTCCAGACCCAGCTGCCAAATGGAAAAGGTGCTTTTTTTAACAGGTTGCTCAACTGTCTCAATGGGTCCCATTAGCAAACAGCATGAACCTTCACCTTATTAGCTCTTACTATCAGCCTCTTTATTACAGCTTCTGCATCTTTCTCACCCTATCTCTCTGTTACAGAGCAAGCACACACACATACACACGCACACACAGGCGTCTTTTATTACCATCCTCCAGTGAGGATAAGGAGCAAGTGAGTGAGGGAGGGAACGAGAGAGAGAGGCGAGAGAGAGAGAGAGAGAGAGAGAGAGAGAGAGAGAGAGAGAGAGAGAGTGCACAGAGTTCCCTCAGTTGTTTCACTGAGGCCGTGGCAGGCATGGCGTCGGAACCGAACGCCCAGCCCAGGGTGGTGTTCCAGACTCCAGACAAGGACGAGGAGGAGCCCCCCCACCGCAAGCTGGGCAAACTGACAGTTAAGTACAACCGCAAGGACCTGCAGCGGAGGCTGGACATTGAGGAGTGGATCGACGGGCAGCTGCACCTGCTCTACGACTGCGAGGTGAGCGGGTGGGAAGCGTCGCTGGGGGGGGCACTGGCAGAGAGGCTGCTTGCTGGTCCCCAACGTCAATAATTAAACACCGAAGAGTGTGAGAGTCTGGTGACAGTGTGGTGAGGCGGGGGGGTTGCTGCTTTGAAGGGCACTCCTGTGCGTAGGTGGAGAAGCCAGCTTACACAGTGCTGTTGAGAGCAGTCTCCTCGCACAGCATTGTCTACCGTGTATGGCAACTGGGAGCGTGATCCTCCTGAAGCCTATCCTGCTTTGCCAGGTCTAAAGCCACGCTCATTTCAACAGTCAGTATTATCCACGGTGAGAGAAATCATTTTAGTTGAGGAACCATCACTCTTGCTCTTGTATAACTGGCATATTATGGTTATAGCATAGATCCAACCATAAAGCCTGGAAAAGCCACAAATGTTGATTCCAATTATCTAGTATCCATGCTTACAAGAATGATATGGACCCCACATCCTGCATGCATTTACAGTACCTGTGTTACTCAGTTGTTTATGTTTGCTCTCCTTCGGTACGCTGGACAATCCGTCAATCATTCCTTCGAGTACAAGAATGATACAATTGCTTTATAAAAATCTTCCCTCCATGAGAGCACATTGGATCCACCTCCCTTCTTGTTTATGGTAACAATCAATTCTCCTCCTCAACACCGTCACCAGGATAAATAACTTGAAAGGTTGCCACTCTCATCTCCTCAGGGGGAGCTTATCGAGAGATTATGCTTGATTGGCATCAACACGGTTGTTCGCATAAGTGATGGGGAAGATAATGAATCTCTTCCCCCGCCGTCCCCTACCTGTATCCCCATACTCTTACGTCAGATCCAGTCTAACTGTCTAACTCTGTGCATTGATTTGCTTCAGAGGTCTTTGCACCAGGGAAGCCATAGCAACCGAACAGCATAGCAAATTGCTAGTGCAATGTGGCGGAAGGCTGGAACAATTTATCTACCCACTTTAGACTACTGTAGCTTCACTATTGTAAGCATTTCAGGTTTGCTTATGAAGCAGTAGACAGCTAATACAATTACAACTGCAATATGATGGTTGCTTATGTTTGCATCCTAGGCAATTAACATATACTCTGGAAATGTGCATAAGGCTGCCTCAGGTCTGTTTCAGTGGCTGCATTGGCACATAACTGATTCCAGTCCTTAGTCACTGAAGTTACACAGTTCTAGCCTTGTTAGCTCTCGACATTATACAACACTAGCGCTGATACCTGCTGATATTATATGGCACTAGACCTGTGGCCTTTGATTGTGTGGACCACAACAAATTGTGGCAAGTTCTTAAAGAGATGGGAGTCCCAGACCATCTTATCTCTCT
>JAACJT020000021.1:12821500-12843295 GCA_009936485.2 Gymnarchus niloticus | reverse complement strand
CTGGCGTGCTGTGGTCCATGGAGTCGCGAAGAGTCGGACACGACTGCGTGACTAAACAACAACAACAACAACAACAGACCTGTGGCTGGTTGACATTAGCTGCTGACATTATGCAGCATTAGCGTTGTGGCCAACCCTTAGCCACTGACATTATATAGAGCTAGCCTTGTTAGCTGCTGACATTATAAGGCTTAGCCCTGTGACCAGCCCTTAGCTGTTGACTTTATATAGTGCTAGCCTTGGGGTTGGACGGTTCACAAGCTGAGAACTCTGGCCAGGTCACTAGGTTCAGATGGATCTTGTTCCACATCCTGCTCAGCAGACTGGCCGCTAGAGGTGGTGGCAGGTAGCCAGGGACTCCTTCTAACAAAGACAGTACATTGTCCAAGAGGCATTCTTCGGACTTGAGCCCAGGGGAGCCCCACGCTTATCAAATATACCATAATAAATGTCTTCTGTTTGTTGAATGAAGGTGCTTTATCACTGCATTATCCATGATATTATGGTTAAATTAGAAAAAGACTCAACCTGGCTTTGCCATGACCTTTGCTTTCCAGCATTCTAGGAAAGTAAAGACCTTAATTGGCCTTAGGAACCCAAAACAGCTATTCAAACTGCTAAAGGAAACAGGAGTGATGTCATTAAAATTCCACCAACATAGAAGAACATGCATTTTTCTAAGTAACTTTTTCAAGCTGTTCAAAATTTCAAAGCAATTTTAAGCTTTTTTTAAAATCATCTTTTACCAAGTAACAAAAGCTCAGGAATATGAGTGCTAAAAAAAGAAGCAATTCTAAGTTTGAGACTGCAAAACGAAACCTCAGAAGCGGGTATTGGAAACACAAACAACAAAACCATCTCTTACGGCTAATTTCAACTGTAGTCTGTTACAGTGTTCTTAGGTCTCATTTTCCACTTGCCTAGAGAATGTATAACTCTCCACCGACGCCTAATGGCGCAGAAACAAACAGCATGAGTACTCCACGTACGAGTCGGAAATACAGATACGCCTGAGAAATTCAGACCGCTCAATAGAAATGAAATGAAGCTCTTCCCCTCTGTCAGTCAAAGACGACTCTACTAACAGGAGTTGGCACAAGGGAAGCCGGGGGGTGGCCTGGGTTAGACGTAGGCATCGTGCACAGTCTTTGTGATGAGGTGATCTCAGTGGAGCTCCTGTCTGTGAGCCAGACTCCAACACGTGCTTCCATATGAAAGCGGAGGAGGGTCGTTGATATACAATAAAGACTGGCATTGTTTTATGGGCCTCCCGGCTGCTATGACATTGTAGGATAGGTCACGCTGTGGGCACACCCGCCTTCGTGTGTGGAAGGATTTATGGTCACCCCCTGTATTGGGTGCTCAATTATTCAACGACATCTCTAATTCATAATTGTATCGGTTGGGGCCTGACTTGGTGGTGTTATTGAGGTTTGATGTATACGCACAGCACTTCCAGAAAAGCCCGTAAGCTGGGCGACACATTATGGAGGACACTGGTTGTGGGGTTCATGCCGTCTGGTCCCTGGACAAGAGATGTCGAATACCTATTCATTCATATTCAAAGTAACACATTGAATATTAATGAACATTCGACTTTGAGCACGCCTTGTTAGTCCAAGTAATAATATCGACCTACTACTGAGTCCAACCTGCATCTTGCCATTTTAAACTGGTCTTCATTTACACATATTACTAGTGTTTTTAGGTCGACATGCATGCTAATGACACTCGTTGACTTACAAATAATGAGTAAGGAGTCAAAACTAACAAATAGTTGGGCACTGAATATTCGTTTGTAATGACCAGTGGAAAGTAACAATATTCAATATCTTTACTAGGCAAACATCAACACTCTGCAATTTGGTCCCCTACTCTAAGAGCACAGTGGGTGACAGTGGCAGCCAGTGATAGGGAGATAGCTACCAACCTCCCCACAATGCATTTCAGTTAACACAGCCTGTGTGGGATGGGGAAGAAAAAAAAAAAAAAACACTCAGTAGGAATGTGACCTTTGAACCCTGACCTTCAGTTATTTGCTGTTTAAACACTTTCATGACCATCAGCTCTCAGTGGCTGAGGGAAAAGGAAAATCCTATTAGCAACAGAAACATTTATATAGATCACCGCTGGCTAATTTCCATGGCAAAAATGACTTCCCGGGGAGGCAACTTTCAATGTTTAGTCATTGGGTTACTCACTTTCAAACTATGTGGCCCTTAATGACACCAAGCACTCATGCATAAAGTCAGTCAATGTAAACTAAATATTTTGGATATGTTTAGATGAAAAAAGCTATACAATGTTATTGCCATATTGTAGCAGGTACCTGCAAAGGTTTAGGGATTATAAAAGCATGTCTCGTTCTTATAAAGGAATTCCTACTCAGATTTTCTCCAAACAAGTCGAGACAAGACTTCTGCCGTTTAGTGCCGAAAACGTGCTCTGTGTTCCACGGCATCCCCGTGGATCGCAGGAGCATGCTGGCGGCAATGGTGCATTTCCACAAATATGCATCTTAAGACGGAGAAAAACATCCTTTTCCGAACACCTAGAGACAGATGGCTATGGTCCTCACACCCAAGTCACTCATAACGTACTTCTTTCCTGGGCGGACTCACACTGATGTTAATGGCACGTTCCTTTGATGCTCACATGTTTAAATGTTAGTGTTCGCCTTTATTTTACTGTGGAGCTGGTTTTCAGAATTCTGGCCCTGCTGGATCACATTCAGATCTGAGCCACCTTCTCTGCTCTGGAGTGAAGAAAGCTTATAACTGTCAATGTTATGCAATATTAAAATGCCCCCCACCACAGGTGGCATCCGGGGGTGGTGGGAATGCAGGGGAAGCCCAGTACCACTGATGAGCAATCACAATGCACAATAACCACCTACCAGGGTATCCTGAGCCATGTGCCATTGACGGGAAGTCACCCATTAATTAGGCAGGCGATCAACTGTTCAGTCCCCCGAAATTGTTTGGGAGGCACAGCCTGCTGTTCATTTAAGGATGAATGCCATACCAAAGCACCCACCCTGTTCAGAGAAATGGAGCCCGATGAAATTGTGGGTCATCTTTACACTTGTCATCCATTTCATACACTGGCAACCTGGCCGCATTAACCTGCCTGGGTCCATGTCACCACATCCTCAGGCTCCGTCCCCCAGCACACACAACTTCTGTCAATGACTGCGAGAAGCTCAGCCATAGTTAGGCCTGGTTTCTTACACCTGTAAAATCATTTGTTTATCTTCCCTTCCATGGCACAGGGTCATATACCACAATCACGGGCCGCTGTTATAGCTTGCAATTACGTTTTTGTTATAAATATGCATGATGACAGCTACTGTGTGGCAGACACACATTTACGTGTAGCCACTAAAATCTGCTTAGGATAGCAGAACTCTTGTGCCGTCAGCTGTGTATCAATAGTCCCCAGTGTGTCTCTATCAGTTGGACAATGCTGCTACTGTATCTCAATTTGATTTTTTTTTTTGTGTCTTCTGCTTATTCTCGTCATGCCTGGGAAAGGAGGAGGAAATACCGGAGCTGGAAATTGACATTGATGAGCTACTAGACCTCTCCGATGCACAGCAGAGATCGAAGCTGCACGTGAGTACTAGTCTATACCTGGGCTGATTTCCGGCTAGGTATCGGTGTACTTGAGACCTGTCACATCTATGCCGTGTCATCACGCTGCGGAGAGAGGCTGCCGGTTGTTACTTTGCTCAGCTCCCATGTCACGCGGAAGGGGTGTTAGCTAATCACTCCCTTTGCCAGGGCTGGGTTGGTCTGCTCCACTTTTCATTGCGCAACTCTACTGAGAAGAGTCAGGGGCAGCACCTTTATCAGTCATGGGGCCATTTTTTTTTTTTAAACACGTTTCTCCACCCACAGGAGCTCCTACAACAATGTGACAAGCCGAAGGAGGTAAGCCACCAATACAGACGCCTTCTTAGCTAGCAAGTTAGCTGGAGCACGCAGCACTGAGGTCTAAGATTATAGGAAAGACTCCCAGCAGTAGTGACTGAAGTCAGCTTTTATACAATTCCCAATGGAAGGAAAAGCCCCCTACTTATTTTAGCTGGAGTAATTCACCATAGGGCTCATGTTGTGGCTGCCTGTCCACCAAGACATTACAGTACAACACAACCAGCTAATGACAGAAAGTGCCAAAAAACAGCCTACATCACATCAGTGATAGTCATAATAGTGATTTAAAAAAATCTTATCTAGCATCTAATCCAGGGCGTGCCCTGCATTATGGCCAGAGCTTCCAGAAATAGCATAACAATGGTGCTAACTGGATAAGCAGGCGGATCCACTGTTAGACGGTAGTTGCATAATAGATAACTGGTAACAATGATAATGACACCCTGGTTGGAAAGACTCATGGCCGGCTGACTCAAGTCTCAGAAGCCAAAGGTGGTCCAGTTGAGAGCAGCCTGCCCAGTGAGGCATTAGGCACCCACTGTACGGGAACCTGAGGGTCCACTGCTGGCTCCAGATAAAACAGACCCATGTATCCTATAGGACTTTATCAATGGCCTGCTGTACCGAATGAAGGGGCTCCGGAAGATGTCCCTAAAGAAGTGAGACGGTTGTGAAAGAGAAGCTCAGTACAATGTGAAGACACCGTGCCCCACAGCGCCCCCTTCCATCCCGGATGTCTGTCTGTGCGGTCAGTGTTTTAACAGAACTAATGTGGGTGCGTCGCATGTGGCCAAGCACGGTCTTCACAGAGAAACTCCTGGTTCGGACTGCCTTCAGATCATTATTTATGGACAGCCACTACACTTTGAAATCATGCAGAAATTACACATTTCCCCTTCATCAGTGAATTAAAAAAAAAAAAAAAGATTTTGTCTTTTGAAGTATCCGTATAATATGTCATTTTGTGACTAGTGTATGAATGTACCATGTTTCCTATTTATACATATATTTTTTGTTCTGGATTACAGTGTTGTATATTCTGTCAATAAACAAAATGGTTTCTAGTTGTAAATACTGTAGTCTTATTACCTTTATGTCCTAGTTAGAAACCTCACTCTCAAACCACGAGTAAAAATGATTGTTAGGCTGCCCAGAAGTGCCTAATCTCTGGCGTACTGGCCGGAGATCACACAACAAAGGGTAAAAAGCTTAAAGTACCAGTGATTCAGCAGGTGAACATGCTTACTTTTATACAGCAGAGGCTGTATGGCATCTTGCACAATGGAACAGAACAGGATCATGTGTGATCCCTTCAGCAGGAGTACAAGGTTCCTCACGGAATACCTGCAGCTAAAGCCGATAGAGGATGATTTGAATAGACTTAAAATTACCGATAATGCAGCCTGGGCTCAGGAAAGATTCATATAAATGCTATAATTATTGCCCCCCTACTGAATCCCACGTCAGGGTAGACTGCAGGGTTTACATAACACTACAGCCTACCTGGTTACTGTTCTCATGGCGCGCCAGACTAAATGTATTAACCTGCTGCTTAGGAAAAGAAGGTTTGCAGTAAAAGATGAAAAACTAAGTTTGTAGACAACCGATCATTAAAAACAAAAAACAGCTAAATGGTCACAAAGTCTACGTGCTGTTTGCTGGGTAAATGCACTCATTTGCAGGTGATGGTCCAGCAGATCAGGAAAAGTCTGCTTTTCTTATTTATCCTAGGTGTACAAGTAGTCACCCCCCAACCCACATTCTTCACCCATCATTGCTTCACCGGTTTAAAACCCACAGTGCCCCCCGGATAAGGAAAGATCATCCATTCCCACAGGTGAAGATCACCCTGAGTGTCTATAAGTAGAAAAGGAAAAAAAAAAAAAAAAAGAAAAAAAAAACCTTTCTGGAACCAGTACTGAAAAAGCAGAAGAGGTTACTACGGAAAAATGGCCACTTATTCATTTAATGTAAAGGCAGAATAGTGAAAAGATTATAAAATGAGAAGACTTCTCCTCCTCCGTGTTACATGAACCACATAGTGTGTCTAACCCCACACTTAAATGAACAGACTACGCAGTGATTAAGTCCCAGTTAGCCTGGAGCTCCCATAGTAAAACAGGGTCAGTGGGCACCTTAAAAATACTGTACTGTCTAGTTGCCCTTAGTGTAAGTGCTACTGGTCACTATTCTAATAGTACGGTAGAATTCATTCAGACTGCTGGACACACAGGAGCCCATTTGCGTAAAAGGCACGCCTTGGAGGCCACGAGGAAACCAAACTTTGCCCACCTCGGCCCCCCCTTCCTCTCTCTCACAGACAACCTACTGGGAGTGATTTGAGCTCCCACTTATGTCTTCCTCCTCCTTGCTGTCCGTGCCTGGTAGCTCATCACCCTGTGCTCTTTCCTGTCAAATTTGTCATGGCCTTCCCTGGGAGAAAAGGACACGATTGTCACCTAACATGAATACGAGAAGAACAAACTGAGTAATAATTTTAATATTGCAAAAAACAGTGCATTTTTAGCATTAAAATTCTCCCATTTAACACACATTTTTACCACCAATACTTTAAACTGAAAACCGACTTCAGGGCAGTAGTAGGAAAGCAGCGTGTCAGCCTGCCAAGGGATCCCTCATGCACAACAGCACCTGTTGAGGGTGGGAGTACCTGAAACAGCGTTGGCAGTAGAGGTCCCCATCACAGGAGTGGCAGCGAAGAGTGGCATCCTGATTACAGATGCAGCACCAAGGCAGCTCGTCCTGGTCCCCAGGGTCCGAGTCTTGGGTGTGTGCTCCTTGGCTCCCGCTGGCTGGCTGGGCACATGAGTTCTGCAATGCAGTCGGCCACCGTCTCAGGCGCTACATACTAAGCACGCCCCTGAACTGCAGCCCCTAAAGTTTCATGGACTCTCCCATGTTGAGGCATTTGAGCAGTTAGTGTCTGGTGAAGCTGATGAACCAGGAGACGATCTTCAAAGGGAAAGGTACTTGGTCCCATATTCTCCTTTCTGTTCAATGTTTTTTTTTTTTTTTTTTTAAATCTCATTCAAACCAGCAGCTCTCAGATAATGTTCCTAAAGCCAGGGATGGGGTAAGTCTGGCAGTGACCTGAAGGTATGCGGTGTCACCTGTACTTTATGGGCCCCAGGCTTCTCCATGTTTTGTGGACCACTGGCTTCGGGTGGGATGTTGTAGCCACAGGACTCATCTAAAGATGCTTCTTCAGACAGCTAAAAGAAGGAAAGCATTTGTATATCTAGCACCAAAAGCACCTCAAAAAGCCTTTCAGACCAGCTTTAGAATAAAAAATCATGTTTGGCCAAACAGTGTAACATTAGTCTATTAGTAAACAGTGACCTCCAAAAAAGGTAAGACTAAACAGCTACCCCTAGTGGCTACCATCATAATTTGGCGCATAGGTTACTTCTCCAAAAAGGTACATTTTGCTGAGTGAGAGATATCCCATGTTTTCAGAGCTAAAAGCAGAACAACAACTTGCTATGAACCTGCTTCATTATCCTGCTCACTGCCTCTTCTTCTGTCTCCTCCTCGCTGTCAGGGCTCTGGAAGTTATCTGTAATGACTAAGACAGGACGAAGAAGGCTATCAGAAGCCTTGTGTTATAAAAGTGTGTGGAAGAAGCCAAGTTAAAAGTTAGGAAAGACCAGGATTGCTCCAGTCCACACTAACACTAGAACGATTTCCCCTAATTAAGATGTAGTAACAAATTCTGACTCCAGTGGTACCCTCCAGAGACCCACCACTGTTTGGGTCCAACCCCTTCAACAGGGCCAATCGGCGGGCCATCTTTAGAGCCTCTTCCTGGCCAAGCCGGTCCTGGCGTAGCTCCCTCATTGCTTCTGCCAGCAGCCGACTCTTCTCCTCTTCTAGCCACTTAGCTGCCCTCTTCGGGTCATCCAGGTTTTCCTCAAGCCCTCCCCCCACTGGCTTGTTCAGGTTGTTCAAGGGGCCATCCGTTTCTGAATTGGTGGAGAGCAGCAACCTAATCAACACCTCCGGACATGATAAAGCAAGATTTACAGACAAGATTGTTTCCTGCCATCTCAATGAGCATGCCAGTACCTTCCGAGTCTGCCTGTTGCTGGCTATCGATGGCAGCCTCCTCTGCCAACTCTGTGATCAAGTCGTTGGCCTGCTCCACCTGGGTGCGGGCATCAGGGGGCTGGTGCACCTGCAGAACACCGCAGGGCAGACCATCAGAGGAGCCACAGAACAATGCAACACTGGGGAGCTCACAGTTTGTGAAGCCTGAGTTAGGATTCACCACGGAGTGCAGTGGGACCCACGGGAGTAGGGGCCTTAGAGGGCAGGGCTCTCCCCTGCAAGGCAGCCAGGCGATCCTCCATCTCCACTGCAGAAGGGACCGACTGGGCTGGGGCTTTTAGTGCAGCCAGACGAGCCTCAATCTCCTTTTCTGATGGGATAGATTCTGCACAAGGAAGTAATAGACAGGAGGCTGCTAATATAAGATGAGACAAGAAAGCCAATGTATGGTGAGATGAGGGTTAAGCACTCTTACTTGGCTTAGTGTCCTCCTTCAGTTTTCGCAGCCTCTCTGCGATAACTTGGTCACCTTTACTCAGGCGTTTGCTAGACACGGCAGTGCTGATAGTTTTAACCCCTTGTCTGGAGGAATCTTGTCCTTGTCGTAGTTTGGCGTCCAAAGCAGCCACCCGCCTATGAGACGTGTTTAATGGAACAAGTGACAAACAGGCTTTGTTCGTACTCTTCATACATGTTCTGCCAACACAAAGGAGTAACGTGTACATCCATCGTGTAAATGCTCACTTTTTATAATTTTCAGGCGGGGACCACCTAGCAGCATCGTTCTGATTCCCGCTGCTGTAGGAAAAACACGCAAATGGTTTACATATTAGTCACGGACGATCGTACATAAGTCGACATGCCTGTCGGAGACAGGCCCACCTTGAGAGGTTCCCGTGACATTGCTTGCAGACCTTCTGCGGGGTGTTCCCGAAGCGTTGCACCACGGCGGCAAAAGCCAGGCATCCCGAGCAGAAGGAACGTCCGCAGCTCTTACAGCCCAGCTGAGAAGCGAGTTAAGAACGACATGATTGTTTTACAAAAATCCTAACTGCCTGTCACATCAACTAGAGAGAACAAGAACCTGAACTCCTTAGTGATAAATGCCTTAAACACAAACCTCTTTCTTGAAGAGCGTGAATTTTGAAGCACAGCCGTAGCAGCGGTTATCCATGTTACTTATCCCGAGTCAAAATAAACGCCAGAAGCTTATATGTAACGACAAGCGAAATCGGTGAAGAAAGTAGTTTTGGTGTTCACTGTTGTCCTCCTTACCACCGTCAGACCTCATGAGGTCGATAGCAGTATGTACAATTAGCAAGACTGACTACTACATACAAGGTTATCAGTCAACCCTGCTAACTCCGACAATAACCGTACGTTAGTTTAGTTAGCCTTTGTCAGAACTACAGCATATCACACACGATAAGCCAAAAAACATTAACCTACTGAAGGAAGGGCAGAGCAAAAAAAAGTGCATGAACACATACAGGAGGAGTCAACTTCCATTGCATCTTGGTACATGTAGTTCTGGTAGAAGCTAAACTAATGACTAAAGAATGAATACCACCATTTCATAAAGCCCATGTGCAACTAGCATCATATGCATAAGGGTTATTATTGTTTTTCACAGCATATAAAGTAGCATAGAACATATTTACAACAGAATTATGAAATACCGCGGCAAATTGAACTACATTTCCCATGATCAGTATCAACGGTGACTATACATATGGCACATGTTTATATTTCTGTCATAGTTAAATAAATATGAAGTTAACCGATATATTACGGGTTTGAAGGTAAATATCATGTACGTTATGTGGATTATTTGCTGAAAATATATCATACTAAAAATACAGAGCCTTTTGTACCTTACAGTATCACGTTGGACGTGGCCATCCAATCAGCGGCGCTTTTCTGGCGGTTTTCATTCAAAAACATTTGAAAGACAGTGGGGTGGAGATAGAGAAGTGGATTCGTTAAAACAAAACTAGAGTTACTCTGATTCTGGTTAATTTTCAGCAGTTATCTTTGAGTAAGTATGGCCTATTCAGTGCCGATGGTGTATTTTTAACATGTTTTGCTAATGTATGATGCTGTGTCACTGGGTATTAGTAGCACGAAATGCTGCGGATTTTTGTAATAACTATTTGGTGATCGCAGTTAAATATCGTGTTGGTATGATGGTCGATTGATGCGATGTTATTCAGCTAATAGCCAGTAGCTTCCACGGCCTTTCCCAGCCTCCCATCAGGATGTGTAGTAAGTGGCAGCGCGTGTCCGTGTTCTGTGCTCCGGCAGATTTGCATCTTTGCAGCTTGGCCGTCTGGACGCTATGGCGGAGGGGGGAGAAGAATGGGAGCTCTGCAAGGAGAACATTCAGCCGCTGAGACGCGGGCGGACTATTTCAGCTCTGCACCAGGCACTGAGTCAGCAGGACGGTTCGGGATACGCTGCCATTCAGCAACAAAAACAGTACGGACGTGCCTCGTTTACACGGGGATTATTTGACCAAAGCCTAGGCACATAATATTACTAGAGGAGACTCAAGGCAGTGTTTGCTGTTGATCGGGATACCCTCTGGATGGGAAGACCAGTAACTGTGCGGAAGATCGTGTAGTGGTTAAGGGACTAGTAGTAATTAAAACGAGTTGTCTCACTAGGGGTCGTTGATATGTACTGAACAGGAAGCAAATTGTTCCTTGTGCACTTGAATGTTTTTGACTTATGAATACTTGGTGATTCTTCTTTTAAGGGCCTTTGAGTCTGAGCTCCGAATGTACAGTGGTGATGATCCACTTGATGTCTGGGACAGGTAAAAAAAAAAAAAAAAAAAACTGAATAAATTCTAAACTTTTCACTTGCTTAGCTGATGTGAATGTAACACAGGTACTGATCTTAGAATATGCATAACCCAGGACATCTTACTTATTCTCAGGTACATCAGATGGACTCAGCAGACATACCCCCAGGGAGGAAAGGAGAGTAACCTGTCAGTCCTTCTGGAGAGGGCAGTCAAACGCTTTGTGGATGAGACTCGGTACCACAATGATTCTCGATACGTCAACATCTGGCTCAAATTTGTAAGTTACCCCAGACTTCCCATTTAGAATTGCTTCACAGGTGGAGCACTTGGATTCTTGTGCTAACGCCCCATTTTCCATCAGGCGGAGGACAGCACAGAGCCCCTGAACATGTACAGCTACATGCGTGGGCAGGGTATCGGCATCCAGCATTCTCTCCTGTACATTGCTTGGTCTGAGGAGTACGAGAAGCATGGGGACTTTAAAATGGCAGACAGCATCTACCAGCAGGGCTTTAAATGCGGGGCTGAACCTGCTGAGAAACTGCAGCAGTACCACAAGTACGTTTGTGCTTTCTGTGGATCCTGAAAGCCTTTGTCCAGTAGGAGAACAGCACTCAGTCTGTTGAGTTGATTGTGAACTTTGAACCTGACCCATTCAGAAAATGGCAACTATTTCTCAACATCAACCATGATAACTGATTAAAATGTTTGTCATTTGGGTATTTTATGGGCTAAGGGCTTTGCCTCAGGCAAGGGCTGACCCTGATCCATCCCCCCCGTCCAGAGCATTCCAGGTACGTGTGTCGCGGCAGGTGATGATGGACATGCTGGGTGGGAAGGAGGATGCTGACAGCCCTGAGCCAGCACAGCCTCAGAGGTCCTCGCTGGTGGACCTGAAGCACAGGGGGAAGAAAACGGCCACTGCTCCCATTGTCCGGACTGGGGCTGCTATTAGCCGTAAGTGTTGCTCTTGGGGTTGATTAAGCTATTGTGATAAGTGCCTTCTGGTGCCGATCTCCTTCAGCTTTCGGTTTTTGCCAGCAGATTGTTCACGAGGCCTGAATCTGAAATTGCCTGCAGCTCCTCATAGCAGTCAGAATACTCAGATCTTGGTGTTCGATGAAAATCAGGCCTCCGCACAGGCTGCTGCCGAGCCTTCTGAGGCCAGGCTGGTACCCTGGATGGCCCCACCCAGCTCCAGGGAAAAGGAGAATGAGATGATGCCTGAAAAATGGACCAATGTGACGGTAGGAGTTCTAAGTCATCACTTAGGGGACTGCTGTCATGAATCCACAAGCAGAAAAGTTGAGGTCCTTTAACATTAGAAGACCATGGGTATGCTGAGAAAGGGTACCAGTAGCTGTGCAGGATACATGTGAAGCCACTTAAGGCCACCCAGTCAGACAGGCCTGGAGCTGGCTGACCTACACTTCTTATAAGATGTACTGAGTCTTCTCCGTTGAACCACTGCTTGTGTATAGCTGCCACAGAAGACCCGGGCTGGCCACAGTGTTATGGCCCCACCCAGCAAGCCGAACTTCAAACCATACGTGGATGAGTGTGATCAGCCCCCCGTTGTGTGAGTACTGCCAGGCCAGTAATGGCTGTCAAATGTGGGTCATTACCTATGGGTTTCACAGGCTGAGCTTGACATATGCTTCCAAACTTTGATTTGGCTACATGGAAGAAGTGGATTACTTTGCTTTTAGTGGGACGACATACTGTGTAGGTCTCTGGTCAGGTGTCTTTATTCATTAGCTGTTTTCAGCTGGCATCTTCAGTCTGAAGGTAGACTCATTTCAAGTTCAGATGAGATGGCTTCCAATCCCTTTTTCTTGTGGTAGGACACCATGTAAGATCAACCCCACAGTGAACACAGTGCTATCTGCACGGAAGCCCTCCAAGGAGGAGACACCACTGGCACGTCTGCAGGAGCCCCGTCAGCCAGAAGGCCAGGCGAAGGAGGAGAGCATGTACTGCAAGGAGCTGCTGTTCAGTGGCGTCACCGAGTTCAGCTTCGAGGAGCTGCGAGCGGAGCGCTACCACAAGAGAGCGACTCAGGAGGTGGAAGGTAGCAACAGCAGAGTTGGAGCTGAGGCCCCCACCTGCCTGTAGGGGTATGGGGAGGAGGGGGACATCGTATGTGACAAGTCTCACCTAAGCAAAAACTTGACTCCAAAAATCATAGCAGCACAGGTGGACCTTTCATCTGTAGACACTGTACCCAACAGTCAACAGAATTCCCTTACAGTGCAAAATTAAGGAAATGAGTTGGGCTACATTGCTAAGGCTGTGAGGTTATAAAAAGGTCACCATGTTCTCTGGTGTCAATGCAGTCTTGTGTATAGAAACAAAAGTTGTTGGAATAAAAGTTAAATTGAAGCCAGAGATGTCTGTGTGAACTTCCTTGGACATAAGGACTTCACAGCTGTCTGCCTGTCCAAGCTGTGAAATCACTTGAGTGGCTTTTCATGGACTCCACCAATATAGGAAAGGTGACTAAGGTGAAAACCGTTAAGGAGGACCTGAGGCGACAAATTGAGGAGAAGCAAAAGCTCATTCAGGAAAGGCACCTATGGCCAAATGCTGGCCTACAGGTGAGCTGGCCACACCCCATGCCCCTCACCTATGGTAATAAGTGAATAGAGCTTGGAGCTTTGAGCCTTGTCTCTCTACCACAGGCTTGTCCTCCGGCAGTGAGCTCCTCACCTCAGCCAGAAGAGCATCCACCTGAACCCACTTCATCATGGAGGTGGGATGCTGATGTTTAAAATAGATGGCCAGGACTCTTCTTTTGTGTATTTTTTGAGCTTTAACTACAATGGAAGGTCTAATTATTTCCCATTAATAGGGAGTCTGAGGCTGCTGCATATAGGCCCTCTACATGTAGACCCCTGACTGCCATACTGAATCCACTGGCAGGAACACCTGCTACTGAAAGTGTAAGGTTTAGTTTTGTCTGTCCTACACTGAAAGGTATTCGTGAGGTGGGGCAGTTGGGGCTTGATTTGAAATTTTGAGCCATATGGTGAATTGATGTATATGGCTGTTACAGCAGTATTATGCAAGACCCACTGGTCATTTGCAGCTTTCAGGAATTAAGGGCTGTCAGTGGGGGGGATATATAATGGGATAGTGATGTTTTGAAACAAGTTGTTTTCTGTGCACATGACAGGAGGGTCTGAGATTTCCTGGACCATTTCATCACATGCAGTTAATTCATAGTTTTTACATCCAGGATGGCTTGGAAGGAATTGAGTCCCTGAATGATGATGCAATTGTCGGCAGCTACAGAAATAAAACCCTGTGCCCTAGCCCGGATAACACCTGTGACTTTGTGAGGGCTACTCACCTGGCATCCACTCCATTCAGTGGCGGCCTGGGCCTCCTTTCATCATCGAGCTTGGCTGATGACCTCCCGGACCCACATCCAGTCACCGTCGACTACAAGGGGGATATGAGGGGGAAGTCGCTCAGGTAACATTCTATAATTGTTACAAATAGTGTTTCCAGTATGTAAAGAGAGCACATAAGCTTTCATCTGTTTACAAAGTAAGACTGAGAAGCAGAAAGAAATGGAGAATACCTGCTGTCCCCCATCAGCCCCATTAAGGAGGCCAGCCTGGAAGATGGGCACTGCTCAGCAGCCACCACCTCTCCCACCTCCTCTCTGGGTGGCACTTCCTGTGTGAAGGCCACGGACTCATCCAGCAAGATGGAATCTTGTCCTTCTGAGTTGGCCCTCAGTGCCCCTGAGCAAACGCTACACAACTCTGCATTGGGTGAGTCTGACAGTTCCTGACATCACATCCTGAGGTGAACAGTCGCCCTTCTGGAAGTATTCACTACTATTGCGCTGTCTCTACAGATGTGGAAATTGAGAACCCCTGTGGTGTCAGCTTCAGGAGGCAGGTGTTGGACAAGGTGAACCTTGATCTCCTGTCTAACTTCTGCAGGAAACAGGGGCCTATGCCAAAGGTGATGGAGGATGACACACTGCTCATAGGTAACTCACCATATCAGTCATGTAGCTAGGCATCTAGCTACCATCTCCATGATGGTGCTTGTTAAGCATCCATCATTTGAGGGCCACCTTTTAGCATGTTGTTTTGAATGAAACAGGCCATTGCAGTGCTGTTACTAATCACTGAAATGATCTGGGTTTTAAGGTGACGAGGTCATCCTGATCCTCTCCCAGATAGCTGGCGGTGAGAATGGTGTGGCCCATTTTGGGCAAACCAAAACCAAAGGGAGCGTTGTCATCAAGGTATTGCACCATTTTCCTGATCACAAGGGCCCCGAAATAGTGTAAGTATGGAGTGCCATAGCCTGCTCTCACTGCCCTCTACAGGTAGACTTTGAGACCATACCCTGGGACTTTTACATTGCTATTCAACTGAGGCAGCGCCTGGGTGCAGGCTACCGGAAGTATTTTGGCTGTTGGAGAAACTGCTTCCTGTATGAAGATGGCTGTATCACACTTAGCTGGGGGTGCTACCAGAGTACTCTGCAGGTAGACTTCTTTTCATTTGGTCCTCATACTGTCTCCTCCCTCCAAATCTGTAGAGGGGGTTTATGAATACTATCCCTGATTCATGTCTCCCACAGGACTTCATGGCCAGCTCCACCTTCCCACAGGTGGCCATGTTGCTCAAAAAGGAGCTGCTGGAGATGGTACAGCAGATGCACTCTTGCCACCTAGTGCACGGAGGCATCCGGCCCGATACCATGCTCCTCTGTTGCAGGTGGGCAGAGCTGCTAATCTCCTCCCTCCTGCTCGCTCCATTCTTGTCTGTTGGTTCTCATGTGCTTCCTGTCTGTCCCTGGCTAAAGGGAGCCTGGAGATTACGCAAACAACATCCTGCAGATGCTAGATTTCTCCTGCTGTGTGGACCTGGATCTGCAGCCTGAGGTGAAGTCTGCAGGAGACCTGCCTTCTGCCCAGACCTTCATCCGACAGGGCCTGTTGTTGTCATCGTCTAGCCCTTACCAGGTGTGTTCCTGGCCACATAGAGTTCTCCATGTCTTTTGTTACATTTTGGTTTCTCTTGATACAAATGCCAGAGATTGTTTTAAGATTTGTCCAAGGTTTGGCTGAAATGTGTGAAATAATTTTCTGGGTCTGCGTCCACAGGTCGATCTCATGGGAATTGCAGAGACGGTTTACATGATGCTGAAAAAACAATCGATGAAGGTCGTGAGAAAAGAATCTGAATGGAAGCTCGCTGATGACTTTGCTGGGTAGGAGAGTACTTTTCCCATAACAGATCTGAATCTTTGACTTTGCATCCCACTTAACTCTGTTGTCTTCATTTATAGAACACTCAATGGTCACATTTGGCAAGATTTCTTCCAGAAGATTCTCAATCCAAACAGTCAGTCCACGGTGTCTGTTCTGTCAGACCTCCAGCATCTTGTAGAGACCAACTTCCTTGGTGGCACAGAAGATGCATATATTTAACACTGCTAATGTCACAACTGGACATCTTTTGTAAATATTTTGTGCAATAGGTTAGTCATTTTTAGTGAGCCTATTTGTTTTTATGATCTGTTGTGAGGAAATAAAATCGTGTACTTAGCATCAGCTTCTTTAGAAGTTAAACATGATGATATCTTGTATGTCCTGTTTCTTGCTAAAATACTTGTCTGAGCTGGATTATACATAGTCAACCCAAAGCAAGCCAATTGTTTAAATGTAAACAGCAGGCAACATTTTCAGAAATTTGACAGAAAAACCAGTAGCTGCTTCTTGGTTTATTATGGCCTAGAATTGTTCTCTTAATCTGCTACCAGACCACATTTATGAAACTGGCTCTTATAAAAGGTCCTTTAGGGAGATGCATTTTTTCCTCACTTTGTGGATGCATTTTGACTTCTTGCTAAATAAATATTTTCCCTGAAGTACACTGACAAGTGGTGGTGCACAGCTGTCTATTATCTAACACTTGAGCAATTGGAAAAGGCAAGATGAATATGCTGCCATGATGGCACGTGGTCTGCCATGAAACAGCAATAACATGAGCCATTTAACTGCTCATGCAAGTGTTGCAGTTTAGCGTGGCCGATTCTTACTTGCTTGTCTTGTCTCCCTGCTTTTGAAATCTATGGAACAATCCCATCCTCTACCAAATCCTCATTTCCCATTACTTCCATATCCTTGGGCAATGGTAGCAGTTGATTTAGTTGCCTCAGAAGTACTCAAATACCCATTGCAGGTCATTAGTAAGCAGGATTGGAGTGGTGAGCATTCCACAGGTGGGGCTTTGGTTATAGGTGGTGTCAGAAGGACCAGTCTTTCCATGGACTGCAAAACAATGCTCCACCCCCAACCAGTTTGAGAATGCCAGTCTACTGTTCCCCAGCATTTTAAAGGTCTATACTCCTGTGTGCATCAGTTCCTGTCCTCCAAAATAAACCTGACAATTGGTGCTGACTACTAACTACATATGTGCTCTGTAAAGTTTTGCTTTATCATTTGTAACCTTTTCCCTGACTCCCATGGCATGCAAATTGAGGTGGATGTCCCAATGCAGTGCTGCCATCGCATATGCTGAGTCTGCAACATAACTATAAAGAAAAACTACATTCACACCACCTATTTTAATGAAGTAACTGGCAAGTTGATGTGAAAATCTAGAGCAACTCACAATTGTGTATGATTTTTCTGTTTTACTTGAGGGAAAGAAACTAATTAAGGGTGTGTTTAGGCAATGTAGCATTCCCCTCCTGAATGATGGCCAAAGACTTGACTGATGGTTTTCGATTTATTTAAACAAAACGAAACTGAAACTATCGTAAGAGTTGGTGCCTTTTTGGAGGGTGCTCAAACTGCATATGTAAAGACAACCTGCTAAAACACATCCCAGTCTTCCTTAGACTCACCTGACTCTGCTTAAACGGTGGCATCCTTCAAAAGAAAAATCCTTCCACCTACACAGGAAAAAAAAAGAAATTCATGGACCAAAACAAATGAAAATAAAACATACATAAACACAAATGGATACAGTGTTAGCTTCCACTTATAATGTTCAGTTATTTACAGGTGAGCTGGCCTCTTACTTGAATGTATTTTCATCTTTCCCTGCCAGCTGCCATCTAACTTATTCATTTTCAGCTCCTGACTGCTTTAGTGCTCAGCCCCCTGCACCCATCATTCTCAAAATCTATTTAGGTTCAGGAAGAATATAAAAATAATAAAGCAGTGTGTGTAGATCCATGGTAACCTGCTGTACGGTCCTGAGTTCTGGGCATATCATGCATTTTACTACCAGTAGGGGGCATTGCTAGCAGTGTTGTCATGGTGATTTCAACACAGCTATAGTTAATTCATCTCTCCTTGGAAAGCTAACTTTTTATTAGGGGAAAAGAGAAGGGCTCCTCAGTGTTTAGTCAGATTGGAGATTCTGTTAAATTTAGCAGTCCATCACCAGTGAAAAAAAATGAGCTGCATAGAATTTTTTTTTTTTTTTTATGTAACCAGCTCAACTCACCCAACACCAAGGAAATAATTCCATAAAACAATAAACCATGCATCAGCTTGGGTGAGTGTCTGGTGTAGTTTTTTCTATTCAGAACCTCTTTCCTGAACATAACTCAAAGGCAAATTTCAGACTGCACACTTGTCACTATATTGAAAACTGACTTATAGCAACAAAAACAAAAAAAAAAACTCAGTTGAGTTTTGTCAAGGGAAGTAAATAACAGGTGGTGAAGACTACCATCTTCTCTCATGGCAAGAAGTTAATATTTAATGACTAGGGAGGTGGGGAGTTATTTGCAAGGGAAAACTGACCTCCTTGGCTTTATGAGAAGAACCAGCTGGGCGGGCTTGGATCAGTGAGAATCCTGGGGACAAGCTGCATCACGGGAGTGCAGCCGGCACCTTACGATCCACGGGGTGAAGTGGTCTCCACCTGAATTACCTCAGAGAAACTGAAGCCCATGTGCGTTGCTCAGAATTGGATCCGTGTGGCTGGTGAGTCATGTCCATTCTTGTACAACCCATTTATGGAGCAACATAGAATGGTGGTGGGTTCTAGGTGTCTGATTCTGCTTTTCTGAGCTGAATGCCCTTGACGACACATTAAGCGGTGTGCGTATGCGTCTGAGAAGCATGGGTTTGCATCAAGAGTAATAACTAACTATTTGGCTGTACAAACGGGTAAGGCAAGGTTCGTCATTTTCCTGGATTAAATTAGTAAGATGATAACTAGCAGCAGGTAGTAGTGGAAGAAAATGTGACAAGGCCCTTTATGTCCTAAATTCCATGTGCAGCTGCTGTTTGGGTGTGACTGGCCCTTTAAAACACTGCCCACACAAACATTGGTGTCATAGCTCATGTTTTACAGGCTGATTACGCTCGCAATGTGTCTGGCTGATTTCTTCTGTGCCACTCAGCAGCTTTGGGGCCTGTCTGGACTCATTTTGCTTCCCTTGTCTTTGAACAGCAAGGAGCCAGGGGTCTGTATTATCTTGCTAAAGCGTGACTTATTATCAGCAGCTAACCGAACAGCATGAGGCAGGCTGCTACCCCGTGGTTTCCAGTGAGGGGGGGCTATACTTCCTTCCCCTGAGCTGAGAAGGTTATCCAGAACTCCAAAATGTCAGCTTACCCATCCTTTAAATGCTATGTTTGGATGTAGTACCGCATTGAGCAGACGAAGCAAGTGTCTGGTCTCGGGATGCAACGTCCCCACGTCATACTCTTCCTGAAAAGGAGTGGCTGCCTGGTCCTCAGTTGCCAATCACCCACAGGGCATGCTGGGATAATATTCAGGAATGTCACCAGTTTGAAAGAGCAGTGAAAGTTTATCCAAATAATAAATCTTCCACATAGGAATAGAAAATGAGAAACCATGATTTCTGAGTTCTACAGACAGCCTGTAGAAGGCAGAACTGTACCTCAGACTAATATCTTTAAAACCCACTAGTTGTGGAGTTTCCACATTATTCAGGAACAAGCCTTTACCTGGTCAATCAATAATTTATGTCTGAACAAATGTGAGCGTACAATGACAATGGGATGCATTAAATGGTCCTGTCCATATCTAGCACTGTACTTCAGAATTATCCACAGTCTGTAACCAAGCCTTTTTCTTCTTTATCTCCAGATTAATAGTCACAATATGTGAAAAGAGTGCTTTGTGGATTCACTCTGTGATTGGCCAGTGGCCGGGTCCCCCCCACTCCATTCACAGTTAAAGCTACACTCAGAGCAGCAGCACCTACTTGAGGATGACAGGCCTTCACATGACAATGGGCAATTAGTTCCCTGATAATTAGCCTGCATGCATCTCAGAGACATATAAACGTCTGTGCATTATCAAAATCGGGTACAATCCTTGTGTATCTCTGGATATATCATAAATGATTTGAGGGGGAACAGAACAAATGAAATTTGTGTCTTGTCTGATCAGTGTTGCACATTTTTCTGCGGGCTTAGCATATTAGCAAGTTTGGAGATAGCATTTCAGCTAGAGACAATCAAAGGAAGACAGACTCTGCTTGGTGTGTTTTGCTTTCATGGTGGCATTTATAGCTGTTGCCCCAGGTTTTCGCTCCTCAACTACCCTTCATCCATAGCTCTCGCAGGAGCTGAAAGGAAGTAGAGCTGTGTGCTGTGAGCAGCAGCGGGAAGGTGGGACCTGAGTGTGCCAATCAATAAACGACGACAACAAAGGGTGGTGGTGCTGGATGGGGCGGGGTCACATCTAGCATCTGCCATGCCTCCCCACAGAGGAACTGTGCCTGATTGAGATGCAAATTGGCCCAGTCAGGCCATTCGATCCCATTATTTGGTGCAGGGTGAGACATGGTTGTCCTAAACACAGCTCCTCACATGCTGGAGGTCTTCACATGGGACAGCCATATGCCCTCTTTCCCAGAATGCCATCAGCAAGGCTGCTCCAATTCATGCCTCATGCTGTTTCAATGTCACTGCCACCCCCGAATGGCATCACACTGCCAGAGGCCTTGGAAAACTGGAATGGTAACGGTCTGAGTGATGGCCAATTAAGAAATTAATGCAACAGCTTCAATGTTCGATAAAACTGTTCTAACCGATAAATGATTAGTATTACATAAATGTGTGACTGGTCTATCCTCATCCAGTGAATGAGTAATGTCTGCATTTCCTAGAGAACACAAAGGAGGGCACAACATGTGCGTCTACAGTCAGCTGATGGTATAATCAACACGTGTCAGTCTGACAACCAGCACAATGACACCTTAAACAGATGTCAGGCAGTGCTTTGCAGGTTCAGAGGAAGGAGGAGGAAGGACCCCCTCTGGCCTTATGAGAGGGCCAGGTAGAGCCAGGTAACTGATCGCTGTCACAGGGGCCGCCTCTGGTCTCCTTAGGCCCCTGTGATTGGAGGAGAGTGTGTAATGGACAAGCATGCGTAGATTGTTTGATCCAACGTAAAGACAGCCTATAGGATGTAGGTTGGGAGAGTGGGTTCTATTCACCCGCCTGCAGTGTCCTCTCAGCTGCTGTTTCTTCACGGTTTCCATCATCTAGGAGCATTTCTGCCTGGCTTCTGCACCCAGAGCTGGTGCCACAGTACAGACGAGGAGTCGTTCATGGCGTTGGGCGTGAGTCATCCCAGACAAAGAAGCTTTGAGCTGGCTTGTGTCTCCTTCTCTCTGCCTGGAGGGAGGAACGCATCAGGCTTTCACCGGGCAAGCGGCAGCCTGCAGTAGGCGCTTGCTTGAAGGCCAGCCCTCCCTCTGCCTCTCTCTCCCTCTCTCTCTATCTGTGAGCGATGTGTGTATGCAAGTGTGTGCGCGCCGGCGAGCGTGTGTGCGCATGTGTGTGTGCATGCTCTCACTCGCAAGCCTTGTCCCAGAGGAGATCTTCTCCTCACGAAACACTAAGGTAAGAGGGTCCGTGTTCTTCTATTGTTCTGTACCATTGGACTCTCCTCCATCCCCCCCTTCGTGTACTCTGGGGTGCGGATTGGGGGGAGGGTGGTGATGGTGGTG
>JAACJT020000021.1:12803475-12821239 GCA_009936485.2 Gymnarchus niloticus | reverse complement strand
CTTGTCGGGTTGTGGTTCGGGTCCCTTGGCCGCCGCTCGCTCCCCCCCTGGGTGTCCCCTGGGGGGCGGGTGGGGGGAGGGGGGGTGGGGGTGGGGGGGCTGGGGGGGGGGGGCGGTTTCGCATGAAAAAAGGAAAGGAGGCAGAGGCTCACTGACAAAGAGCTAAGGGCTAGGTGCAGCAGCAGCAGCGGCAGCACTGGAGGTGCACTGGATATGGGCAGGAGCAGGATGCAGTAAAAGGACAGGCTAATGAGGGGGTAGAAGAAAAGGCAGACGGAGGGGGACTCACCTCTGAAAGGGCGTTTCAGGGGGAGCACCTTTGCCCTCCTGTCCGCCACATAACCTTCTTCTCCACCGCTCTCCCTTCACTTTTCTGGGAAGGATGTAAATTCACAGCCAGGTGAGAGTCAGAATCGTGCATGCTTTTGTGCAGGTTGTCGTCTCTCGGTTGTGCTCCCTTGCCTCTCCTACCACTTTCGTGCTCCCAGGAAGCTGGGCATGTTTTGCCACCGTTGTTCCACCGTGACTGTGATGTTCAAGTGCTGTTTCGGGTGAAGGATACATTGTTGAGGACCTCTGTATGCTTGGCGAGTGATGCTGGAATGGGAGGGGGTATTATCAGCGTGACACCACCTCCTCACTTAGTCCTGTAATGCTTAAGTTTGTCCTTACTCTACCATGCGGGAGGATGCCTGAAACAGAACCCGCACCCCAAAGCAGTGGGGTGTCGCCAGGCATGACTATATGAGAGGCCATAGTGAGCTGACGATTGCTGGGTATCATGTGACACTGTGCCAACGTTACCGTAACATCCATGCCAGGGCAATGTGATGGCAATGTCAGGAGCCATCATATGGGTCACACCACAGATTTCCTGAGCAACACTGTGGCAATCAGGGGATCCCACACATGCTGTCTGCTGATATTGCTGTACCATTAAAGATGCTTCCTGAACCAAAATCTTCACTCTCCTGAATTCATACGGCTACTATGTCGTACCTTAAAAAGTTTCCGCAGCGAAGCATGAGAAATCGCAGTTATTGTTGAAATTTCCAGTCATGGTGCAACATGCCTGTGAGTTCTGTAACAACCCTCCCACTGACCCCACCTGAACCTATGGCCGTAGGCGACCTGCTCGTTAGGTGACAGCACTGTGTGTGGGAGGGATGCCAAGGGAGTCTTTGAGGACTCGGCTGTTCAATGCCGTGCTTGTGATCACATTTGGAGGCAAGCGGAAACCTCCAGGTTTTCAGGACACAGACCAGGGAGAGCAAGGAGATTGAGGATGGTCAGGGGATGTAAATGTATCATAAACATAAACAAGATAGTCAAGAAGGAAATGTAATTTGTTCCCTAAGTTTGGAAAAACAGCTAGGCCCATTATGACTGAACGTAATGAGAAGAGTGTTGGGGCTTGTGGTCAATGACATGGCACAGACTGATGGTACACAATCATGGTGATAGCAGGAAGAGGACAGACAGACATGCATGTCCGAGATGTGACATGCATATCTGGACTATAGTAACTTATCAGTGGGTTTTTAATGCTTGGATAGGGAGTGGGTGGATTTTGCCTTTTGTGATGGTCACGGGTCTATCAATGAATTTATGTGATTTGCTACTGAGCATCTGCAAATTTTTAACAAGTAACTGAAGGAAATTATATAATTTCACAGCATTGTCTGGGGGGTGACCCTTTCTGTTTCACCCCATGATGAGGAGGAAGTAAGTGGACTATATAGGTGAACTATTAGACAATGTGCCAAATGTGAAAAATCCCTTTCACCGTGGCCCGGGAAGAAGTAAAATCGAGGAAGGATCTCGATGCGAGTTTCCGCTTCCACGGGTGAAGGATACATGGTGAGATTTGCGGGGGAGGCACACTGCATCGATAAATTAAGCTCCCAAGAAACCATTTGGCCTGTCTTTTTGGTGTGGGCTGATGATATGTCTTTATCTAGTGAGGCTAAAACTGTCTGAGGGATCAGCCTGAACCACAAAGATCTTTAATTAAACAGAGTGTGAGGAAGAGCTCTCCTTCTGGACTGCCAGGTATATAAAGCAGGCTTTCAAATGGATATAACTGGAATCTTCACTCATATTATTTTCCAGCCAGTGCAGCATGAGAATTAAACACAAGGTAATGGGTTTCTTTGGGCAGTGTGTTTGAGGGCAGCATGGACCAGGTGACAGAGTGTTTCTGTTTCATTGCCGTTATGCTGATGGGCTGCATCTCCTCCTCGTTGTTGTTCTCTCTGGTTTTTAAAACCCGAGAGTAAACCCCCAATTACACAGGATGTCTGCTACCTCCAGAGCAACTTGAGCAGGAGGGGACCCTGCCTGATGAATGTCAGGTCCGCCATCCCCATTTACCTGCTCTGCCTTATTAGGCATTCACTGGGATCATGTGAATGCGATGTGTGTAAGGCAAGGCGTTTCTGGGGCACACAGAATTGACTCTATTAGTGACAATGCACAGCGACTCTGTAAAAAGCAGCAATATGAAGGTTGCCAGTCCCAATCCCCACTAACCGTTGTTCTTATCATCTAAGCCATTGCTGTAAGTAAAGAGACAGTAAATTTCTGCTTGCCACGTCCAGTCATGCTGATCACACCATGCCAAAGCTGTTGGAATTAAAGGACATTTTTGTGCCTTGCCATGTCATCCTTGGGGTTCATTCACAAAGAAAAGACGTGGTTATGACGACCCCTAGAATTGCCACCACCAAACCTCCAACCTGGTCTTTAGCACATTGCCCGCAGTGTGTTGCCTGAGCATTGCCAAAGGTTGTAACAAATCAGTTGAGCAACACAAGACGACACTGATGACAGATGAAGGCAGCACGGGCCTGTAATAGCTCTGCTAAACAACAACTGTTCCTGCGGAACCACTGCTTTCCAGTACGGCATGTCTGAAATGGAAAACACTGTCAACTCACCCTACATCTAGAAAGAAATGGGACAACAGTGACAGAAGACAATTCACATAGTTGCTCAAGACAGCGCATTAAGATTCAAAGCAAAGCAGAAAAACATTACGAACCAGTTTTGTAAGAATGAAGCTTTTTTTTTAATAACCAGGGTGTTGTTCTGTATTCACCTTCCATGATATCAGATCTAACAGCTCTGTAGTCTTCGCTCTGTTTTTAATTACCCATTAAGTCCAGGGCATAAGTGGCAGATTGGTGTAGTGCTGTGATGCAAGTCCCCCATCTCCTGTAATATTTCAAGTTTTATGCAATAATCCTGAGTGGCTGTTGATGTAATCCATGGAGAAAGCCCATTTTCTACATACAGAAACAACTACATCCCAACTCAGTCTGTGGGAAATGGAAAAGAAACAAGACATGTGACTGAGTTTTTTACGTTGAATTTTTGAGTCTATTTCACCCTACAACAAGGACAGTGAATCAAAACGCAAAGCAAACTATCTGGGGTCGACACCACTCCTTGAATGATAGAAGACTTCGTTTTGTAAAGGATTTAAATCACATCCAGTACATAATATTAAATTATGTTCTCCACATTTACCTTGTCAAAAAGGGACCCTCCGGAAATCCAAAAAGCCTTTTTTTTTTTTTTTTTTTTAAGGGAAATGTCACAATCCTGCTTGAAAGTTGAGTGAATCATGCATGACATGTTATGGTTTCACTCAAGTTCTGCGCATTTTTTGTACTGATAGCTTGGAGTAAATGATCATGTACTTAGGAAGACATCCCCCATCTCAGGACAGAAAAGTGTTTTCACTCAAAAAACAGTACTGTAGTCAAGGTGACAATGACATAAGGTGGCCAAGACCAAACCCAGGTCCAGGCCACATCAAGGGTCACATTGCACATTTTCAAACATAGGGATACACTTCCATTTCAGTGAGAATGCATTTCAGCCCATACACTTCGAGAAATCTTGAGTAAAGACTGGTACAGATAAAGATTTGATGTCATATCATCGCAAAAATTGGTTGGCTAGTGAATCCATTTAGTTGTTCCCTAGTCTAGGAGGTGTACTTACTCCAACCTTTTACACTCCAAGCATTGCTGAAAAGAAAAAAAAAAAAAGAATTGGAAAAAATAAATCCCATTCTTATACTTTTTTCTGGCCGGAGAACTGACACATTGAAAGTCCCAGTTCTCATCACTCAATCCTCTGCTACACTCCAAATTCAAACATGAGCTGATCTAGGGGAAAACAGTGGGGAAGAAAAAGGACAAGGGCATCACTTACACAGCTCTTCATCCTCACTCTTCCTCTCAAAGCAAAAAAGGACAGGGTAAGAGGCTTGGGAATGCTTATTTTCATTAGGGGAGAAGTGTAGCCCAACCGGGCGAGGCTGGGACATACTTCCTCTTAGCTCAGCTGCTGCACACATTCTCTACAGGATGCAACTTGTTGGACGACCAGTGAGTTATCGGGTGTTGTGCTCAGAAGAGTCGCAATTCACATCAAGGTTACGACCTGACTTAGATTTTCCTCTGGATCATCCCGACTGGGAGAACGCCTATGTTTCATGTAAGGTCTATCTTGCCTAACTCTGCCATCAATGAGAAAAACAAGGAAAAGGCCTTCAAAGGGCCTCGTTTCATTCCTGTTACTCAACAAATTAAAAAGCCAAGCTATCCAGTCCTGGAGGAAAATAACATTTCTCACCATTTCAACAAGGACTTAAGCTTCTGCCATGAGTCTGTTTGATTCTTTAGAGGACTTTAGGCAAACTCTCTGCCCCTTTGTAATTGGGTATTGTGGGGAGAGAAAACTAAAGTGTCAGAACAGCTTTTATCAGAGCTTCAGAGGTTACTGGAAGTCTGTTTTCTTTTTGGATGACTTCAAGTGCAGCCATTGAGATACCAATTGCTCCATGGTATGTGTCAAGAAACAAGTACTATGGGGATCACTATTCAAAGTCAATAAAAATTTGTTATAGAGGACCCTGTGAGATCAGGGTTTTTAAACTGATAGCAATGTCTGCTTCTTTACTCTCTCAAGTAGGCATATCAGGCCTTTTAATAAGTGTCTCAATTAAGAGACTCTGGAACCATTAAAGCTGCCCTTATGCATTATTTGAGATGAGGTTTCAAAACTACAAAAGGCACTGAGGTGTGAGCTTCCGAAGATGAAAAGGAATGAACATGAAGAGCTGATATTCATGTCCAAGCCTTCAAATTCCTATGAAGCAAAAAGAATCTTAACATTTTGGCCCTATTTTAGCATCTTAGCAATCAGTCATAGTTCTTGCAGCATTGGTTGATCTCTGAGGATGAAGTTACTCCATTGTTTCTCCAAGTTGAGGGCAGACATCTTGTTAGCGACGGCATCAGTTTTGTTACACAATCAGAATTACAGTGGCAGGTTGCCTCTGATTCTTAGGTAAATATTGATCAGCTCGCCAGTACAGAAAAAAAACCCAAAATATTTTGCCAAAGGACGATGACACAGAAGAACATGCAAGGGTCACCTGGTCACTAAGAGTGGCAATATCATTGTAAATGAAAGACTGGGCAAATAATCATGTCAAATAAGCAATTTTACAAGCGTTTGTGTGAGAGTGGAAAAATCAGTCACTTCCTTCAAGATCTGAAGGTGGGATATATAAGATGAGGAAAGATTTTATGGAAAATGAAGAATATGAATAGAAATGAAGGATGTGCTCTGGGCTAAACAGGAATTTTCTTGTCTATTTGAACATGTATATCGCTTGTGTGGGTGTAGTTTGCACTGATATTTTGACTGAATAATCTGGGAAAGAAAGACAGAGAGGAACACAGAGCACCACACACAGAAGCGCTTATGAAAGCAGACTTTGCCAAGCATTGCCCTCATGGAAGTACAGGAAGGAGAGGGCATGAAGCCTATGATCTCCCTCATTGCTCCTTAGTCCACACCATAAAAAAAAAAAACAAAATAAAAAAAAACCTGGAAGATAGACCTTTGATATTTGTGTCTGTCCTTGCTCGTACCAGGTTTTAGCACTTTCACATTCTGGTCTCAACATGTCTCCCCATTCTTGACTGGGTGCCACATGCTGTGCCGCTCTTGTCACATCTCTTTAAATGCCTTTCCAGCTCCACATTACGTACACAGGGATAGCAGGGGAAATATATGATTATGCAACATTTAACATGTTAGCCATGCGACTGAATTACCCTTGAAGCTCTCAGTTTACTTCCTCCTTACTCAAATCCCATGGACTCGAACACAGGCTTCATGCCCCCTCCTTCCTGTGCTTCCATGAGGACAATGCCTGCAGGAGTGCATTTAGCCATTGACACCCTTCATTCCACCAGGTAGTTAAGGTCAATGATACCAAGGATCAGAGCCCGACAGTATGATTATCAGAAAGATGAGACCAGAAAGTTGAGCTGGACACCATAGCTTCACTCTATCCAGCACAACATAGGTAATATAAAACTCGTAATGGGACAAATGAGGCTTCAAAACCTGTGGTGGGTGGCAGTATCCTGAACTAACCAATCAATGTTTGTTACTAAAAGAGGTTTCATAACCCATGGTTGCTGGGAGTATCCTGAACTAGCCAATCAATGTGCTCCTACATAAGATTTCACAATCCATGGTGGGTGGGAGTATCCTGAACTAACCAATCAATTCTGGTGCTGAAAGAGGCTTCAAGACCCATGGTTGGTAGGATTATTGGGAACTAACCAATCAATGCTGGTGCTAAATGAGGTTTCAAAACCCATGATGGTTTGGAGTATTGCCAGCATTGATTAGTAGTTCACAATACTCCCAGCTACCATGATTCTTGAAGCCCCATTTGCCCCATCACTATATAAAATACACCACCATTTTATGTTATATAAGAGTTTGTGTGAGCATTGTATTGCCTCAGTTATTGCAGCTTTGTTTCTTCACCTGTTGCTGGGAACTACAATGCTTGCTACTGTATCTGTAACAATGCTGAATCACATCAACCTTACCACAAAATTCAAACACATATCCATAAGAATGCCAGTGATGGAAAACCAAAATCCACATATCAATAAAGGCCTTGGCATATCTGAATGACCTAAGATGCAAAGTACGGGTTTTTGTATTACAGCTGTTTGGCAAATCAAAAGCTTGACAAGGATGATTTATCCTAACAAATATGAAATCGACATCAGACATTGTGGAGACCATTAGCTCAAAGTCAGTAAAAACAGGTCCAGCAAGCAAGTATCCAGAGTGAGCCTTCAGCCATCAAATTTCACATGATGCTCTTTAAGCCATGCTGCCTGTTTATAAGGGGACAGTTTGCTCTTTATTAACATACATCATGAATCATGGCCAGCAGCCTCTGTGAGTCTGCTGCAGGTACAGCAAAAATGGGTGGAGGTGTGTTGTGCACTCATTGGTAAAAGGTACCATGAATAAATCAATAAGCCCAAAATGAGCCTCTGTTTCACATGCTCACACAGGCCCTGTCACAATGTGCCAAAGCAAAAGGCAACTTCAACTTAGGGACACCATTTTACTGATCTTTCAACTGTGGGCTTAGATTGATCTTACAAAACTTACCATGGGTAGACGGTCCTTGCCTTGTAGCAGCTCGGATTGTGGAGGTCATGTAGCATGACATACCCCTCAGCCGAACTGCAAAGCAGCAGCATGACTGGTTACACTGAACCGCATGACATCAACGTTACCTGGAAGGTTTGGCTTGGTTTGTTTTGTACCATGCTTATCATAGGAATGAACTTTGATGCAGTGTGTTAGAAGGAAGCTTGCCCTGTGTTAAATCAGAAGGCTCCTTAATTGCCAAGGGGCTGCTGCTGCAAAGCGACTCCAGAGACAATGCCCTAGCTGAGAGAAGTGAGCACTTTGCTTAATAGGGGATTTCCTGCTTTCTGCAGGTTCTTGCTCTCTCGGACCTGAGGATGTTCCGGAAGAAGAAAAAGAAGAGACCCGAGATCTCAGCTCCCAAGAACTTTGAGCACCGCGTCCACACCTCTTATGACTCCAAACGGGGCTGCTTTGTGGGCCTCCCACCACAATGGCAGAGCATCATCGAGAATCTCCGCAGGCCCAAGCCAGTCGTGGATCCCTCCAGGATCACACCAGTAGACCTCAAGCCAAAGAAGGTAAGCTGAACTGTGTCCCTTTCCCATTGTTAAAATGTGCTGTAAAGTACTGTAAAGGACCCTACAAAATGTCAATGGTTGTATCCTTCACCATGACATTGAATGTGAAATATTTCAGTAAACCTCCAGCTGTGCCCATATATGACAACAGTAATAAAAATGATCAAACAGTTGTGTGCGCCAATTGGCATAAGTCATGTTTCATTCACCAGTGATTCTGGTCTGCAAACCAAAAGGAGAGATTTTCTTCCTTCGCCAGCACTGTGATGCTGGAATGCCATACTTGCTGGCAGAAAGCATTGGGAGGAAACAGGCCTCTCCAAGGTGGAACAGGTTTCAGAGCATGTTCCATTGAGAAAGATGTCCAAATAAACACAAATTAAAATGGGGAAGCACTTGTACTGTTAACATGCCACAGCTAGCTATGATAGCCAAGACATCAATAAGGCTCCTACTGAGTATAGTGTGCTGTTCAATGTTTCATCAACACAGAGGAATTATATTTGACAGTGGGACTTGATATGTTTGTCCATAGAAAATGTTTTTTAAAAATGTAATTCAACAATAGCCTTTAACTGTAAGTTTGTGTAAACATACTGTGTAAATTACATTATTTCAGTTGAAAATTCCCACTAATTGAACTGTACTCACTACACCGAAGGGGTCTAAGTACAACTGTTCTATTTTTGATTGCCCATATTGTTTATATAGTTATTCTTAATCTCTTTTTAAATTTATGGCCCCTTTCATCTAACTCAACATCGTTCACCCATTTTATGTTGGGCATTGAAGAGCATTGCAGTTTGGCTCTGATGTAACCCTTGGGTTATGAGCCTATATCTTTCACATGCTGGGGGCAGCTAACAAAGCCTGCCTGCGTGCTTGTGGATCGGGAGTGGGGGCTATAAGATTTATGAGTATGTGGAGGAAATTAATAACTGTCCATGACAGCTTCCTATGGATGGGCAGCTTAGGAAGCAATAGTGCAGGTACAGCAGTGATTCAGCAGTGCTGACAGCAGCACTGGGGGAGAAACTGCCCACTTCAGGTCCTTCCTGTTCATGGGAGCAGCCCCACTGTGTCCTCCCCTCCCGAGGACCATCTCCACAGCACAGTGACAGTGCTGGCTCGGCAGCCTGAACCATGGAGTGACGAACGAGATACAGCAAAGGGCACGCGAGTCCGTGCCATCTCTGCCCGTGGATCATACAAATGTGTATTCAAGCCACAAAAGGCAGCATCCATGTGGACTGTATTGCATGCCGCACTGTATCAAGCACGCGCTACCTGCTGGAGCATGTCTACTTACCATGTTTGTTCTTTTTAATCGTTCAGCTGTGGTGTTTAAAATATATTTATTTCTCAGTGCTTCTTCCAGCTAATTCAATTCATTCCTGTGATTGTGGTGTTTAACCTCTAGGGCTTGTAGCCATGGCAACATATCAATCCATTTACTGTTTTCATCCCACCGTAGATCATTTGCATAAAAGCTGTATTTTTAAAATTCCACTTCCCTACCATTAAACATAACTGCACTAACTGCAACTTTATTTACATGACATAACCTAAAATCACCATATAAGTTAAAACACTTAAAATCAAAAAAACTTTCGTAAGCCTGCATGAAAATAAGATGTACAAAACCAAAAAGCAAAAATTTAAGTATTAATTAATTACCGTAATATAATTATTACCTAAATGGAGAATTTGCCTGTGATCCATTTTATGTTGGGCAAGGATTCAATGCTATGTTTTTACATGTTCAATGATACCATAATTATTTCTTCAGAATATTAATAAAAAATGTATAAGCATTACAAGGATTAATATTCTTAAATTTCTATACAGGATGGAATACACCAAGAATTAACAACACAATCCTGTAAATCAAGAGCATTTTGACAACGGATTCATGCTATCCTTCTTAAAGTACATTTAAAGTGCCCTAAAGGTTTAAATTCCCTACGCTGAGACTTTTTACCCCAAAGAGCTCCAAGTAATGTTTAGCTTTTCATGTACGCGGGCCACCATATCAAATTTTATGCTTACAGGTCAATATTGATGGTCCAGCCACAAACATTTAATGCTACCAAAAAATCACTAGGTGTAGCTTAAGAATCATTACACAGCATATAGAAAATGAATCTATAAAATACGGATAAATATTTACAAAGGGATTCACTGCGTACAATATCCAATAGACTTTATGCAACGCAGGTATAACCGTGTACTATGAGTATATTCAGGTTCACTCGAAAATAGCTGACCAGACTGAAGGGGCAGCTTCAGAACTGAATGCGGTATTGGGCCACGTATTGCTTACATTAAGGTCATTAATAATACAATACAGTTTAAGTTAAATTAAAATCCTCACGGCGAAGGTATTTATTTAACAACTATGCCCAACGGTGACGTTTCCCTCCATTTATGTTATGCTATCATTTTGCATACTGTGAAACTTTTCCTGAAGCATTGAGTCTTTCGTCTCACCTGAACAGCTGCTGAAAGGTCACATGGAGGAGGATTCAGCCTGGCGGGTCTCTCCGCAGTTAACTCATATCAAGTCAAACATGAATTAATTCTTAGAGGTGGAATAAAAGACGTTTTTCTGTGATAAACCCAGTTGTAGCAGAATCTGTACACACATTTTTTTCTTCAGATTTAGGCATGCGCGCCTTACGTGGCAGTCAAAGCCAGGTTCAAAAGCATTTTGCCAGGTCATCCAAACTGACAAATAAAGTGCAGCATTTCATCAACTCTCGTCCTGTCTTATTTCCATACTTTTAAAAATAACGGCTCGATGAACCGTGAGATTTGTATCGATAACGTCCTTAACGTATAGGTCAAGGGACATCCGCAGAAGAATAAACAGGACGATATATAATCATAACTTCATTTGATATTACTCAGGGGAGTAAGCTACAGGATATTCAGACTGTGCCAGCTGTACGTTTTAACGAGACTACTGTTGATAAAAGCGCATCACTAAACGGGTTATCGACCGAACTGCACGGGATCGAAGGAAAGTGTGAGCCGGCGCGAGCCATCAAATGGTGACGCCCTTGCTCCGCGAGACTGTCCGCTCTCTCTTGGGAGACCAGCGGACAGTCGCATTACTGGCATACCTTCTGCTGAATGGACCCGGCGCGTTGTCATGCATCCGTGCAGCTAGGGAGGATAAAGTAGTGGCGTGTAGGAACCTTTGCATTATGAACATGCTCACAAAGCTTTCACAATAGAAGTCACTACACTAAGAGCTACAATTAATTAGCTCTGAAAGCGTGCGTTACGTTTTTAAAATCAGGTTTTATGGCGTTACGTAAGACACTTGCGGTACGAATATAACCGGTGTTTGACTCTTATTTATGTTTGCTCTTAAGTGTCTTCTTAGACGCCATTTCTGGCTCCTCCGCAAATCATGGCAGATCTAAAGAAGAAACACACCTCCGTGTGTGCCAATGGCAGTGTGTACCAATCATCTCAGAGGGGGACCCATCTGAGTTTAGACTTACCGAAGCTTGTCAGTGCTTTTATCACTGGCGAAAGATTTCTGGAGGAGACGTCACAGGAAGCAGAGTATCAGTACTACTAAAATACCTGAGAAAATTCCTGCATTTCACAGAGCCTGTCAAACACTTACTGATGTTAACACTCACTGCAAATCCAAGCTAGTCAGCACTGATAAAGCATGCAATATGATTGTTTCTTTTTCAGACTATTGTGCGAGGGAGCATCATAGGGCACGGCGAGTACATCTCCGCCGTCATCTCTGACATGAGCCGCCTTTCTGTGACCAGCTCCAACTCCTTGCGGAGGAGCAGCCCCTCAGCTCGAAAGAGGGCACAGTCCCTGGGCCGGCTGGGTGAGGTCAAGGAGGGGGACACATATCAGTATGAGGACCTGATGCACGAGGACCCCAGCAGTGGTGGCCAGGGCTGGCGTGACAAGATACGCAACGTGCGCAGCGAGAGTGGGAGCCCCCGTCTGGGCTCAGACCGCAATGCCTTGCAGGCCAATGGAGGCCTGCCCAGAGCCAAGTCTACTCATGAGGTCAGCCTCACCTCTCTGGACAAGTCTCCATCCCCAGATGGCAGTGGGGAGGCACCAGCTCCATGGCCTGATGCCAGCAGCCCCATCGGGAGGCTGTTGTCACAGAGGGACAAGGGCCTTAGGACTGGCCTGCCCACCCAGAGGCCAGTGTCCTGCTTCTACAGTCCAGCAACATCGGCTCCTCAGCCTCGGGCCACCCTAGGAGGCCTAACGCCAGATGTCAGCGCCTTCGACAGGCCCCTCATGCGCTCACAGAACAGCCCAGGGAGGCCATATTCCTCATATGACCTGAAGGTAATCCTTCATTCAGCTGCCGTTGTGTCTCGCCTCCTGAGGTCATTTCAAAGTGGGTCTGTGGGACTCCCTCCAGCCTGGAGTGGGACGCTAGCAGCAAGCCGGCCTGCTGACCTAAATTTCTCAAGGACCAAATTCATCGGGCTACTGAGTGAGCTTTAAACTATAAAGTGATGTAGGTTACTGTGGATACAGGGCTACAGTGAGTGACTAGTGCAGTAAATGCAGTAATGAGCAGGCCAAGCGAACTGTCGGCGCCATGTTGGGTTCATAAAAGAAGCTGAATTTGCAGTGGAGCTGAAATGGAACCGATTCCAGACCTTGTGCCACCCTTTAGCTGCAGTAGGTCCCTCTTTTTAAAATGAAGGTTATCTTAATGCTGTTTCCTCCCATATGTGCATGCAGAAAAGCAACGGCGAGTCACTGCTCTTACATAGCAGTGAACACAGACATCCTGTGTGCTGGTTCATCAGGTCTGGCTTGGTGCAGAATTGGCTTCTGGAAGCACTGAGCCAAGGCATCACTTAACAGATCTGAAGACAGAGAATGGTTCTTGATCTAGACTGAAGGACTGAGTGGATTAAGGAGTCAGTGTATACCAACAGTTCATTAAAATAAGCACATGATAAGAATATGAAATACTGGTGAGAGTGCGTTTGACCAATCAGGCCAGAGCAGGAGTTTTCTGAGTCATTAACATTTTAGAGTCGAGGTCTACAATTAGTGGACTTCGGTCCAAGTCAGGACCCAAGGAATAATTTATACAGATGCATTTATAAAGTCTAAAAAAATTACATGGTATTTTAAAAGCTGTAATTTTGACCCTACAGTTGGAGCTGATTTACGTTTTTTTGGCAGGGCTATGTATATTCTACTCTTGTCCAATCACATGTACTATTCAAATTTTAACAATCAATTGGCTTAAAAGGATAGCAAGAAGAGAAAGAAAACTTGCAGTAATTTCATGCTTCCGATAAATCTGATGTAAGGGATAGTGTCCAGCTTCTTGTATACAGTATGTCAGATTTTTCCACCCTAAAAAAAAAGGAATTTTGTGAGGTTCTGCTAGGCATAACAGCCCATAGAACACACACAGGAGGAGAGGACATGTACAGTACATTGCCCTTAAAGAGATGCTGAGAATGACAGGCGTAGAACTAAAGTCGGTGGTCTCCATCACCATAGATGGCGCTCCTGCCATGATAGGATGGGAGAGGGGAGCTGTGTCACGGATGAAAGACAACTACTCCACCCCAGCATTATCTTTTGCCACTGTATCATTCATTAGTCTGTCCTGTGCTCTGGTTTGGCAGAAGAGTATGGTGCAGTCATAGACACAGGAATGAAACTTTCTCAGGGCATCATCATCTCATCGGCACCACATGCTGAGAGAATTCCTGAAAAAACTTGATGCAAATGCATGTGACTTAGTGCTGCACAGCAATGTTGGGTGGCTGAGCAAAGGCACAATGCTGGAGGGCCTTCAGGCCATTTGAGAGGAAGCAAAAGTTATCTTCTGCTATCTATCTGAAGAACAAGAAGGAAAATCAATTTACACATTTTTTGCAAAATGAGAGGAAAATGAATATTGCTGCATTTTTGGCAGACGTCACATCACACGTCAATGACCTCACAATCTAAGGCAGGGGTGCCCGCAAAGGGCCAGTGTGGGTGCAGGTTTTCATTCCAACCAAGCAGGAGCCACACCTGATTCCACCTGGTTAATCCATTGAGCTTGGCTTTCAATGAACTCAGATGTGGTTTCTGCTTGGTTGAAATGAAAACCTGCACCCACACTGACCCTTTGCGGATAAGATTGGACACCCCTGATCTAAGGCTACAGGAATGAACAGCAGTCCGATAATAAATATATAGGTTTTAGCACTAATTGTTACGTATGCTGACTGTTTGGACCACTCTTGTGAAGGATGTCTGTGTGTGGACCTCCTGTAATTTTAAGTGAATGCCCCTGCTTTAGAGGGTACCTTTTAAATTGTATCCTGCCTTAACCATTGTATGAACTTAATCTGGACAAAAGTGCTTTGTATGAACCCTCAACACAAGTTTACACTTTACATGCCCATGGGGACAAAATTATGTAATTTTGACATAATTGAGGGTAGATGCTGGCGAATGGAGAGGTGACCACAAGCATGCCAAAATTTCTGCCCAAACAGGCATGTGTGCTGTTATGCATGCACAATTATCAACACCACTCACTTACGCATGTATAATGAAATTGAGGATAACAGCGAAGTAAGAACATAGCTGGGTGCGTATTGCTTGGCTGCAAACATTACTACCCCATGCAGAGAAGCATGTCCTGGCCATTAGGGTTTGCCCCCTTAGTCCAGGGTAACTGCAGCAGGCATAGGGCCAACACTTCCCTCTTTGTCATTGCAGGCAGACACTGTCCTGAGGAACCATGCCAGTTTTATGCCCAACGGCATCCTCAGCCCACAAGAGGGCGGCACCAGAACTCACCGAGCAGTGCGGCCCTCGTCGAGCTACACTCTTGGGCTGTCCCCCAGAATCAATGCCGATCCTTCCCTGCGCTTGCCTAGCAGTTCTGGGTCTGCCCCCCCGAGGCAGGATAGCCCGTCCCAACCCCGGCCGTCACCGACAGGTTCACTGGCCACCAGCCCTACTGCTGCCTGCTCCCCTTCCTTCAGGCCCCCACAGCACCCCTCGCCCCGGCCGCCACCCGATCCCCCCAAGGTGACCCATGAGCAGTTCAAGGCCGCCCTGCAGATGGTGGTGGACAAGGGGGACCCCCGATCTTACCTGGAGAACTTTGTGAAGATCGGGGAGGGCTCAACGGGCGTGGTGTGCATTGCCCGTGAGAAACACAGTGGCCGGCTGGTGGCAGTCAAGATGATGGACCTTCGGAAGCAGCAGCGGCGAGAACTTCTCTTCAATGAGGTATCTATCAATCCTCACCCACTGGGGGCCCCGGGTTCTCAGGAGCCAGAGTCCTGTAGGATTTAGATTATATGTTTTAATCAGTGCTCTACTGACACCTGGGGGAAAAAAGCAGCAGTTCCTGTGGGCCACAACTAATTGATCATGCAACAGAAGTCACGTGGCTGCTGCCACTGTCTGTGTCCTTGTAGGTTGTCATTATGAGGGACTACCAACACAGGAATGTGGTGGAGATGTATAAAAGTGCCCTGGTAGAAGAGGAACTCTGGGTTATCATGGAGTACCTCCAGGGCGGTGCTCTGACAAACATTGTGTCTGAAACCAGGTAAGATGAGTAGTGGCAGCAAATACTTGATACAATAATGTAAAAGGCAAGTACACTACAACACACTCATTTAACAGTTAGCCTTTATGGATGATATAGGACTTTTTGACAACCTAGCTTTCTGTCTCTGGGTGTCATGTCTACCTATATGGCAAATGCACTGTTGGATTTAAAGAAATATGTTAAAGGTTAATTTAGACACTACTGGGTAGGTCAGTGTTAAACCAGATTTTACCTTCAAAATTATTCCATTGCATAATTCTTTATATGCTGGAAAACTGATCGGTACGAGCCATAAAATGAAAGCTGTGGATATAATTCAAAGCAAAACTCCCAATCCCTTTCGTATAGCGGTCACTAGAGGGCAGTGTGGTGCTGATATTACAGAGAGGAACGTAAAGCGGTGTTAAAAGGGGTTCTTCAGAAGACCGTATTATGGAACACAGACTTTTTTTCCCCATATTTCTGTGTTGTCCTCTTTGAGCAACAGCACATTTCATTGCTTGATTGAATTTGTGAATTCTTGAGATAGACTTTGAATTTAATTATACGGGAGAAAATGCTGTTTGCAGCAGGACTGAAGTTCAGCACAGTGCGTGTGTGACGCCATCAAGAAAACTGCATGCTTTACAGTTCACTCATTACATATCCAATAGATGTCAACTCCTATTAAGTATAAAATTAAGTTAAAAATGGTGCATGAACAGACTGAGAAGGGGACAGACTGCTGTTGTAGTCTGAAGCTTCACAACATGTCATGTGATTTGCTGTGTGGTGCATTTGATTGGTGCTAACCAGATCTGCCATCCCTCCAGGCTGAGCGAGGAGCAGATAGCTACAGTGTGTGAGGCTGTGCTCCAGGCCCTGGCCTATCTGCACTCCCAGGGTGTCATCCATAGGGACATCAAAAGTGACTCCATCCTTCTCACTCTAGATGGAAGGGTACGTGTTCCAGCTCCCAGCATGCACCTGTTTCTCCCTGAAAGACCAGTATGTTGGACTTTTTTAGCAACCTGCATGCCTCAGAAGATGTATAAATAAATTGTACTTGCGAGGTTTACATGAAACTGAGCCAGCGGGAATTCAAATGTGCAGTAAACAGATGTAACGGCCAAGCTTGTAACCAGGAGACTCCGGATTGATGTTTTGAGCTGCTTCTCAACACACTTTTTGGGAATCATTTTAATCTACAAGAAAATATGAGGTGTACCCTGTTTCTTACTCCCATACAGGTCAAGCTGTCAGATTTTGGATTTTGTGCCCAAATCAGCAAAGACATCCCCAAGAGGAAGTCGCTGGTGGGAACGCCATACTGGATGGCCCCAGAGGTCATCTCCAAACACCCGTACAGCACAGAGGTAAGCAGCAAGCTCACTCTTTCAAACCTGTTCAGGTTACAGATAAAAAAGACCAGCACTTACCAGGAACCGCCTTGCTTGATATTTAACCCTAAAACAAAACTGATAGTTACATTTAAGTCACTTAAGCATGTGGTGAGAATACTGTCTGACATGCAGACTTATAGCCTGAATGTTTTCAGAATAACTCTATTTTAGCTGAATTTCTTCAATTAAATTTTCAGCAGAATGAAACACTGAAAAAATCAATTTGGATAAAAAAATTAGCTAAGTAACTACATGCCAATGTAAATAAAGAAACAAAGTCCTTCACTGGATGTTAGAGACACATTTTTGGATAAAAACATTCCATTTGTCTTTACGGTCTGAGTCAGTCTTTGTATGGTCAGAATCAGTCTCTGTACAATCAGAGTCAGCCTCTTGAACAGTTAATGTGTTTTTCCACAGCCCAGGTGTTGTTGGGGGTCTACCAAAGATGTTCACCATGCTATCTGGGGGGAGGGTCTAATATAGGGAATGACTGGAACCACTCTGGCTTTCTAAATATGCCCTGTTTCCCTCTTAGCATAAAATTTGTGTATTAAATGTACATTAAACAGTCATTGATATAGATCGAGAACTACCAGAAGTACAAGCCGGCTTTAGAAGAGGCAGAGGAACTAGAGATCAAATCGCCAACATTCATTGGATTATGGAGAAAGCAAGGGAATTCCAGAAAAATGTCTACTTCTGCTTCATTG
>JAACJT020000021.1:12765456-12803375 GCA_009936485.2 Gymnarchus niloticus | reverse complement strand
GATGAGATGGATAGACAGTGTAGTGGAAGCAATGAACATGAGTTTGGGCAGGCTTCAAGAGGCGGTGGAGGACAGGGTGGCCTGGTGTGCTGTGGTCCATGGAGTCGCGAAGAGTCGGACAAGACTGCGTGACTAAACAACAACAAAACAGTCACTGTGTTATATATCTAATGTTTCATATCTGTAATCAGATGAAAAGGTTCAAGTCGACTCTTGTGATCCACCCTGTTCCACCCTCTTCACTGTTAGGGTCCACGGTTGGCAGATGCTAGTAGTAATGATGAGTTGTGTGGTTTCCGGCAGGTGGACATCTGGTCTCTGGGAATTATGGTGGTGGAGATGGTGGACGGAGAGCCCCCATACTTCAGCGAGGCCCCCGTGGCAGCTATGAAGAGGCTGAGGGACGAGCCGGCGCCAACTGTTAGGAACCTGCATAAGGTGACGCAAACACTTGTGACAAGTGAGACACATACATATTTATGCCCTAGAATAAGTATAAGGCAATAGAATATGGTCTGAAGCAAATGGAGTATTAGCTGATAAAGATGGCCTACATTCATGCCTTTGTGCAGGTTTCTCCTGTGCTGAAGGACTTCCTGGACCGCATGTTGACCCGGGACCCACTGGAGCGAGCCAGCGCCACCGACCTGCTGGAGCACCCCTTCTTACTCCAGAGCGGGTCACCCCAGTGTCTGGTGCCCTTGGTTGAGCAGTACCGCAAACGCATGTCTCGGTGCTGACCTGGCTGGCCCCCCCCTTACTGTCGCAATCATCTGTCATTGCCAAAGCCAGGCAGTAACGTTCAGCCTAAATGGGGGGGATGCAGCACAGCTGACAGGCACAACCCAGCACTAATCTGGTCAGCTGTAGTCTCAACCCCCTTTTCACCTGCTCTGGGGGGGGCGGACTCTGCCGGAGCAAACAGCATGGATGGACCGATGAAATGCACTTTATTAATATGATTGGCATCTGCATGCTAACAACAGTAGTTCTCTTAAAGCAGCTTAAAAGGCACGACACAGTACCAAGCCGTCATCGACACATTCTGTGTCAGTGACGTCAGACTCCTCAGTACTCAACGTGGACCTCGCAGTGAGAGAAACTGAGATGGTTGTGAGACTCCTGTACAGGTGCCTAACACACAGTATTAGAAGACGCTGGTTTGTTTGTCCTTGGTGGTAAAGATTACAACTGGATCCTGGTACAAACCTCTGAACAAAGACAAGCCTGAATTCAACCTGAGGATGGTGGTCACACCTGTGCCGACTCAGAGTAGAAAAATCACAATAGCCGACAAGTGGGATGAAACAGTAATAGTAACTTTTAATTGACTGGAGATGCACAGTGTTTCCTTCTTTCATTAATTGACCTTTCAGAACCAGGAGAGAACTGTTTTCATTTTAAAGAGGGTTTTTTATGAAACAATGGAAAAAAGGCCGTGGTTATTTTCATAATCTATTTTATCTTCTGTGAAAACAGAAACTAGCCTGCTTTTCCAAAAGGTGTTGTGAACCGTTTGTAAGATGTGAAATTGTAAATGTGACCTCTAACCCTCACAGGGTTTTTTTTTTTTTTTTTAAAGTTCCACAGTTTACTTCAGATGACAGTTAATGGGGTATTGTGCCCAAACAGAACCTGGAGTTTGGTATTTGCAGGAGATACGGTGAATAGTGTCAGATACCTCCTTTTTAACCTATGTGTTTGAATGTATGTTAACGTGCGAAAACCACCCATTTTGCTTGTTCCCCTAGGCACCCTTGCTCTGCTGTGATCGAACAGTCCGCTTTAAAGAGTGCGTTAATTTGCTTAGGTAAAGCACACAGGCTTGGCATGTGACGCTTGAAGATCTCCACCAGCCGAGCATATATCGTACGTTCTCTTTGTATTCCTACGGGGTTTTGAAAAATTCTCGTGTTTGTACTAGTATGTATTTCACGAAAGAGAGCAAGTACATGCTTTAATTTTGTAATAAATAAATATTGCATACCTGATATCTCGCAGAAACGCGAACTTTCTTTGATTACAAAGCGTTGGCGTTGTGCACGGACTTCTGCTTTCACGATTAACTCGAGCTTCCCGTGCCCCTCAACCTGGGTTGTGAATCAGTCAATCACATTAACTTGGGTGCTTAAGCACATAAAACTCATAGAACACGTTTAATGAATTCTGCTTAATGCATTATCTCCATCAAAAGCGTAAAATAGACAAATTCAGTTGTTTAATTTGTACAATGTGATTAAATAAAAACTAATTATGATCTGATGTCGGTAAACAGGTGAGTCATATATGAACGTGTGAATGTGATTCAATGACAGCTTTGTTTTTATGCGTATTTTACACATTCTTTACATGGTATGGAGTAAAATGCCACTAATAGACATAAAGATTGTCTTCGGTTATCCTTGTCTCATGAAGTTAAAGCCAACCGAAAAGACAACAAACGGTCCTAGTTTCTGCACCAGACAACCATCATAACTACACAACGTATGATTTAAAAGTGAAATAAGTTAATCACATTTCAATTAGAAAATACAAACGACATTTGATAATTATAAAATACATTGTGCGTAATAAATCGAGAACCAACAAGGCTGACAAATGTACCGTGTATATTTGCATTCATACTTATTTTTTATATTTACAACGAAAAGGCCACGCAAAAACACACTTTTCGTAACATGGGCACGCAAAATGAAAGTTTAAAAATTTTCCTTATTTTCAAAATTTCCTTATTATCGCTACTGAAACTCCAATTATTTCGGGCTAACACGATCGCTTACTACCGGAGGTTTCTCCTCATGGTGATGACACTGTCAAACTCGCAGTTTACTGCGCTGATGCTCTCCACGCTCGGCTGACTGTCCACCTTCTGGTGTGCGTGTGCCTGGGGGAACGTCTCCGAGCGGGACATCTTGCCTCTGCCGAGTTCGGAGCCGGAGGGGGAGTCCATCACCAGTCTCATGAATTCTGGGGCAGTGAACCGTCGTAATAACCGCGTTCCAAGTCGGGTGAAGCCGGGCGGACGCACTTGCACTTTTTCAGGCGATATCTCCTCCCGCTGAGGGAGCAACTTGTCTTGTTGCCCTTGCTGCGGGAGACTCGAGCGCTTCTGAAACTCCCTTCTTCCCAAAAAAGTGAAGTTACGCTTGTCGTTAGGGTGCGCTTTCACGCTGTCCTCCGCTGGCTCCAGAGATTGCCTTGTTTCCATTAATGGGACCTGGAGCACCCTGGCTAATTTATCAGCATTATTTGTTATAGAGGTGTTTTCCTGACACTGAATCTTGGGAATAAGAGGTTGCTCGTCCTGCAGGGATCCAGTCTTTAACTTAATTGCAGCTTGTCTCTTATCCAAGTCACCTTGAAATGACTGTTTTCTGCAAAATGGGAGCTCTGTGTTGAATGACTGTGCTTTACCCCAAAAAGGAACCGTCTCCCGTACAACTGCCCTTTTCTTGTTTTCTTTAAGTTCTGGAATGTGATCCACTGGTTTAGCCTCTCTTGAGTCCTTCAGTCTGCCGTTCTGGAGCTGTTTATCTGTGAACTCGGTGGTCTGGCCATCCCCACTGAGGAGTCTCTGCAGCTGACTGGGACGGACTTGGCTTTGGCCTGCTTTTTCAGGGGACTGCTGCTGAGGTCTGTGGTGCCCCAAGGGCCCGCTGCCTTCCCCAACCCTCAGCTGCCACTGAAAAACTGCCGGAAGGTGTTCATCACACTTGCTGTGGAATTGTTTGGAGAATCTCTCCAAAACCTGTTGAGGGAGTCTGTTGGGCTGGCACACCCCACTTCCATGGTCCTCTGTACCCAGGCTCTTCCTTCCATTCAAGGTCTGGACGCACTGGTTGTGCCCGAAGAAGTCAGCTACCTGGACAGCAGAATGACCAGCCAAATTGGTGCGGTCAATTCGTAGGCCTAACCTCTTGAAGGCCCGGATGAGGAACTCTAGCACTTGGCTATGACCGGCACAGGCAGCATACATCAGAGCACTGTTGCCCCAGGCATCGGTGATCTCGGGGTCAACATTGTACTGAACCAGGAGCTTGACCGCATCCAGGTGCCCCAACTCACAGGTTAAGCTCAGGGCTGTCCGACCGTGCTCGTCCTGGCAATTCACATCTGCTCCCTTTTCTAGCAACAGCCGTGTGAACTTGACCCTCGCAACTGGGTCCAATAGGCACACCGCGTGCATTAGTGGAGTGCGGTTGTTCTCCGTTTTGGAGTTGATGATACGGCCATCCAGGGCATCCAGGACAAAGCGTGCCAGGTGAGCCTTGCCGCTGTGCATGGCATCTAGGAACGTCTTGGTTCCCGATCCCTGGCACAAGTCCTTGGGTCGGAGCATGGCCAGAACTGATGGAGGTAAAACCAGGCTGTTTGTTTCTGTGAATCCAAAGACCCAAATCACACACTTTCCTCAACTCTGAGAACAGTGGTATCAAGCTCTGAATGAGCCAGGGAGGAGAGGGGTTTGGCTTTTTATACCTCCCTCGTCTCCCCAAGCCCTCCCTGCGTTGCCAAGGAAACGGACATCTGAGGGCCATGATGCTGCTGTAGCATCCATTCAGAGCTACCTCTTCGGCCCTCTATCAGGGGGGAGTACAGGCTTATTACAGCAAAGTAATTAGTCCGGGAGAAAAACAATGTGTTTTTCATGTCAGCAGGTGAAAGCTGCTACAAAAGAGAAGCGTTTACAACCAGTTTTCTCCATCATTATTTCGTCTCCATGTTTGTGCTAATTCACTCACCTACTCTTTATAATTCAAGTTTCCCGCATGTCATTAATTCAGGGTACTTGGGGAAAGACCAGTTGTTTGGCCCTGTAAATATACACAACGGCACCATGGAAATAACAGACGTGTGGCAGCAAGCAGTGCAAAAACCAGTTAGGACAAGTTTAGCATTAGACAGGGAGAAAAACACTGGCAAGGAGGCAGTTTTGAAGATGTTTATAAGCTAGCCACCTGTGACGGCCCTTCAGTGACCCCGCTCCACTTGTCATGCAAAGTGGCAGTCAGGTAGCATAAGGCTTAACTTCATGCTGCCTTGCAGACATTGGGATGTCGGCCCTTTAAAAGATCCCCCCGGGCCCCCAAGTTTGGGATGTACCTGAACCCGTCAAGACACCTGCCACAGTTTCCTTTGATCTTTCTAATGTGGCAGCAAAGCCTGTAGCAAAGCGCCTGTTTCCTTCATTTGCGATAGCCTGCGTTCTGCTTTGTGGAGGCTCACTGGAACACTCATGGCTCTCGGAAAGAGTGTCATTTCGAGGGGCACATCTCCATTTCGCACTCTGATTGCAGCGGCCTTGTGTACTGGTGGAAGCGAATGCAGGCACTTTGTTTAATTTCAGATGCTGGAGCACAGGGCACTCTAACCTCTTGGATTTGATGCTTCTATCGGCCCGTGGTTTAGAAATTTATTTGGCTCAGCCCTGGGGCTGGATAGTACTCTTTTATGAGTCAGCTGTCATTAGCATATGTATTTACCACTGCACAACAGCCAGACTTAAAACACAACCAATAGCATACGGCTTAGTAAGAGAAAAGGACTTTCCCAAAGGAAACCGTGTACGCACTCAAGCTACAAACGGCACAAGTCCAAGCTTGGGTTGGTGAATTTTTCCAATCTGAATAGCTAATATAAAACACAGCTAGAGCAAAGTATTGCCAAGGCCTTGTCACAGAGCCTGAGAACAAACACATCCACAGGGGGTTGACTTAATTACCACTCTCCACCTGGTCCAGGACATTGAGCTCTGCGATCTTGCCCTGAGAGACATCTCCATTCTTCTCCCTTGAAATTTTGTCCTAAACACACACACACGCACACATACACACAGACAATTTGAGCATACTCAAATTTGCTTCTGATTAATCTAATGAGGAATTGTGTGGAGTATTAGTAAAGTTCACAAAGCATATATATATTTTTGGAAATAGAACATTTATAGCCAATGGTGTTGCAGCTCTGTGCTAATCCACAGAGTGAATGGTGTTCTACATGTTTGAGTCTGGCATTCTGTTCAATAAGAAGATGGACTAAAAAGCCTTGTAGAATGCATGTGAAATTTCAGCATTGTACCCTCAACACCAGTGCTCTGGGTCCCCGGAGTACTGACTGGTGTTTTGTGTCTGCCCGTCACATCCCATTGCCTTGTTTCCACGCCTACAAATATCCTGATTTCCCTGATGCGTTCCACCTGTTTGTTTGCTATTTAAGTCTGAATTTTTCCCCTCGTGTTTACAATGCATTAGTCAATGTTATTGCCAGTATTGTCCTTAGCTCCTGAAGGCCGTTCCAGAAAGCGGGTTCAACAAATCATATAGTCAGACTTGAATTCTGATTGGAGAAATCTGAAAGCCCAACATCAGGATTTGTCAGTTCCCTGGTTCCCCAGTCTTGTCTCTTTGAGCCCTAGCCCTTGTGACCATGTTCTTGCCTAGTGTTCTTTGAGTTCATCATCTTTGTTGTCGTTCACATTCAGAAAATAGCCTGGTGGTTGTGTTTGCCCCATTTGTTATGAAACCCTGTTTTCCACTTGCTCCTGCATCCACGCCTCTCTTGTCTTTTGGCCTTGCATCCCACGTCCACGTGACAAACGCTCAATCCTATCACTGTTATTCTGCATACACCTGGCCTACTATTGGTCTATCTGTGAGCCTAATATTGAACTTTCCTCCTGCATAATTGGTGGAAGGCGTGAGCTTCTGTGGATACAGGTATCCAATAAACAGATTAAATAAACAGAAAAACAGGAACAAGAACAGAAACAGCAGGAATAAAACAAAAACAACAACAACAACACCCGTGGCTCTCCTTCTCATCACCCCTGCAAGCTTTTTGAATAAGTGCAACTGGCATTCTGGAATTTTCTTTGAAGCACCGCAGCTCCAGAGTCTCGGGTCACAGTGATCCAAAATGATTATCCTTCCAGTGTTGTCGCCTAGCATTACGAAGATCAGACAAACAGGTATTGCGCTACACATCTCGTTTACATCTCTGTCGATGTGGTAGCTTTGCATACCAAATCACATCGAGATAAGCATTACCGCACAGTGGGATCCATAGGGTTCAGATCTCACCATTCTTGAATAAGGGGGGTTCATAGACCTAAGTTCCAAACAGGCAGATGAAAGAGTACCTTTGAGACAAGAGAAAGGCAGAGCTATGCCTCACAGCACAGTCCATCCTATCTGGTATTCCAGGGAAGCGCTCACCACACCAAGCTGCTATTTCAGGTGCCCGGCTATCCAGAAATAGATAGCAATAGGCCCCATGTGTCCCTGTAGGCTGGCCCCACTTCGCTTGCTCTTTTGGTTCAAGATTACCAGTGCCTGGAGACGGCTTTCACTCAGCAGAGCCCTCCAGCGCACCTCCAGCTCCTATTTTGAACACCGTGATAAAGCTCACGATTAACCCCACACTCACAGATGCAAGCTAACAATTTAAAGCAGACATCTCGGCAGCAACTGCTGGTGATGCATCAGGCTAGTGTTATCACAGGAAGAGCTTCTAAATCGATTTTCCCCTCAAAGTAACGTCCTAAACGGATTTGTATTTGCAGCTTCTTTGTGAATACAGGGTTGTCTCTCGTGCTGAGAAAATGCAACTGACAGCTCATGCTTAAAAACATGACAGCTTACAGCTTGACAATGTCGGGAACGAATATGCTGAATCTCACCGATCCAATGGGTCAAAATTATTTAAAACTTAATGACCTAAGTGGAATGAAAGTTGCATGCAAAGGAGTTCTAACCATCCATTTTTTACTGATTGGAGAAAGATAACCCAGAACAAACAGCTCAACTAGAGTTGGCATCCTCGCTTCTTTTGTGGGTTCTGCACAGAGGTACTCTCTTAGAATGGTCAGTTACAGTTTGCAGTGACATAAAGCTAACTGAGTGATTGACCGATGACTAAAAGGACTACTGAGATGAGACATATTTGCAAACCTGAGTGAAACTCTCGAAAGGAGACATTATTCTGGTTAATGTACACACAATGTCCCCCACTTAAAAGCGGCAAGTTTTTGTAAATTGTCCATATAGTGTGGAGCAAAATGATATGGAAAACATAATACGAATACCAGGTACAAAAAGTAAAACTTGTGCTATGGTCCCTGGTGCAAAGGTAGAGCTTTAACAAGACAGCTGTAATTTGGGATCCCTCCATGTAAGGTGCTGATAGGGCTAACATTAAGCAGACATGACAGTGACAGCCTCAAACCAACCTTCGTTGGCTGCCCCCCAAATGGACCATATCTGAGAAGGCAAAGGCCCCCCATCACCCAAGCATCCAAAAAAAACACTTCTTTGTCTCATTCTTGCATGATTCCCTCACCATGCTCCTCAAGGAAAGGTGGCCCAGCTTGTGTTCAGAAGGATAGGGGCAACAGTTTCCCTTGCATTAATTACTCCACTGCACTTGAGAGACCTGGCCATTGAGTACGCAGCTGCAGAAGAGAGAATCACAGTCGCATTTTGGTAGCCAATGCTTTCCAGAGGCTATTTTTTCAATAGCGACATTTGTGAAGATTACACAGGTTCAGCTGACCATTCTTTGGAACTGTCTACTGGTCTCACTTGGGATCGGCACATGACAGAGCTGCAGCCATGGCTGGGTGGACAGAGAGCTCCATCCCAGCCTTTTCACTCTCCAAAGTGACCTTCCTATTGCTGCCGTGTCCTGACAGCATGGTTTCGGCCGTCTGTTCACAGTCTGTCATCCCTTGAAGTACGAGCAGCTGGTCATCCTGAGGCTCAAATCCAATAAGAATAACCTTCCCTAAAAGTCCGATACCTTCTTCCAAAAGTGAGGCCAGCATCACACTGTACATTGCAACATGCAGGCCAGTAAAAGGGGATTCATATGGTTTATGGGCCATCGATGATACTACAGCAATACAAGCATCTTTCCAGTAGGACACAGGACCAGGGAGCCCTTTGTCTTAAAGTGGATGAGAAACAGCTGGAGGATGGCAGGAGCAAGGCTGAGATCACATAGACATGACCAAAAACAGGGAAGCTAAGTGAGGCCTTGGACTGACATGCAGGTGATCCCTTCTGGCTGCCGGTTCCTGCAGGGACCTGATGGGTAGGGGCAGCTACTGGGGGCTCCAGGCCTTCAGAAGCACAGGGCGTCTTGCGGAGAGCTGTCTGTCACCATAACACCCAGCTGCTTGGCAACTCATCCCAATGCCTGGGCTTTTTCTGCCTGAGAGTGGGTAAGGGGGAAGCCCTTAAAATTCCAACTCCTCACCCTGCCTATAATTATGAACCTCGGCATCCAGATCATCACAGGTGGTTAATTGAAGACTTGCATTACCCATCAGAATGTCGAGACTCTAATTTCGGCTTTTGTCTTGATGACCTTCAGACAACCAAGCATTACAGCTACAAGTGAATATTTTGAAGTACTCCTTAACATCAGACAATGATTTGGGTTTGTGGGCACTTTGTTGAACAAGAAGTCCAATCTCATGGCTATGGGCTTACAAGGTTTTATTCTCATTGATTTTTCATATAATATACTCGGTTGGACTTTCCAGATGCTTGCTTTCAGATTATGTTTTATAGTCATGCATATATCATTCCTGAAAGACTTGATTTTCAGTTATCCAACTTTATTACACATCCAAATTATTCAAGTTAAGTATTTTCATGGTAAGATATTGTACAGGAAGTCTTCCATTTTAACAAGACAAAAAACTCTGACACTCAGCAAATTCTCTACCTGCTGCACCCGTGATTATAAACCTGCAATCAATCCAGTTAGCTTAAACTTATCTTCTTGAATGCAGAAAAGTATAATACACACATCTATTAAGTGTTTATATTATTTGCAGAATTAGTATGCCACAAACAAGTTGGGGATTTAAAAGCTTAATAAATTATGTCTGAAACATATCTACAGCAGAGTAGCCACTTGGATACCATAAACACCACCATCCATAGTTGAAGTCCTGCCTGAGAGGCGACATGCCGTTCAGCTTGACTTTCAAAGATGTCATACAAAGGATGTTGTAAAGCTTATCAGCAACCCCCGAACACCAATGAGCTTGTAGTCATGTCGCAGTTAGACTCTGACGAGTGCAACTGATACATCGCTGGCAAAAGAGTCACCATGCGATAGCACCCATTATCGCCTGAATACATGAGTGACCCTTTTGGAGCCATCATGTTACCTGAATGCAGCCCATGACTTCTGAAAGCAACAACTACAGTGAAAGCACCCAGGTGGATTCTGGGTAAATTCACATTAACTCCACAGAAGTTTGTTGTTGCAGTTTTACCACCACACAATTTCAGAGGGCTAAACTTGTTCACCATATATCAACTCTGCAAGCGTCAGACTAACCACCCTTATAATGTGAGTCACAAAGTACCAAAACTTGGGACACAAACTGAACATTTTGTACAAAACCTGTAATGATAAAACAATTTTACGAGTTCTTACAGCTTCACACCGGTGATTTCTATGTAATCGCAAAGCAATTTTTGCCTGAGAGAATATCTATAAATTTTACATTCTATTCTGTGAAGAATATACAGGTTCAAGATGCACAACCTTTATTTGTGCTGGCCTCAAACTGTCATCTCAAACTAAAGACCTTTCTCACAGGTTAACTGCTTTCCATAATTTCCTGAAATGTTCCTCACCCCAGGCAACAGAAGCTAGCGAATAGGTTCCAATGGCTAACCACTAACTCGATGCTGAGAACTAAAAGATTCATATGTTATTACAGACATTTATTACAGCCACACAAACCTTAGACAAAAAATATGTGCATCATTAGGTAGCAGGAATGGATTTCTCAACACAATACATTGTCTGGCTACATGAGGAATACGATGCCCCAACATTTTGCCTTTTGTCTAAGCTTATCACATTACACACTAAAAAATTTATTAGGTGAATGTACCAGCGAGTGAAGCTGGCCTAATGTGGGTGGACCGATATGTCAGTGTACAGATGAGTCACACCCTCAACTCAAAACAGGGACCAAAAATGGGCAGAGAGACACAGACAGGAAGAACTATGGCAACATATGAGCTTACGGTTGGAGACCAGCATGACCTTCAGGGTAAACTCTGGCACAGACTGTGTTTTAAACATCTAAACATAAAATATATTAAGTAAACAGGACATATTGATAAAAATCCATATATGTTTTGTTATTGAAATGGAATCCTAAAGCAAGCACTCGTATTCTGAGTGAAATCAGTACATAAATAAATATTTAAGGCAATGAGACATTCTAGCAGTAGTAAAGAGGCAATACAATTATCAGGAAGAAGTCCGCTGAGGGTCTTAGCCCTGTAGATCTGAATGTTGAAAATTCTGTCAAGCAAAATAACCAGGCACTTTGTAGTATCAGAAAATCTAAAAGGCTCAGGATCCTGCTCACTTTGGGCCATAGGCGGGAATTCCAGAATGATGAAAAAAATGACAGCAGGCTCCTCTTTCATACAGATACACAGATCTAGACCGTCTGTGCTCAGCACCTCAACTATCAGTCTGGGCCTGACTGAAGGTCCTCCCTGTTTTCTGGGATGTGCAAAGAGACCGAAACAGTAGCCAGGGGGACAGCCTCCACTTGACCTCTTCCTCAACAGCTATGATCTGTTGGCCCTCTTCCTACACTTGCAAGGGACAGCTCAATAAATCAGACAGTTGGATAACAAATGTTTCCGTGACGACATGGGCCTGGAATTAGACGCATGTAGGGAAACTTGAATGTTGAGAACGTGTTTATCCCAGTACACCTGTGAAGTGGATGCCACGGGTAATGATCAGGTAGCTTGTGATCTCTGGTTTCCCAGAGTAGAAGGTTCATCTTGGGTCTCAGCCAGGCTTTAAATTCCACTCAAGGATGCTTTAATATTCAGAGAGAGTACCGGCTGTGGTACATCACAGCACTGAGCACACTGAGGCTGCGTTGTTTCAAAATAAGACCCTGAATTTAAAACCCCACCTTAGTGCTTTAATCTGTCTCATAATGGGCTCTAATATATGGAGAAGTGTCAGGATGAGCTGACAGCCTCCATTTCCTGGTGTCTGGTTCAGCTCCAGTGTGCAGTCTATCTCCCTGACAGATACCTGATAAAGACAGCATGACTTAGACAAGCATTTTTTACTTTTTAATTTAACCAAATCGTACACGATAATCAATTCTCTGCTGTAGGTTACTCATCTGTTAAAAGTTCTTTAAATTATTATGAAAAGTAGGCATATAGTCTAAAGAGAGGGTTCCCTAAACAACATAGTTATACAAAGAATGCTAACTCAAGTGTGCTTGCCTGCATGAGTGTCTTTGACTTAGTGTACAGCGATTAGTAGTAGAGGCTGGATGTCTAGGCTGATAAGGGTGAGGTGTTAGGTATCCTTAAATGGATACTGGCAGGAACAGACATCTCACCCTCAAAATCTCTTTCTGTAACTTCTTAAGTTGTGTCCTAATTTGGTGCTTGCTCTTCCTTTATAAAGCACAGCCTAGAATGAACATCTGACGCATCAAGCTACATTGCTTTTAGGTTCTCCTGACTGCTGTGCTCACTGAACTTCAACAATGGGTGACTCCGTCATGGCTGAGTTTGGCAAAGCTGCTCCATATCTGAGGAAATCTGAGAAGGAGCGCCTTGAAGCCCAGACCAGGCCATTTGACATCAAGACTGAGTGCTTTGTTGTCGATGAAAAGGTGGAATATGTCAAGGGTCAGATCATCAGCAAGGAGGCCGGCAAGGTGACAGTGAAAAAGGAAGATGGAACGACCGTGATCGTCAAGGAGATGGATGTGCATCCACAGAATCCGCCAAAGTTTGACAAAATTGAAGATATGGCCATGTTTACCTTCCTCCATGAGCCTGCCGTGTTGTTTAACCTCAAAGAGCGTTATGCAGCTTGGATGATCTACACCTACTCTGGGCTGTTCTGCGTTACTGTTAACCCATATAAGTGGTTGCCAGTGTACGATCAAGAGGTTGTTAATGCCTACCGGGGTAAGAAGAGATCAGAAGCTCCCCCACACATCTATTCCATTTCTGACAACGCCTATCAGTACATGTTGACAGATCGGGAGAACCAATCTATCCTTATCACCGGAGAATCCGGAGCAGGGAAGACCGTCAACACCAAAAGAGTCATCCAATATTTTGCCAGCATTGCTGCTGTAGGCAGCGGCAGCAAGAAGGATGCAAGCAAAGGCACGCTGGAAGACCAGATCATCCAGGCTAATCCAGCTCTGGAAGCTTTTGGCAATGCTAAGACTGTGAGGAACGACAATTCTTCTCGGTTTGGAAAATTCATCCGCATTCACTTTGGAGTGAGTGGAAAATTGTCTTCTGCAGACATTGAGACATACTTACTCGAGAAGTCTCGTGTCACCTTCCAGCTCAAAGCTGAGAGGAACTACCATATCTTTTACCAAATTTTGTCCAATAGGAAGCCAGAGTTGCTGGACATGCTGTTGATCACCAACAACCCTTATGATTACGCTTACATCTCACAAGGAGAAGTAACTGTTGCATCCATTGACGATGGAGAGGAGCTGGTTGCTACTGATAATGCTTTTGATGTGTTGGGTTTCACTACCGATGAGAAGGTGGGTGTCTACAAACTAACGGGTGCAATCATGCATTATGGCAATATGAAGTTCAAGCAAAAGCAACGTGAAGAACAGGCTGAGCCTGATGGAACTGAGTCTGCTGATAAGTCAGCCTATCTGATGGGACTAAATTCAGCTGACTTACTGAAGGGTTTGTGCCACCCTAGGGTCAAGGTCGGCAATGAATACGTCACCAAGGGTCAAAGTGTGTCTCAAGTCTACTACTCCATTGGTGCACTGTCTAAGTCAGTGTACGAGAAGATGTTCAACTGGATGGTGGTGAGAATCAACCAATCCCTTGAGACTAAACAGCAGCGACAATACTTCATTGGTGTGTTGGACATTGCTGGATTTGAGATCTTTGATTTTAACAGCTTTGAACAACTCTGTATCAACTTCACCAATGAAAAACTGCAACAGTTTTTCAATCATCATATGTTTGTGCTTGAGCAAGAGGAATACAAGAAAGAGGGCATTGATTGGGAATTCATTGATTTTGGCATGGACTTGCAGGCCTGCATTGAACTAATTGAGAAGCCTCTTGGGATCATGTCTATTCTAGAGGAAGAATGTATGTTTCCAAAGGCCACAGATCAGACTTTCAAATCTAAGCTCTACGACAATCATTTAGGAAAAACAAACATATTCCAAAAACCACGTGTTGTGAAAGGTGGTCCAGAGGCGCATTTTGCTCTTGTCCATTATGCAGGAACTGTAGATTACAACATTACAGGCTGGCTGGTGAAGAACAAAGACCCACTGAATGAAACCGTAGTGGGGCTTTACCAGAAATCTTCCCTCAAACTCCTCAGCCATCTGTTCTCCACATATGCTGCAGCTGATGGGGCAGAGAAATCTAGTAAAGGTGCAAAGAAAAAAGGGTCTTCGTTCCAAACCGTGTCAGCACTACACAGGGAAAATCTCAACAAGTTGATGACAAATCTAAAGACCACTCATCCCCACTTTGTACGTTGCCTGATCCCTAATGAAAGCAAAACACCAGGAGTAATGGAAAACTGCCTTGTTATGCATCAATTGAGGTGTAACGGTGTGCTTGAAGGCATCAGAATCTGTAGAAAGGGTTTTCCTAACAGAGTCATCTATGGAGACTTCAAACAGAGATACCGTATTCTGAATGCTTCTGCAATTCCTGAGGGCCAATTTATTGACAGTAAGAAGTGTACTGAGAAACTCCTTGGTTCTCTGGACATTGATCACACTCAGTATCGCTTTGGAAACACTAAGGTATTCTTTAAGGCTGGTCTTCTGGGCACACTAGAAGAAATGAGAGATGAACAGCTTGCTCGCATCATCACAAAGATCCAGGCCAACTCCCGTGGTTTGCTCATGAGAGTAGAGTTCAAGAAGCTTGTCGAACGCAGGGATGCACTGATGGTTATTCAGTGGAACCTTCGCTCCTTCCTTGGTGTCAAAAATTGGCCCTGGATGAAACTGTACTTCAAAATAAAGCCACTTCTCAAGAGTGCAGAATCTGAGAAAGAGATGGCCAACATGAAAGAGGAATTCAACAAACTCAAGGAGGCCCTGGATAAATCTGAAGGCAGGCGAAAAGAGCTGGAGGAAAAGATGGTCTCACTCCTGCAGGAAAAGAATGATCTGCTTCTCCAACTGCAGTCTGAACAAGACACACTAACCGATGCGGAGGAGCGCTGTGAGCAGCTGATCAAAAGCAAGATCCAGCTGGAAGCCAAAGTAAAGGAAATTACAGAACGAATGGAGGAGGAAGAGGAATTGAATGCAGAAATCACCGCCAAGAAGCGCAAGCTGGAAGATGAATGTGCAGAGTTAAAGAAGGACATTGATGATTTAGAGCTAACACTAGCAAAAGTTGAAAAAGAGAAACATGCCACAGAAAATAAGGTGAAAAACCTGACTGAGGAGATGGCCTCTCAAGATGAAAACATTATGAAGCTTACAAAAGAGAAGAAAGCTTTACAGGAGGCACATCAACAAACACTGGATGACCTACAGAGTGAAGAAGACAAAGCTAACTCATTAACTAAGGCTAAACTTAAGCTGGAGCAACAGGTGGATGATCTTGAAGGCTCTCTAGAACAAGAGAAAAAGGTTAGGATGGATTTGGAGCGTGCCAAGAGAAAGCTTGAGGGGGATTTTAAGTTGACTCAAGAAAATGTGATGGACTTAGAGAATGACAAGCAACAACTGGATGAAAAACTCAAAAAAAAAGACTTTGAAATTAGCAACCTGAACAGCAAGATTGAGGATGAACAAATGCTTAGTGTCCAGTTACAGAAGAAGCTAAAAGAGAGTCAGGCACGGATCGAGGAGCTTGAAGAGGAGCTAGACGCAGAACGAGCAGCGCGTGCTAAAGTAGAGAAACAACGGGCTGACCTATCCCGTGAACTAGAAGATATCAGTGAACGTCTCGAAGAGGCTGGAGGTGCCACATCTGCTCAAGTGGAGCTCAACAAGAAGCGAGAGACAGAGTTTCAGAAGCTCCGCAGAGATTTAGAAGAGGCCACTCTCCAGCATGAGACGACTACAGCTGCTCTGCGTAAGAAGCATGCCGATAGTATGGCTGAGCTGGGAGAGCAGATCGATAACCTCCAGCGTGTGAAGCAGAAACTTGAGAAAGAGAAAGGCGAGCTGAAACTGGAACTAGATGACTTAGCTTCCAACATGGACAATATAGTAAAGTCTAAATCCAACCTGGAAAAGATGTGCCGTACTCTAGAAGACCAGATGAATGAGTACAAGGCTAAATCTGAAGAAAATCAACGATCCCTGAATGACTTGACCACTCAGAGGGCCAAAATGTTGACAGAAAATGGAGAACTCAGTCGTCAGCTGGAGGAAAGAGAGTGTCTGATCTCTCAGCTCACACGAGGTAAAAGCTCCTCCACGCAGCAGATGGAAGACCTTCGCAGGCAGCTGGAGGAAGAGGTAAAAGCTAAAAATGCGCTAGCCCATGCACTGCAGTCTGCCCGCCATGACTGTGACCTGCTCAGGGAGCAATTTGAAGAGGAACAGGAGGCAAAGGCGGAGATGCAAAGGGCTCTATCCAAAGCTAATGGTGAAGTGTCCACATGGAGGGCTAAGTATGAAACAGATGGTATCCAGAGAACTGAGGAGCTAGAAGAAGCTAAGAAAAAACTAGCTCAAAAGTTGCAGGAGGCTGAGGAGGCAGTAGAAGCGGTAAATGCAAAGTGTTCCTCTCTTGAAAAGACCAAACATCGTCTGCAAAATGAGATCGAAGACCTCATGCTGGACCTTGAGCGTTCCAATGCAGCATCTGCTGCCCTTGACAAGAAGCAGAGGTCCTTCGACAAGGTCCTGGCAGAGTGGAAGCAGAAATATGAAGAGTCACAGTGTGAGCTAGAGGCATGTCAGAAGGAAGCCCGTACTCTTAGCACTGAACTTTTCAAGCTGAAGAATGCATATGAGGAAGCACTGGATCAGCTGGAAACAACAAAGAGAGAAAACAAGAACTTACAGGAGGAGATCTCCGACCTGACGGATCAGCTTGGGGAGGGAGCAAAGAGTGTTCATGAGCTGGAGAAGATCAGAAAGCAGCTAGAGCAAGAGAAAGCTGAGTTACAGTCTGCTCTAGAGGAGGCGGAGGGCTCTCTAGAGCATGAAGAGAGTAAAATACTTCGTGCTCAGCTGGAGTTCAACCAGGTAAAAGCAGAAATTGAACGCAAGCTCTCTGAAAAGGATGAGGAGATGGAACAAGCCAAAAGAAACTATCAGCGCATGGTTGAATCCTTGCAAGCATCCCTCGAGTCTGAAACGAGAAGCCGTAACGAGGCCTTGAGAATCAAAAAGAAGATGGAGGGAGATCTTAATGAGATGGAGATACAACTGAGCCAGGCTAACAGACAAGCTGCAGATGCTCAAAAGCAGCTCAAAACTGTCCAAGCGTACCTGAAAGACTCGCAGCTACAGCTGGATGACTCTGTACGTGGTAACGAGGACCTAAAAGAGAACATTGCAATTTTGGAGCGTAGGAACAACCTAATACAAGCAGAGCTAGAGGAGCTGAGGGCTTTAGTGGAACAGACAGAAAGGGGGCGCAAATTAGCTGAGCAAGAGCTTACTGACGCCACAGAGAGAATGCAGCTGCTTCACTCTCAGAACACCAGCCTGATCAATCAAAAGAAGAAAATGGAGGGGGACCTCATGCAGCTACAAAACGAGGTGGAGGAGGCAGTGCAGGAGAGCCGGAATGCAGAAGAGAAGGCCAAAAAAGCCATCACAGACGCTGCCATGATGGCCGAGGAGCTTAAGAAAGAGCAGGACACCAGTGCACACCTGGAACGCATGAAGAAGAACATGGAGCAGACCATCAAAGACCTGCAGCATCGTCTCGACGAAGCAGAGCAGATTGCCATGAAAGGAGGGAAGAAGCAGGTCCAGAAACTGGAAGCCCGGGTACGGGAACTGGAAAGTGAGCTGGAGACAGAGCAGAAGCGTGGCATAGAGTCCATGAAGGGAGTGCGCAAATATGAGAGGCGTATCAAGGAGCTGACCTATCAGACCGAAGAGGACCGCAAGAACATGACACGGCTCCAAGATCTGGTGGACAAGCTGCAGCTTAAAGTCAAAGCCTACAAGAGGTCCGCTGAAGAGGCAGAGGAGCTGGCCAATGCCAACCTGGCGAAGTTCCGGAAGTTACAGCATGAGCTGGAGGAGGCAGAAGAGAGGGCAGACATTGCCGAGTCTCAGGTAAACAAGCTTCGTGCCAAGACCAGAGATGTACCTGGCAAGAAATCACTCGATGAATGATGGAGTCTCGGCAAATAAGTTATTCCCGAGTTTGCATGCATGCCAAACACATTGTCTGGTACAGAAAATACCTTCTTATTTTAAAATATATAGGGTAATCAACATATAGGGTAATCACTAAGAAAAGATCCCAAAATATCATTATCAGGTATTAAGCATTTTCATAGACCCCAACACTTCCCTGCTCAGAAGTTGAAAGTCATTCAAAATGAGTTGTACCCATTTTTCAACGTAAACCTTGGATGACACTCATAGCTGACATTACCTTCAAGTGGCTTCCTACTGTTATTTGAGGTTAAACTAACCTGACATTCAGGGCTTCCCTGACTGCTTACTTTGTACCATCTGCCATGTATGCCTGCATTATAGACTGTCCTTGGGGGTTCAGCTAAATTGTTTTCAGGAAACTGAAGATAAGTGATGCAACTGGAAAGTGATACATCAGGGACCAGGATAATGGAACCACAAGGACGCTAGCTACATTCTAAAAAAGGCAGCTGATTAAAAGTGTACAGCTTCCTGCTGCTGTGATCGGGCAAATTCCCAGGACGTTGTTTGTTTGGTATTACCCAGGGCATGAGATATAGAAGTTCCCTTAGAAAAGTATGTAACTGTGGGTTTCCCTGTGGTTTTTCCACCTTGTTTGAGAGCATCACAGTCTATTTATCTGTGAAATAAATGTCCAACAGATTCATCTCAGAATAGGAAACATTAAAGAAAACCAGAACACAAAACATAGAGAACAAGAACCACTTTGAGATCAGAAACACTGTGTAACTTTCTGGGTTGGAAAATGCATATTTTTAATCACAAACATGGAGAAATAAAACACGTTAATCAGAAAACAAGACTGCCTAGTCACTGGTCGTCTGTCTTTGAAAAATCCATCCATCCATCCATCCGTCCATCCATCTTCCAAACCACTTTATTTTGTGCAGGGTCACAGGGGGCCTGGAGTCTGTCACAAACAGCTTATGGCACAAGTGTCTGAAAAACAATTTTAGTAAATAATACAATCAAGTATGTAAAATAATGTGAACTACTTTTCTGGGAAAGGAAGCAGAGCATGGGTTAAATAAAGGATTCAATTTGCTTCCTCATTTCCTCTCTCTTTCATTTATTTTCTTCCCGCAATCCCCCTTTTATTTTCCCAAATTGGTCTTGTCCCAATAGTTGCCACTTTCACAAGCGATGCCTAATGTGACCTGGGCAAACTGCTTTGGCCTGCTGTGACAAATAAGAGTCACACTGCGGATCCTACTCAAGTGGAAGTTAGCCAGGTACTTGAGCTCACAGGCCATAAGTGTTGGTCCTCAGTGTAGGAAACACTTGTGATGGGCTTGAAGGTAAAAAAAGACCTTTGGCATTGAGTGGTGTGAAAAACAGTCTCACCCCTTCATTCAAAATATAAATGGAATGGCAAGTGTAGAAAGGGGGTTGTTTTGCAAACTCATCTCCAGTTTAGTTGGTGTCATGTGAACATGGAACGGCCACATGGGAAATTCACCTTTAGGCAGGGCGAACACATCAAAACCACACAAAGAAATGAAAAGCACTGATAGTGTAGAGGGAAAAAGTCGACGTGCTGCATTCCAGAAAGAAACTTTAACAGAAAACTGCAAATTCCAGAAAGCAAAGCATGAAATTGTGGTTTAACGTCATTTTTAGTAAATGTCAGATGATCTTTGTGAAAGCAGTCAATGTAATACTTCACTAGCATTTTACTGTTGTGCTCAGGGTTTGTTTGACGGCGGTTTTGCGCCATCATACCTGTGTCGACCTTTGTTTGGTGAGGTGAAGTTGGAAAAGCAAAAAAGTTTTAAAAGCACACCTTAGTCTACTGGTTTTTCTACCTCTGGGACTGGTTTTAAAAATAACTGAGTTCAGTCATTACAGAGAAATCACTAGGCAACATTTTTGCCAGATGACACTGGGAGGCAGGGGAGAAAAATGCAGTCCTGAAGAAACGCACTCTTAGCGGATGGAGCTGTCTCATAAACATGGACGCATTGAAATTCAAAAGGGCGCACAGAAGGAGCTTCGAGGGTAGGGGGTGGAAAACGAGGGCTTGGCTCTCTGGAAAAAAACAAAACACTGCTACAATCTGATTCCAAGCATTCGTGGGTGGAATGAATCAGCAACTCCCACAGCCTCCACTCAGTGCCCTCTGGGGGATGGACCTCCATCATCAGGCCGGAGTCTGATTGGCACTGGAGTCAAGTCAGAAAAGATTGACGGGGCTCAGTTACACTTAAGACTGTGCAGTTCCTTATTTATTCAAACTTTGCATATCTTTTGCATAGGCAGTTCTTAAACCCTGTTTTGTCCTTATGAGAGACACATTGCAAAATCAGAATTAATACTCCCTACAATCTAAAAAGCTATCAGATGAATGCAAAATCTCTGACACTCAGAGGCTTCATCAGAAACACTGATTTTAATGATTTCACAACAATACCATAGCCAACAAGCGTCCTTCATCAACACAATGAATATTCAACAGTGGCTGTGGGAGGACACCCAACACAAAGCACATTGACTACTGGTCAAGTTCCACTTGCTCTTCAAAGCAGGATGCACACAGAAGTCAGACCCATACCGGGTGTGCCACTTGGTCATTGGGTTCTCAGAAACACAGGTGAAACGTGTGCATGTAAAGTTCACCATGGGAACAGGAAAGCATGATTCTGGGTAGGTGTTGCTAATCGCAGGTGTGGATCATTCTTGGATGTGCTCCCAAATGCTGCCATATTGGCAGAGCCAGCCAATGACTCAGCACTGAAACAATACATGGAAATCATCCATCACCGTGAGAGTAAGCAGAACGAGAGCAGAATAGTGCGAGAACTACAGGGATCCAGCTGTTCGGCAGTAAATTAATAACAGCAACGGTAACGATGACGACAACGATAGTTACATCAATGTTTGTAGTTCCAAGACCACGTATGCAGCAACTCTTTTCCCTAATGGAGGAAGTGACCAGACTCGCTGGCGTTTTTAAACCACAGGATATGCGGTGGATGATAAATAGCATCCTCACACCATTTTATTTCTACACCGCCAGTACTGCTCCGAAGCCCCACCAGTATCTGTAAATACAGGCGGAGAAATCTTGATGGTCGTAGGCAACAATCTGCATATACAAGAGTGGGCCTGATTGTTACCTCTAAAGGACTTACATAAGACGCGAGGTACGTTGGCACATGGCACCAGGGCTGACGTGTTATAAAGGGCACCCAACTGCACCCGATAAATCTGTGACTTAATTTAATTAAGCATTTTGTGATTTTAGCATGTATCGTCAACAATCAGGCTAATGTACAAAACAGCTAGATCACGTTTATGAAGTTCAGTACATTCCTGCTGTGGTAGTGTAAACCCGCTGGACTGGTTTTACCATCCCCAGAATGGGTCATGTGGTAGGCTGTAAATCACCTCTCTCGTGACAAATCTCGACGTCTCTAAACTTCTCTCACCAAAACAGCTGTGGTGTGGGTCACATGCAACAATTGCAAGTAAATTCAGAATCAGAACAAAAACAACATTCTCCATTAATTAAAAAATACAGTAAGGACCAAAAAAACGTGCTCCGTGCATTTGTGTCAGGTGCGTTCTATGTGAACACTCTCACGGGGTCACACGTGCACACAGAAAAAGCAGCTATACGCACCAGTAAGGCAGATGTCAGTGAAGAATAAAGGAGGATTCTATTTGTAGATGTGGTTAGTGTTTATTACCTTTATTTGTGGTCACGTACAAATTTTATAGTTCACAGAAACAAGAGGATCACAGTGTACACACTGCATTTCTGCCACAAAAACATAACGTTTCTAACCAAAGATTTTTAAAATAGAACTGAAATTAGAATAGCTACTTCATTCTTTGTCAGTTAAATACAAATAGAAAAATAGAACAGAGAAAGATGAGTAACAGTAAGTGTGTTTTGTGCTTCAGCTTCTCCACTTGGATTTGTTTTTGAGAGTTGTGGTGAAGCTGGAAGCCTAGATTAATTTCAAGTCTGGTTTATGATGATTAGGGTTGAATAAACTCTACAGAGAGAACATCTCAGGCACTTCTGGTTTACAGTACATTGTTTTGAAAAGCTTCTCAGTCTTTAATTTTAACATGAATAAATACATTTTCTCAGGTATGCAATTTTTTGAAATGTCAAGCACATCCTACTTAAAAAATACAATAGCAAGAGTCCCAGTTCACAGACTAATGTTCTTTGAAATAATCTTGAATTTTCAAGCATTTTTTTTTAACTTTTACAGTTTCCATGGACAAAGAGTCCTGTCAACCAGCAAGAATCCACTGAACACTAAAAAGCTCTCTAAACGGATTCCTTCTATAGTCTCAGGAAACAAACAATTTCCGAGCTTGTCAGTAAGGAGGGAACATTATTACAGATCTTTTCTACCAGTTCAAGCTTTAGTGTGACAGGCTGACTCGGAGCTTCAGTTTAGGGCCTGTTCTGAAAGGAAGCTTTTACTGAGCTGATGTCCTGCTTTCACATTGCTCTCGGAGTATCAGCCACCAACATATGCACTGCAGCCAGAAAAGGCGACAGCACTTACAGAAACATGAGTATTTAGAGAGGGGCTTGTTTACTGAGGCTACCTTTTTATCAAGCTTGATTTGTTTACCTTACATGACATTTCTGACATTGTTCAGTGGAATGGAAGTCTAAATAAGATTAAATTTTAGGCCCCCTCAGCTGCCTGTCATGTCATCATCAAGGCTGTCCCGATCACTGGAGGACTGGATGAGCTCCAGCCAGATGACTAGCAGGTATGAAATGTAAATATTATGCTACCAATAAGCATACCTCTAACAGATCACCCAGTTTCCACAGGGCCTACCCCAAGAAGATGCTCCCATATGGACCGTCTTCTGTCTGGGTTGCCGAACCCTGGTCCACCTGCTCAGGAAAATTCTCTCCCACACAAGCATTTACAATGTCACGCAGGTCATTGGGAAGTGTCCTTAATCTGTTATGGTACTCTTCCAAGGCCTGCTGGTTGAGCTGTGGTCAGAAGAGGAACAAGGGTCAAAGGGCAGGAAGACAGGAAATGGTCAGATCCAAGGAAGCAGTCATGACAGGACTGATTGTTTAAATGCAAGAAAACACTTTATGTAAAACCTGTTAACTGGTTCGACTGTACTTAAACTCAATCATGGATGAAAACCTTTCATCAAAGTAACCTTTCCTCTTGATTGATGCCTAATTATATTAAATCTAAGAGCTGACCAGTTAGAGCTTCCTTATGTTCTTAAGTGTCAGTGACTACAGTACCTCCTAACTGACAACATGAAAAAGTAAAATTTTAAACATAAACACTGACCTTCACAATAAGCAGCAGATCATTCCTGACACAGTAACACTCATCTAACAGCACAAGGGCCTAAATGTAAGCCAACCACCTTGCAAGTCCCAAGATTGTTGACTGATTGTCCAAAAACCCAGGCATGCAGCAGATGTACTAGATATCGGTTTTCATAATCGACCCACCAGCTTGGGTGAAGGGTGGCCTTTGACGATAAAGCCTGATATGAAGTTGAGGCTGAAGTCAGTAGCCTGTGTACCTTGCCAGTCTGCTCCTTTATCTGCTCCACCGTGGCCTTCTGCTTCTTCTTGAGCGCCTCCTGCTCAGCGGTGTGGCTGTCTGCGAGCTGCGGATGACACAAATGAGTGCCAGCTGGCTGATACCCTCTTACACCCGTCTCAATGCCCAGCAGGTCATCTGACACTGCAGCCCCATCTTAATTCACAGCCTCACCTTCAGACCTTCTCACTTGGCTGAAGCAGCTCTGAGCTGTGTTTTATTTTTACGTAAAACCAATTTCTATCGGGGGGGTTTCACCAAGGATAATGTAATGTATTTCAGATGCAAATCTACATTTTGAAACACTGACCTGAATCCTCAATGCAGAATTTATTCAAAGATAAGAGCCACACTGGGTTGATTTGTGAGCAGCGGTGATTAAATTAGGGTGAATCTTAATGAACGGACATGTAAATGAGGACTAGAGTGACACTCAGTGACTCATCACACATCTGAGCACTGCTCTGCGGAACACTCTGGTGGAGCTGGGGACAGGATTATCCTTGGCATGGACCAAATTAAATTCTGCCAATCACGCAAGCATGTCAGTTATTGGTTGTGGTCAAGGCACTTTGGAAGTCCGGGGCTTTTATGATTTCCCAGTAAGTATAGCTAAGCCCAACATATGCTCCTGTGTTCTTTACAGACCTCCCTCTATGATTTACAGATGCATAAACCAACAACACACAAAAAGCAACATCTGTAGATTAAGGAACAGTAGATGCAGCGTGTAGACTCCAATTAGCCTGATGTCAAAAACAATAAATGAAACACTTGACATCTTATTTGTACCGGGCTGCATAATGCTTCCTTTTTTTATAAAATAAAGAATTTCTGATGTCTGATGTCTGATAAAGGAAGAATTAAACTTAGTTTCACTACACCTAACACAATATAGTTTCTGAAATGACAATAGAGCAATGATGTCTTTTATCAGTATGTTTTCTGCAGTTTTTCTGTTCTGTGCCTGTATTCCAGGCCTCGATTTACAGAGTTCTACTAAAATCTAGAGTGTGACGTGAGCCTGGGGTTATAGAATGACAAAGAGGGTCCCTTACGTCTTTATCCATCTGCTCTTCTGACAATCCTCCATCATCTGCCTTCTGGGTCCTGCAGTAACATCACGGGAGAAGATTTCAGCCCTCTGAGACACTCACCGCTGGGCAGGTCGATGACGGCCACCCCAATGACATTGCAGGGGCTCACCTGCCCTTCTCGGAGCCCGACTTGCTAGAGGAGCCCTTTTTCTTCTTATCTTTGGCTTCCCTGGAGGAAATGCAGCATGAGGTCATCTGATGGCGTTTCTGTTTTTAGGAAGCTAAAACAGCTGGCAGATCAGAGCTGGCATTTTTGATAATCAGGGTCTGAACTATATATTTAAGGCTCATACCAAAACTTCGCCCTATCTACTCCGCTACATGTAAGGACCCATTCTTGTTTTTTTGGACTTTCCGCTCAGGAAAGGGGGAAAACATTGCTGTTGCTTGTCCTGGTTTAGTGAATGGAAGTCCTGAATGGAATGTCAGAGTATTGACCTTCTAACAGACCTTCACTGGCCGAGGGCAGAGGGTGGCACAAAAAATGAAGTGGCGTGGTGACTAGCTGGGGCTGTGATCAGAGCCAAACTCACAGCAGTAAGCAAAAGAAACACTGGCCAGCAAAAGCGTTGAAGGTAAAATGCTGTACCTAGTGTTGTAGCTGTATAACGAGAAATAAACAGTTGGGACATCCATAGCCTGGTTGTTCAACTTCAGAGCTACACGCTTCATATTTAGTTAATATATACATTCTATTGTGGCTTTAAGGTGAAAATGTAACATGATACCAGTTTTCTGTGGGTACTCGAGTTTATATACAAGCTGCTCGCTCCACATTTCCTGATGGAGTAAGATAGTTGAACTGTTTCACCCCCTGACTCCTCCCTCCCACTGACACTTGGATCACTAGATGGAGGCCCCACCTCTGTCGAGACTCTCGTAAGGCCTTGGCTTCGCTGGCGTGCCTCTCCTTGGCCATCTCCAGCAGCTTTGATAATTGCTGTTGCACAAGACAGAGGAAATGAGAAATGTCACAGTAAGTCATAAGCCAAGACAAGTGCCAGAAACCCAGGAGGAAGTCTTATTAATCAGCCTGTGCTGTGTCACATGAGCGTTCCAGGAACCGTAAAAAAACAGTACACGTGTAGTTATTGTTATAGGCCGTCTACTACTCTGGAGCACAATGGAATTACATTAGTTAAAGTCTCCATGTTTCCTCCAGGTTGACTAACTAGTAATGTTATGTGGTCATCTCACGCCAGCAGTTGCTCAGCTGCTGAGATGACAAATTACTGGTGACCCCATGTAAGGCTGAGCTGCATCTGGGCTGCCCAGGCCAGCAAACACTGCGACCCAGAAAGTTCCGGCTACAAATTCCTGGTAGGCTACAAGCTCGTTGCCCATATGATTGCTGAGGATGGATAGTGATTTGTTGACGGGAAGTAACACGTTAGGCTGTGTGAGTCATGTAATGGTTAAATGCTTGATTGATATCCTGATTACAGACTGCATACATCTATTGGTGATATGCTAAATGTCATTAGCATTCTTTGGTTTAGCCTGCCCACCCCACACTGTTCTTTGGAGGGTCATTAACTCCTGAAGGGCTTGAGTTATTTTTCAGGATTAAGAAGTATTGGGCACCCAGCTGACCTGCACAAAGAAGGTCAAGATTCAGCTTTAGGGGGCGCCATACCTCAGTGATGTGCTGCTCCTTCTTCTTCTTCATCTGCTCATATTGATCTTCACGCAAACCCCTGAGGTCCACGTGCAGCTTCCCCTTCAGCTCTGTCACCTTTTCACCTGCGTCTGCCTTGTCACCACTGTGGTAAATGGGCACACATTGAGCAGGCTGCGTCGCTGAGAGACGCTCGTGCGTTTTCTCCCTTTCAATAACAACAGGTTACTCAGAAGACAGAATGCAATTTAGTGCTCACCCTTACCCGATCGTTAATTAACAAATGTGGATTAAACAGGAGCAGTTGCAACACTGACAGATAGAGAAGATCAGACTTGAATCAAGTAGTCCCATCTAGTGGATGTCCACTAAAGGTCAGGAAAATAAGAAGGAAATAATCTACTGTGACCAAACAGGTATTTCAAGATGTAACCATTACTCTTTTTTCTTCACCAAGTTCTTCTTAAGGGACTTGAACATGTCTCTGTACTTCTGAGTGAGCTCCTCTGCCTTCTTCTGGTTTTTCTTCTCCAGGTCCTTGATCTCCTTCTCCTGCCTCTTGGTCACCTTGATAAAGCTCTTGTGCTGTGTCAGCTCCTCCAGGCTTACGGTGGACAGGCCTATAGGGCACAAAATAAACCCAGTGGACATCCGTACTCACTAATAAGAAAGCAAAGTATACAGACGTGCACTTTCCAGAAATAAAGACAATTGCTGTTTATTTTTATTATACCAAACAATAATGCACCATGACAGGATTTCCCAGATCAGTGATGGTAAATTCAGGAAGGTTATCGGAAATAAGGAGATGAGGAAGCCATTTTAAACAAAAAGATAGTGTCTGAATGTAGGTATCATGCCTCACCTGAAAATGAATCTCTTGGAGATAGCTCCTCATTTTTTGGAAGTGGGGTGTCAGAGGAATGATCTGGATCATGATTAACACAAGGTCCAGCTTTGGCATTTACATCGGGCTCCGTTGTGACGATGACACCAGGCACTGGGGGCTCATCTGAGGCAGAGCCATCTTCGTTGGGGCAGACATCTTTGGTGGGGTCAACATTTGAATTTGAAACATCATTGGCTGGAGTCTCTTCAACTGGGGCAGGGTCAGAATCTGGGACCGAAGTGGTGGTGGGTGGAGCTTCCACCTCTCGGGTGGAGTCTGCTGTGACAAGAGGGGTTTCTTCAGGTTTGTCTGCAGCTGCTGTATCAATTGAATTAGCAGCAAGGGTGGAAGCTCCAGCTGGAGAAGCATCCACGAGGGAAACACAATCCTCAGTCTGTGTAGAGTGAGAGCCAGCATCTTGGCTGTTGTCTTCTGATGCTGATGTGTCAACTCCATTCTGGATGCCAGTGTCCTCTGGGGAAGGCATGGTTGTTCCTGCATTTATATATGGTGACATCATGAATCATGGCACATAAATCTGACATAAGCACCACGAATGATGTTCCACACTTTGGGGTATTTTTCAGCCACCTATAGATCTTGGGCACTTCAGTTCCTCAAGAAAGCAGTGACTTCACCTGGTTCCGTTGGTGCACTGGAGGGATCTGCCTTCTTTTCTTCTGTTGCCCCAGGGAGTGGGTCAAAAGGCAGCTCATAGGGGCTTGTGTACTACAGAGAAAACCGTTATTACTGTGACAGGCAGAACCATCCATGAAAAATTCACGTTGCATGTACGTATTGGTTTACCTCAGTAGTCTTAGCTGGCTTGTCAGAGGACTTTGTAGGGTTGAATAAGGCATCACTGAAATCTGAAACACAAATAAATTACTTAAAAACGATAAACATATTGCTTTGTTGCTCTTAATATTCTTTAAGCAAAGACCAACTGAGTCAACAGCTCTGTTGTCCCGGGTTCTTTTAAACAGCTGTTTTGTTTTGATTTTCCCCAACAAATCAGGTACTTTGCCTGTCAGGGTGAATTTTTAGACCACAGAGTGATTTTGTGGGGTTAGGATTTGGTCTGGATTACTGATGATTATTGAAATTGTGAGAAACGGCATGAAGCAGGTTACCAGCAAAGGCGGCTGGGATGTAGTCCTTCATCTCGATGAACACAAACAAGGATGGCAGGGTGAGGGCCATATTGCTCTCACTGCGAAGGCAGATGTGCTGGAAGCCTACGGGAGCAGAAAACCAAAACATCAGGGAGGCAGAGCAAGGCTCTGACAATGATGCCATAATATATAGGATAATCAAGGCCATTTCATTGTACGCTAGAGCCATTTGCAGATCATTGGCATTATGCACAATATTAACTTCCTTTACCTGACTGAATGGCATAAATGGGGATTATTCTGTGCCCGAGGAATTTACCACTCTCTTCATGCACCACAATCCTGAGAGAAGCCATCTCAGGCAGCAGTATCTGACAGGACACATTTACTGCTTATTAAAGCGCAGCAATTTTTCTAAGATAGGACATTTTTTTACTGGGTAAGCTTGATTACCAGCAGCAGTGGTAGGACCATCAGCTTACCTTCTCAAAGACAAATGGTTCCTCGTTCCACACCGGATTAATGGCATTGGCTGTAGCTGACCACTTGGTCCTGAATTTGCGTTTTGGGTCGCTGGGTAACCCAACGATCTCCACCTCTACCCCCGTTTTTGCATTTTTGTCTGACAGAAACTGTCCTGAGTAGACCTAAGTGATAAATGAGGGCAGAGATGCCATGGTAAACATAAAGAGGTGGTCCCATGGACAATTGGGCTAACTCACATCTTTACTTATTTTTCAGTTTCTGTGCCAGTCGCTTCAAAGTGTAAATATGTATGTACGTACAAATGGACTAAACTTGCACCCATAACTGGGGTTAGCCCATGTGTCTACAAGACCATCCAATATATCTTTGCAAACACAAACTCTGTCACGAAATAAAAGAATTTACATGCTTCGGATTTTAGTCATTTATTAATTGCAGAGTAAACTGTACTTCACCAACACAGTCAAATCACCATCAAGCCAAAGCCCCCCCCCCCCCCATGGTGCTCCAAGGAAAGATGGCAATAGTTGATTGCGTAACATCATTTACTGATGCAAATAATTTGCAGCACCAGCACTCCCAGTCAAAGGAAAACACAAGCTGGGATTGCAAAATGTTGAGCCATCATATTCATGTGTACGTGCAGGCCTCTACCAGCTTCACTACTCCCCTTCAGTTAGTTTCTCGTCCGTGCCACGGTTGGAATGAGCAGAGGAGAAAGCAATTTATAGTATGCAGATTCTTCTACACTGATAATAGATCTAAGTGATGGGACAAATGAGTGTGTGAGCCTGAACTGACCAATCAATGCTGGTGGATTCTGAAGCCTCATTTAACAGCAGCATTGATTGGTTAGTTCAGGATGCTCCCATTTGTCCCATCAGTAAACAGATGCACTGTTATAGATACCTTGACTGTCAGGGTGCTGGCCACAATGGTGTCAATGCGATCTGCGTGGGGATCGAATGTCTTGTCACTTCTGCGCAGAAGTTCGTGTTTAATGAGGTAACCTGTTCTCCCGTTGAATTCGAATAAAGCCATGTTCAGCTGCATTGGAAAATCTACAAATCAGAAACATTAGTGGTAAAGGTGAAAAAAACACGTTAATGGTTTCTAATGTTTATCTGTTTTTAATTGCAGTGCAATTCTTATATGGATTTTTAGTTCTCAGTTTTGGTGGTTTTTCACTGGTACAACACTGATATCTAGTGGTGAATTGGAAAAAATGTAAATTTACGATTTTACTCACTTTCACCTATGGGAGAGTTTAAATTAAGCAGTATTTGCTTTTTGATTAACCAGTACTGACAGAAACATTCACTATTGTCACATTAAGTCTTGTATTGGATGCCACCATTTTTTACCCATGGTTTGGTAGTTGAGTGCCACCATTTGGCACCCAGCATTCCAGAAGGGCTGAGGGTTGTAGTTGGAGGAATCCATTCTGGTGCCCTTGGGATAAATTCTGCTCATCTGCCTCTTGTTGTATCTGGATGGGCTTTTATAGGACGCTTACAGCAGCTACTGATAATGAACATAACTGTGCTTAAAGACTGCATCATGATTAATGGATCAAGATGCAGTCAGATCCCAAGAGAAGTGTGGTGTTACATCCTTGGGAAAGCCACTTGATGTAACTTGGTTCAGTAAGTATGTAGGTTTTTGAGTAGAAATGGTATAGATATTGTTTTGGATAAACGATCAGTCAAGAAAATGCATGCATCCTTCCACCTTCCAAACATTTATCGTGAACAGCGTTGTGGGGTGCTTGGATCCAATCCCGGGCATCACAGGGCAAAAGGCAAAGGTATACCACTCAATCAAAGGTTACATGCACTACAGGTAATTTAGAAATCAATACACGTCTTTGGGCTACAGGAAGAAACCAGAGTAACCAGCAGAAACCCATACAATGTGGAGAGGATGTGCAGACTCCCCACAAAGAAAAAGGTACAATTTTAGCCCCCAGCCCTTAAGGTGTCAAGCAGTAGTATTGAGTAGTTTTACCCAGTACCCATTAAGCCTCCATCATGCCTGAGAAAACCCAATAAAAAACAAGGACACTCTCCATTTAGGCAGACTGTCACACATGTGAACCTTTCTTCACCATCAAAGGATACTCAACAAATTCCATGGCTGACTTGGCGATCAGATCACTCCCTTTGGTCTCCACAAAGGATGATATCACATAGCTCCTATTTTTTTCTGGTCACACGAAGAGCAAAACTCACTGTCAGACTGCGTTGTCACATACCTTCTGTTACACCTCATCACATACGGGAAAGGTGATATAAGGAATGTTTGAGAGAGGCAGTCTATCATAATGAGGGCCCTCTGCCTTTGATACGTACACAGTAACATTAAACTACAGCATGATGTCTTACAAGGTCATTTCTTTCCTGATTTAACCTCATACAAATCGAATGATTTCACCCACAGAGCACCAGAAGAGCATACCAGACAATGTCTTACTTTTGGCATTCTCAAAGGAGATGAACTTATTTGGCTGTATGTAGTTAACCAGGGAGGACATTGCTTCATAGGCTGTAACTTCCTGTCCTGCTGTGCCCTGAACGAAGAGAAATAAACGTTAAGCCAGAGCAAGAACCCTATTGGCCCAGCGACCAATCTCACTGTGGCACATGGCCCAATGGGCTGTCCTCTACCTCATCCGAGTTCTTCATTTTCTCTTCATCATGCTCATCATGGTCATCGTGCTCCTCGTGGTCTTCAAGCCCCTCCCCATCTGGGTTAAATTGTAATATATGTGCATTGTTTATACACACTTCAACATGCATTGGGCTGTTCTTAAAAGAAAGCCAGGCATCCCAATTATTTAAAAATGTATCCTGGATTCTATGATACCCAGGGACAGATAATAAAACTGTATAAGCTAATACACTTATATGACTAACTGAATGCCCATGAAGAATAAATGCTGGTATTGTACTTTTCATGGAAATTGCTGTTTGTGCTTAATAACCCCTATTTAGCCACAGTAATTAGGTAGCTTGCCTCAGGAAAGCATGTGATGTAAATGCCAGAATGTAAAGGCTTCTGCATTAATGCATGTAATGGCTGCAAAGCAATCGTGAGAGAAAGGAACCCAAAGCCTCCATCACTACAAGCTGTGAGAACATATGCCTAACTAGGGCTAATTGGCCTTTTGGAGGAATGGCCATAAATACACTCTAGGTGAGAAGATATGGTGTGAGGACCTGGAATCCATTTGGTCATGAAGAAATGTTGGCACACCACAGGTGAGGAGGATTTCCTCACAGACAGGAGTGGTAAACACACCTTGGCCTTCGGGTGGAACTGACTGCTGCTGCTCCGGCCCTGCTGTCTTCTTGGCAGCCCCATGGCTCTGTTTAGTGGAGTTGTTCTTCTTGTTTTTGATCAGGATCTTCCCCATCAACTTGGCCGGGCTCGGAATCTGGTGGCCTGGTTCGAGCTGGTGAAGCAAAGCAAACAGGCATGGAGGCGGACAGCCCAGCGAGTGGACCAGCATTTGGGGGAGCAGGTAGAAGATGACAGAGATACCCACAATGAATATACAGAGAAACTGCTGGACAATGGCACAGGCAGGTGGACGAACAAGCAAAGAGAGAAACAAAAAAACTGACATGCGAATTAACAGAAAACAATGCAAGTCAGTAGGCAGACAATGAGGCGAGGAAAAGTCCAGAACATTATTTCGCCTGAGAGACAATAGGAATGGCTATATTGCAGATATAAACAAACAGAAATACACAAAAGGAGTGAAGGAGATGGAAATAGGACAGCAGCTGGAGGGGGATGAGTTTGCTGTTTGACAGAACACCTTAGCTAAAGAAAAAGAATGCTGGGAGCATTTGGTGGTGTTAATAGGAATCTTTACAGTGTAAATGACTCAGCGTGTATGACCTTTCTGATAGCACGAAATACTGGAAAACAGGCAGCACACTGCAGTAACCTCTCAGCTAAATTAAATTTGCAGTCTGCAGCAGAGGGAAGCCAAAGCATTTTTTGTGACAGATGACTTGGTGTGGCCACTTCCAAAATAGCTGCAATGTCAGGTGTAGAACATCGATGGAAAAAGATAAATGCAAAGGCTCACCTCTGAGACAGACATTGAGATAATAAGCAGGAGAGGAAGTGCAGGGATCCTGCAGAGAGTCATATGACTTAGACAGCAAGCCAATCCAGAACAGCTTTACTCACAGGATACTTCTCCAGGGGGTCAACAAGTAGAGAATCACCAAATATGGTCTTCAAGTAGTTTGCCATCTTCTCCTGCTGCTTGACCCTAAAATATATTTAGAATGATGACAAACAGCCATTCAGAAAACACAGGTCTGAACTGTCAATATTGAGGCAAATTGTCCTTCAGATGTACAGCTGACTCACATCTGCACTGGACACAAATATCAACAAATGGGACAGCAGACGATGCAGGCGCTGCCAGTCGTTGTTTGTTTACATCCAAATATGAGCAATGCAAAGGAAGGAAGGCAGACAAGGTTAACTATCTTACGAGTCAACGTGGTTCTCGAATGACAAGATGACTGGGTACTGGGAAGTCTTGAAAGCACTCTCGTGAATGGCTTCAATCACATCCTGCCGTACAAAAAAAAGATTCAATTATTCCTCCATTTCCCAGAGCCACTCATGCAGCTGAGCAGGCTATGTCAGGAAGTCTGGGATGCAAGGCCAGGTCATCACAGGGAACACACACGTGCGTGTGTAGACAGAGGCAATTCAAAGGCACTTAAACCGTATATCCTTGCGAGGAAACCAGAGTGACTGGATGAAATTCATGTGAACATAGGGAAAACATGCAAACTTCAAACAAACATAGCAAGGACTGAAATTAGGCTCCATTTCTGGAGGCTGGAGATCACGGTGCAGCCCACTGAGTCACAATACGATAATGATGAAGTATCTACTGAAAATAATCAGTCAGATACGGAATTGGGATGCATTAGGTAGCCATGGCAATCTGTTTGTTGCCATGCGGGCTTGTCATGTGGGTGCCCATCGCCCTTAGATGGGCAGGCATACTGGCATGGGTATACATGATGCCAGAAAGATGGGCTGACAGACACACTCTCAGCCAGCAACACAAAGCAGAGCCCATGACCCCCACACACCCTGAGAGGTGCCAGAGGCCTCGGGGAAAGGTACTATATTACATTACTTTCCATTAAGCTCTTCTCTGATCTTTAAGTGTGGGGTGGTATCATGTAGCTAAGAAGCTTGTTTGAGGTTTACGTGGGTTTGCTGAGCCAGAGAGCTCTGCTTTGCTTGTTGTGTCTAATGCAACATTAAGGCTTCACAAGGGAAGGCAGCATCAGTACAGTATTTATGAGATCATTAAATGAAAGGATTATTCCAAGTAGTGGACTCTGAGGTTACTAACAGCCCATCATTTGATAATGATGATCCCTGTACGAAAACCATTCTGACCATCCCATCCTTTGCAATAGTATGTCTCTCCCAAATACCACTCACTACAGCCTAACCTGCCATAAGCACCCTTCAGGCCTGTTCTCTGAGAGGCGAGGTGTCACGCACCTTGAAGAGGATCTCAGTTGTCATGGTGAAACCATGGGTAATGATGGGCTCTTCATCTGGAGGCTTGCCCTTCCAGCAGTCCAGCTCCAGGCACCGGCATCCCGCCAGCAGGCACTGGCGGTACATCTCCGGGGAGGAAACGCCAGAAAACTGGCCCGCTGTCGAGACGGCCACAGATAAGGCACCAGCGAAACGCCAGATGTTCCAGAACATCAAGAACTTCCTCAGGTGTCCAATCAGATTACTGAACACATCCATCTGGTATTGCAAGAGTCGTCAGCGTTTCTTTATGATGCTAAGCTGCATGCTGGACAGCTGGGATTATGCAAATGAACACCGAGGTGCAGCATGTGTCACTTCACTCACCCGTGAGATAGGTGTTGTGAGATGACTTGATGAAGTAATGGGGCAGTGGCTGCATCATGTTCTGGTACCTGGCAAGCTTGTCCAGGGCCACAGGAGACACGTCAGGCCCCATCAGGTAGAAGAGGAGCCCCTCTGGGGAGATATTGCCTGAAGAGAGCAACATAAAGGGAGCATATCTCGTGTGTCACCAAAAGTAGATTAAGGGGCAATCTAACTCTGCTCATTCGACCTGCAAAGCCCACACCTGATGGTCACGTGCTGATGATGTCATCGCGCATTGCTCAGAACTCTCACCTCGGTTGGCGGTGGTGGAGCAGGGCTCATACTTGTCGATGACTGTCTTTGCCTGCTCGAGCCGCATGTGTGGGAAGAGCTCCTCGTTGAGGCGAGAATCGCGTTGCTTCTCGTTGAGGAACCTGAGCAGGTTTTCCTTCGTCATATATGGCTTGGTAGAGCTGCTCAAAGGCAACAGGATATGACAAGTTATCCAACTTGGTAGGTCTCACCCATGCAACAAACTAACATACTCGAAAATAAAAAGCATCATAACTTCAGCCCTTAACATACAGAAAGATGGGTAGTAATGAGTATTTCTTCATGAGCAACTTAATATTGATAAAAAGAAGCCCGTAGAAATGTTGTGATACTTAGACATATAATAACAATATCTGAATAAATTCAACTGATACACAGGCGCATCAGCAAGGCAACAGGATTGTGTCCAAAGAGACTAACTAGGTTGTGAAGATTTCATATATTTCAGGCCTGGGGCACAGGTGCATCAAGAAAGCTTTGAAGGCCGACTCAGTGAAGACCTCTGGCTTCATAGTGTCCCCCTGTGCAGGAGGTGGAAACGGATGTCATGGTACAACCGACAGAAAGACATGGAAGCACAGCAGTGTACTCCTAAGAGGGGCGGGGTTAAGGTCACCTTTCCCTTCGGCAGATTGGCTGAGGCCAGGGCACTCTCCACCCTCTTCTTGTCTGCAGGGAACATCTTATAGATGCTAAGAGACAGAAACAGGTGTCAGTTCTGTGTGTAACATATAGCCACAATAATTCAAGTATTTTTTTTTATTTATTTTTATTAACAAGCACTCACTTTTTCACAGGGATTTTCCCATCTTTGTTGGTCTGCAGACAGATGCGGACAAACCTGTAGAGAACCGAGATGGCAACGGGCGGGGTTATCGACAGGTCTGAGAGGGTGTGGCACTGTGGCGATCAGTTGCAATTCAAAAGCCAACATCTCCCCATTCCCGTGGGATCTGTCTTTGCCACATGCAGCTTGCTTGGCCCATATCAGCGACCAATAACTGCACAGCCCTGCTGTCTAGGGAGCAGTGCATCGAACTGAGTGCAGACTCTAGGGCGTGGATGGTAGTAATAACAAGATTGTTTATTGAACCGTTTCACTTACACTTTATCCAGGAAGACCTGTCTGCAAGCATTGTTCCTCAGCGTGTTGTAAGCGATGGCCAGGATGTCTTCTGCCCAGTGCTGTAGCCAAACATTTTTCCATACTTTTTTATCGTTAAATAAAATTTGCAGTGGAGGTAACTAACAGTCTATACATGTCCAGCATGGGAACAGACAGTTAAAAGAGCAAACTATAAAACTACAGAGCAAGGCTTTTTGCTAACTCTAAAAAGAGTCAAAATAAGTTTTGTTTCAGGAAGACAATCCATCATTATATTGTTCTAAACACATTTAATCACAGTCAGCTATATTCACAATGGATATTGGTGCCATAAATACAACAAAAAAGGAAGATACTGAATCATCACATAGCCGGTATTCTTTGTCTGAATACCCATAAATTCAACCACCCTTTACGGCATGGTTCAACCTTCAAATCCCATAAATGCTGCAGTAATTCTGTCGTCACATACTAAACTATCTGCTGAGTCTGAACCTCGTGTTTCAGGTGGTGAAGCAGAAGGGGGAGGTGCCAGGCATCACGTCAGGTCACCTCCTGATTGCTCACGTGTGACTGTGACCTCCGGTGACCTCACCTCTACCACTTTCTCTTTGTGGGCGAAAAAGTTGTGATACGTGAGGTTCACTGTGTCCATGCCAGATACAATGGTCAGCATTTTGGCTAAGTGGTGACTGTCTGGAAAATCCATGTTGAAGATGTTCCGGACCTTGGGATGCTGCAGGTGCAAAATGCACATGATGATCACGGTTATTGTTTGCCCCAATAATAAATTGAATATTTCTGATTTAACAGCATTTGCACCTGCTGGATAGATCAACACTGCTACCAACACATCAAAGCAAAATCGAGTCAGAAAGAGCAGAATTACATGTTTTAATCCAATTCTTAAAATAGGTCACTATGAAGCCTTGGGCTGTGTGTGTGAAGTGCAGTGCTGCTCTGCTGCAGCTAACCGCAGTGAAGAGTTGATTTGCATGGGAAGTAGTTTGATGTTTCTACCCCCCTCCGCCTTCCTGAGAGATCGAGTTCATGGGCAACATCCTGCATACAAGGTTTTCATACCAAGGCATATGCAAGGAGACATTCAACCAGACAGGCAAATGACAAGCTGAATGCAAAGCAAGGGTGACAGAGAAAAACCAGTGAACTTTTTCACTGGCAAGGCAAACACTCCTTGGAGAGAGGAGTCAGATGCTCAGGTACAGCTGAACACGTGATGAAGTGTGAGATCCCGTATGTTGCTGTGATGAGCACACATGAAAAACACCTTCGACTGGTCCAGTACCTCCATGTCAACATACTGTTGGGTTTTCCCCGAACCCGGGTTCGTGGAAGGACTCACACAGAGGCGCAGGTAAAGATCAATGAAAACGTCAAA
>JAACJT020000021.1:12751264-12762351 GCA_009936485.2 Gymnarchus niloticus | reverse complement strand
TCCCTTCCAATCTTTCTTTGAGGAACATTGTTTTTAAACATTTCAATAATTTTCTCATGCATTTGTTGACAAACTGGGGATCCTCTGCCCATCTTTGCTCCTCAAAGACTCAGCCGTTCATGGACACTGCTTTTGTACCAAATCATGATTACAATCACCTGTTGACATCACCTGTTCGAAATCACATCATTATTTACCTCATTACTAGCCATAAATTGCCCCATACCAACTTTTTTTGGAATGTGTTGCAGGCCTGAAATGCAGGAATGGCTGTATATTAACAAATGAAATTAGGTTGACCAGACAAAACATGAAATATCTTGGGTTCATGCTGTCTGCAATGAAATAAAAGTCAAAGTAAATTTAAGAATCACTGTGTTTTTTTTCGCGTTTTCTATGCTGTCCCAACTTTTTCTGATTTGGGGTTATACATGTGAACGCAATCACATTGCATCGTCATGTTGAGATGCCACACTGCATAACCGTGGTGAGTGGCATGGCAGCAGCTCTACTCTATGCTCCAGCAATACTAGGCGGACTCACCCAGCAACACTTATAACCCCTAACATCCATCAAAAGTGCCTGTGACCTGTGACCACATGATGACAAACAGCACCACATGCTTCACAAGCCATCTAAACTGTGTTTTACACCCTAACATACACAATACTGGGTGTTGATGTTGGCATCAAGGACCTCTTACCCGGCTCTGGTTGATCCAGTAGAGGTAGTAACCTTTTGGGTCCATTTTCATGGTGACAGGTGAAGTTCGAGTTGACTCCTGGAAAACACAGCTCATCGTTTTTCCTACCCACAGACAGACACAAATTTACCATCACCCGAAGTGAGCTACCCCCTTACCCCACCTATTGTTATCTTAGAATGACACTACTACACTACTGCAGAAAGCGATGTGGCGCATTGTGTCCAAAGGGTGAATTGGAGAAATGTCAAATTACCGAACAAGTGTTTCTTGGGTAGCAGACATTGGGTCACTGTAATGACAGTGGGGTATTAATAAAGAAAGCAATGCGGTGCAGTGAGCACAACTGGAAGCCAGAATTCCTGCATCCATTTAGGGAAAAGGTAACCACGCTGGGTCACTGGTGTCTGGCCAACAAGTGCATGGAGACAAATGGACTTCCTCTCAGCCTGAAGAGCACTCTATCCCAAGCAGAGGTTTTGAAATAATTCTGTTATTGGTGTACAGAAGTCTGTGTGGTGGCAGATGGGGGGGTCTTTATACTGAGTTGCTAAAATGTATTGAGCACCATAAAGTTACATAACACGGCTCAAACACAGCTTTTTTCTGTAAAAGCTCTGGTACAACAACATATAATAAAGATCAATAAACTAAAATTTTGCCATGTAGAATGACATTGAGAGGTCAATGCCATGTCAACAGCATACTTTAAATAGACAAATATTCATTTGAATTTTCAGCTTGACCTAAAATGCATTCTGTTAAAATATGCTTTATTCAGAGCTTATTCACTTGTCAAATACTGTAGATTTTTCATACTGCTTTTATATTTGACTTCCCAGTTCTATATATTTCTATACACTGCGGCCTTTAAAAGAATTTTAAATGTGCTTTGCATTCTTCTAGTTTTTCACGTTGTGTTTGTTTTTGTTTTTACATACAACCTCAGTGGTTAGGAAGCAAATCAGTTTGAAAATACAGGAGAACACGCAGAAACCCATTTTACTCCTATGGATTATAAAGTATAATGGATTTCATTCTGTAAACAGTTCTTTCTAGCCCAACTGCTTGAACGTGACAGCTTGAGCAATTACTTCCCCAAGCTAATCTCCCAGAAGTCTTTGTGGTCAGCTTAAACCTCCTGGGACTCCATGGTAACTGGCATGACAAGCAACACCATTTTGTCTCATCTACACAACCCACAATCAAACTGTGGTTTAATGGCAGAAGACAGTCTGTGAAATAAGACTCACAATCAGGTAACGTCTTGCCTATCTTGAGTTATAGCACCTTGCAGTAAAACATTTTACAAAATGCTGGAATAGGTGTTTTTTTGCTTTTTTTTTTTACACTGTATCTCTCTTGGCACCAAAATCTGCAAAGTGGAGTTATGAGCTAAAAGCAGTTGAAAATGCAGAACTTTTGGCTTGTATAGTGGAATTAGGAAAGGCAGAAGTGTGTCAGGTTAAGAGATTGCTGGCTTTCAGTATACTTACATCCATCCACTTGATGAACCTGTCCCCTTTGATGAGGTAGTCTTTTACGTCTGGAGGTTCCAGACCACAAGACTTCACCTCCATCTCTGCCTCTCCACGTGCTTGATCGCACGGCTGTTCTTCCCCCTCTTCGTCCGGACCGTTGTACTGTCTACACACGTATGACACCAGTGGATGTGAAGTGCCTACATCCTCACGCCTGACCACAGAGCCGTCAGTGCGCTGCACTGCTCCAAAGCCAGGGTGCAGCAGGGTACCTGACACACTTTTTAGTAATGACTAAGGAGGAGACTGTTCAGCAAGCTACACATTGCAAATGAGTGCGCTGACGAAAGGGACATCCCTTTCTGCCACCCACATATAAGCACAATGCAAGAGAGGTGTTGGGGGGGGTGACTGGGCATTTTTGCATCTGAAGAAATTTGGAACATAAACAGTCATTTGACGTATAATTCACAGTCCTTTTCAGATGAATCATGCATAAAATGTCTGGGCACACACACAAATACTTGATATGATAAAAATGAAACAACACGTTTATGAATGCTGTCTACACATCTAACAACCCATTTAAAAATAAAAAACAGACAACTATGACATTTCCTATGATAAAATGTTGCAGGCTGTGCTGTATATAAATCTTAAGATTGACCCGTACTGTAAAGAGCTCAGATTTATAAGATATGGCGTCTAGACAGAAATGCTCCTAGACATTTGAGTAGCATTCAAATGAACAGCTTTGAGTCAACTCCATATGCAAATATTACGGGGCCGGGACTGTCACACAATGATTCAAGGACAGAAATGACACAAACAGGGCGTGATAAAGAACCAAGCTCAGAATCAAAGCGATGAAAAAGCACCTTTCTACCGTGGCTCTTGATTGGTTGACACTCCACCGTCACTGACACGTATTATTAAACTTCTCCAATACTGTGCTTCGATTGAAACAAACATTTTGTGGTGTTTCATGTCGTAAAAATACTTTAATGAAATAAAATCATTTTCCAAACTACAAGCCTCTTACATATAAGTAACACAGAGAGGACGACTGAAACGGAAGGTTGTTGAAATGGGCATTGCTGCAACAGAGCGCCCAGCAAAACGTTCACACCAGCAAGTTCTCTTCTCCTCTGCAATATCTCTGTAACCTGAACTGGCCGTCGTCTCACTATCAGACGAGTGCATCTGTGCGGTAGTCTCATTAGCCCGTTCCTGAACAGCAAGAGGAAGCAGATGCTTGTTAGGTCGCTGATTGTTGTTGTTTAATTCATTAAGTATGACGTTCAACCCCGCTAACGTGCAACACGTGAACAGAAATACAAAAAACACAGCAAGCAATAGCATATTTCATACAGTCTTCTTAAACATTCACTGACTTGTCATTAGGAACGCTGAGCATACAGTCGTTTAGGACTGTTATAATCGCCATGAGATGACTTCATGGGATCACAGGGAGGGCATCGCACACATAGAGAATACAGAGATTGTAAGGTTGTTGACAGACGGTGGCATTCCCGCCTTGCTCAATGCGGGATGGCCGACTGGGCCTCTCTGCCCTGTCACCACCATGCCACTGAGTTTAAAGGCACAAGCAGGCCTACAGATCCTGTGTTGGTCTGTCAGCAGGCTTGCGGGGGGCAGGGGAAGCACACAACTGCAGACCTCACCTCCAATCAGAAGGTGTGGTCTGCAGCACAAGCTGCACCTGCAAATATTAATCACTATTACTTGCATGACACTTATTGTAAAATAACTAACCTAGCTAGTAAATTATTCTTTGGTTGTATAACATTTTTAATAGCATCTTTCCTACCATGGCAGTTTTGTAGCAAAATAAAGTTCAATTCAATTACATTTTTTATAGTGCCTTTCTCAACACAGCTGAGAGTATGTGGTAGTTACACTGTCTTAGATGGAAAAGAAAAAAGACCAGAAGACAATGGAGGAGTAGGAGCCAAGCTCAGCAAGTGGAAAAAAAAACCTTTGGGAGTCCAAGGTTAACTGGCCACCCACCCCCTTGGGCAGGCAACCTTTAAATGGAGCAGGGAAAGAAATTAAAATATTATATATCCAAAGGCTGAATTGTGGTTACTTTCATCATCTGAGTCGGGTTATCATTGTGATCCTTCTAAGATCTTGTTTGCAGACCACCTTGATGATGTTGCACTTGGATCTGTGGGACTAATACCATATGTGACCCGGCGTGGGCACCATCCAGACATGTGTGGAGGAAAAGAAAGCATAGAAGGTCAGAATGGATATTTGTGGCAAACACAGAGGACCACACAGGCATGTACAGCAGCAGCAGGCTAAATTACGATGTGTTATATAATAATGTGAGGGTAAGCTAGACTAAAGCAGTAGATCTTCAGATGTGATATAAAAGACTGAGTTCGACTTGGCATTCTGTACATAGCCTGAAACACTGTTACATGATCTAGGGACCCTGTGACTAAGAGCTTTAGAGCCAACAGTAATTTTATTTATACGTGGGATAAGAAGGAAACCAGAATTTTGTGATCTAAGTGAACGATTTGGCATATTGGCATTATGGATTTAAATTAAGTAAACAGGTGTTTGAGCAGTAACAAATATACTAAAAACACCATCTCAGACCAATATGATAGCAATTAATGTCACAGTTTTAAAAATCAGTTTTGGCAAAAATTCAACAGAAATGTCAAAGGCAACAAAAATGTCTAAGGTATATAGAAGTCATAATTAGACTTAGACTTATATCACATTTCCTGAATTATAAACTGCAAGACTGTTTTTCATTATCAAATAGAAAAGTCCTTTGCAAAAGATGAATATTAAATGGTTCGTGCATAAAACAGTTTGCAAATGCCCAGTCCTGATTTGGCCAGTGACCACGTCCCCACTCTACCTGGCTCTGTCCCCTCACCTGTTCACATGGCTGCATCTTACTTTAAGAAGGTCAAACCCACTCCTGTAGGGGAACAACAGGAACAGCTTCATTGAGATATATTACAATTATGCAAATGCCTTTACATGACTTCCATCACTACACTAGCAGTATGAAGTTCCTTTTAAAACAACTGCATCTCTGACATTGAAATCCCCCTTAAATTACACTGTGGCATGGAGATTATGAAAATATTAGAACCCCAAACCTAAACTAGCATGTCTGCCATTGTAGTGCTTTTCTCCAGCATCCAATAAAAGCCATTTGAGCCATTTCAACTGAATTTGATTCATTCATTGCTCTTTTAACTGCTTATAGTAGTCAGGGTCACAGGGGGCCTGGACCCTATTCCAGACAGCATAAAGTACAAAACTGGGGTACACCCTGGACGGGATGCCAGTTCCCCGGAGGGCACAAAACTGGAGTACACCCTGGACGGGATGCCAGTTCCCTGGAGGGCACAAGACAGGTACACCCTAGATGGGATGCCGGTTCATTGCAGGGCACAAGACTGGGGTACACCCTGGACGGGATGCCAGTTCCCTGGAGGGCACAAAACTGGAGTACACCCTGAACGGGATGCCAGTCCAATGGAGGGCACAAGACAGGTACACCCTGGATGGGATGCCGGTTCATTGCAGGGCACAAGACTGGGGTACACCCTGAACGGGATGCCAATTCATTGGATGGGCACAAGACAAAAATGCATTTTTTATTCTTATTCAATGTTTCAAGGAAAAAAATATTAAACATTAAAATCCTTTTTACCTCCTACGTATCTTACAGTTGTCCTCTTTTTGAAGAGTTTGATGTTGATGTTCGCGGACATCATGACATTTTTCCTGCAACTACCAATGTCTCCTGCTGAATCTGTCCCTTGTGCTGAACTACCAAGAGCTTAAAGGCAATCAAGTTTGGGTGTGGCACAAACTATCATTGGAACGTGAGCCTAGCATTTACTATCAAGTTAAAATGGTTCAAATCAGCTGCAGAAAATATCCATTCATCATAACTCTTGCTCACATACCATGTGTACAGTGTGTAGTAAACTAGGATAAGCATCAATCTCCATCTTTTTGAACAGCCCCATTATTTAAGGTAAACTCTTTAAATAAGAGTTTTACACTGGGCCCTTTGTAAAACGTGTAGTAGTAGTAGTAGTAGTAGTAATAATAATAATAATAATAATAATTATTATTATTATCTGTTGCTGTTATTATTATATTATTTTTATTAAGGATTAAGGTGTAAGGAATCAGTTTTATACTAGCTGTTATTCTGGCAATCCTTAAGTATTTCTAAAACCCATCTTAGACTCAGTTACGGATTTAAAAGTTTTTAATCTTACATGATGCCAAAACCTCCTCTGGTGTGCGGCTAAATGCGCTTTAAATGAGCGGTACAAACGCATACTGGCACGTGATGAGATGCCATATAAAATCAGAGGAATCCGGTAAAGACAGGACACAAAAACACTTCGGCTGCTCACTTAAGGACCGTTCCTTCAATGCACGGTGATAAATTGTGGTCTTAAAGGAGATGGCCCCCCATTAGTGAAGGCATTACTCTGGGCTCTGCAGCCCCTTTAAGAACAGCCCCCCGCCTTTCTTTCTGTATTTGTAGCTGAAGCAGCCACTTCATTTGTTGGATAAGACAGGCAGTTGTGCACCTTATGATCTCACTTAATCGCTCTGATAAATCACATGCAATCTTGTATTGCGGATCCCGTATGCCTGTATTCCTATGGAGCTGGAATAAACAATTGTTTTCCAGAGCTTGGAAGCTAGGAAATTAGAAGCAACAGAACATATTACGTCTGCGCTTGATTTTATGCAGAAATGGAGTGCTGCAGAGGATTTAAAATACAAGCTGCTGTGATATCCAGGGCCAGCTGAATGAAAGCAAAATCGATTTCGCCACCGAACAGACATTCAAGTGAACGTTTCTGTCGTTTTATTTCATTCTTCCCTCGCAGAAATCCAGTTTTCTCCTGGACTGTGGATCAGCAAAAACCTTCAAGACGGAGGGCTCGGTGGAGCATCGAGGGAAAAACAGGGGGAACATGAGGGAGCGGGATTTCATGCCCAACATGGAGAGAGGTAAACCTGCAACATACACCGGGGACAAGAAGGCGAAGATGGCTGCGAAGACCAATAAAAAGTGGGTGAGACTGGCCACTGTCTTCGCATACGTGTTGTCAGTGTCCCTGGCTGCCATCATTTTAGCCATTTACTACAGTCTGATATGGAAACCGACCTCCGCGTCCTCGGCGCCTGGAGGAACCGAAGCACCCACGGTTACATCCCCGGCGAACCTTTCCACAATTAACCACCCCAACATCAGCTCCACAGACACCAATTCAACCTTGACGGACCTGGTGGCACTGAAGGAAACCGTTACGAACGCGTCGAACCTGCCTGTAGAACCTCGGAATGTGTCTCACTTGGCGTGGAGGATGGTCCGGCAGACCGTCATCTCACACAGCGCAGATGCTGAGGCTGCAGTGCAACGCGATGGGCGCAGCTACACAGCGGCGGGGACCGCCGAGCTGGGCACGGCGGGTAAAGGCAGCCAAGCTCCCCAAAGTGGCAAGGATGCGATAGGGACGTGGAACCCTACGCTGAATTATGGGACACACGAATCTACACACGACGAGAGAGTGGACAGAAGTACATCCAGGCCGGTCACCGCCAGTGGACTACAACTTGATTCTTACGAAGATGCGGCGGATGCTCCTTCGGTAGCTGCCACAGCGGCTCAAAAAGATACCGCAGAGGGGCACGACCACTGACCGTACCCAAAAGGTGGCACAGTGATCCGACAGTCGGATATAATACAAGGATCTTCTCCTTATAGGAACTGATTGCTGATGACATGGACGGTTTCCTAGGATATGCGCCGGTTTTAATCGCACGCACTCGTTTAATAACGCATACACAACTATTCAAATGAAGTAAGGCAGTCAAGAAATTATTACTCTAAAACGCTTTTCAAAGGCAACCGTTATTTTGACAAGCCACTGCATTTTTTTAGCCTTAAATTACATGTAATTTTGGTTATGGACAGCTGACATGAAGGTCTTGATCTACATTCTTATAAGATATTAATTATATATATAGAACTTATGTACATGAATATATTAAAAACGAACGCTTTGGGTTACATACCCTGTATATAACAGGCAATTAAAAAAAAAGGTTTCAATGGCGACTGAACCATATCGTGATATTTATATCAGTACAGCTTTATCACTGCGCGCGGTTCAGCTCAATATTCTCACTTTTGCTAATTAATCAGGATTCCTTGCCTAGACAACCCTGTATGAGTTTCGCTCAGGTATGTGCATAGAACCATGTAAATGTACTGTATTTGGTATTGTACATAGGGCAGACATCGTTCATGCTGCGGCCTGAATAGAAGTTTTAGTTAAACTAGACAGTTTTTAAGAAAACTATGTACAGTAGGTACAGTATATATATATATATATATATATCACCAAGCAAATAAACGTCATTATAAAAAACGCAATGCTGGTATTTCATAGATTTTATTACACAATTGATTATTAAGCGCACTTTAATTTGAATGATACAAAGGCTTCATCTACTCCAACCTACCACAAATGTTGACAGCTTTTGAAAAGACATAATTAACGATAAAAGGCGGGAAAAGCGACATATAAACTTCCATTCTGCACGTGAATCGCACGCATCATGAGCGTTACATTTAAACGCTTTTTGGGCTTGAAGTTTCCGTCCTTTTCCAATAACTACTACCTATGATGATGTTTTAGGTAAAGCCTACTGTTTAGTTCCCGTTATTTACATCTTGTGGTGTATGATTTGGATGGGTCATTTTTCCGTTATAAAGCTGATGCATAGGTACAATTTTCAAATAGATTCTTGCTATTCATTTCAGATTACTGCCAGCTGGGTGGGAATCTACGTTTACGTAGATAGTTTACAATTTTTTAAAATACATGCTGTTCGAAACAAGAAAACAGCCAAGAAAGCAAACTTCACGGGAAAAATAGAAATACCTAGTACCCTCGAAATGTTTCAATTACTATATAATCGAAAGCTGATATGATGGTGATAATCCATCCATCCGATTACCAGCCGCTTATCCTGAGCCGGATCGTGGGAGGATAACAATAAGGAATTGATAATGGATAGATAAAAGCGATATCAACTTGTTATATCAAAGCCAGGCAGGACAAATCGTGTAACAGTAATACACCGCAAACTAATTCACAACCATTAATTCCCCGTGAGCCCAAAACCACAATGGAAACGGACATAGATAAGGAGTGGATGCAATGGTAACAAGAAAAGACCGACAACACCTTTCAGTAGGCTATGACTAGTGCTTTTCGTGCCCTTAACAACAAATCGACAGACAATGCCATTGAAGAGCTAGCAACAGCAATCGAAAGAGCTCTTTGTTCCCTGGTTTTGAGTCACATTGCTCTGATGCAAACCTACAGAGAGAAAAAATACTGCGATTCGCTCCACTTTTTACTCTGGCATAGAGTGGCTGTCTATATTGATTGAAAATTCAGTTTTAAAAGGGAGGAAAATGTTACACGGTTGAACTTGGCGCTACAATGCCATCTTACCACTGCTTCATTTGAGGGCTTTTTCATATAGGTGTGTTGAGGGCAAGCAACATGCACTAACTGGAATAGATCAGCACCCATACAAAGCCCCGAAATATCATTAACTTGTTTGGCATCCGTTGGGTTTTTACTTAACCTCATCATGAAAATCATGCAGTGTTTTATCTTAATGGATATGTGTAGGTGTGTGTGAATGAATGAGAAAACAAACAAGGGAGGGAGAGCAAGGGAGGCTGAAAGAGGCTATTTTGGCATATGATTTCATGTTAGGCATGCTGAATAGCACCATGAAACGTGTCTTTGTGGCTTGCTTCACTTCACAGCAGCTTTCACTGAAGGGGCACTTCGAGAACTGTACTGGTTGCTGGATCACAGCATGTTGAACCTTCCATGAGCTTTCTCTCATCTCTGTTTCTGAAAACCTCTTCATACTTCTGCACACCTTTCAGAGTTGTGAAAATGGACGTGCTGCTGAAGACTTGTACTGAACCCAGCACTTTGAGATGGTGCGGAGTCAGTCTCCATGAACACCAGTGCACAGCATTATTGTCACATAACTAAAATGCAAACAATAGTCTGAAGGGAAGCCTCTCCTCATCACTACCACCAAACATCATAACTAGGTGCTGTCACCACCATGATCCTCAGAATTACAGGCAAGTTATCTCACTCTCTGTGACAGAGGATGACAGTGTTGACTAGCAGGTAGGTCAAAGTCCAAGTCAATTAACGATCTCCATGAGCTTTCTATGACCAAGAAAAGCTGGAGACATTGCATGGAATGGACATCAGATGGAACGCAGAAAGTTGGGGGGGGGTTATACAAACCTCAGAGTGGTCGTTCCTGTGCTCTGATAGAGCTCTACAGGACCAGCATAATTAAAGATAAAGTCACCGCAAGTGCCTTGTGTCACTGATAAACACTTACAGCTGTGATAGATGCCAACTCAGCTTCATTATTTTCTCAGAAAAGTGCTTTTTAACTTTTTTTTTTTTTGCAAGGAGCCATTTGCAAGAGGATGAGTGCTGTGTTTGGGTCACACCCAAAGGGGCACTGCTCATCAGTAGAGGTACAACTGGTACAGACAAATCACAAAGACTATGGAATGGTCTTGAGGTCTAAAAGTCAGAATATTACTTTTAAAATGATCAAATACCTGCTTCACAAATCTTAGCAGGTGTCAGCAATAAAACCCCTGTTAGCAGGTTGAACTGAAATCGAAAAATTTTATGAAGACCTAAAAGATCTTGTAGAACTAACACCAAAAAAAGATATCACTTTGATCATAGGTGATTGGAATGCTAAAGTAGGAAATCAAAAGGTAACTGGAATAACTGGCA
>JAACJT020000021.1:12720834-12751164 GCA_009936485.2 Gymnarchus niloticus | reverse complement strand
AAAGGAAGAGGGGACGGCAGAAGATGAGATGGATAGACAGTGTAGTGGAAACAATGAACATGAGTTTGGGCAGGCTCTGAGAGGCGGTGGAGGACAGGATGGCCTGGCGTGCTGTGGTCCATGGAGTTGCGAAGAGTCGGACACAACTGCGTGACTGAACAACAAAGCAGGTTGAAATTCAAGTTTGCTCAGCCTCTTCCCAGGTTTGGGCAAAGGAAAGAAAGGGTTTGAACTATGCCAGGGAAATGTTCCAGGGCTGACTTGGAGATTTGGCTAATGTCCCCCATCTGGGTGTTCTGGAGGTATCCAGAAAGTCACAGCAAGAAATGCTGCTCGCTGTCAGCCAATCAGGTAATATTCTGATGAGAGCAGGAGACAGCCCACCCATCAAAGAACCAGGGGACATATTCCTGTTCCATATATCACATACCAAGACAAAATTTTAATTGCCAAAATACCATGTTACCACATTACATATCAAATTCGTTAATTCATTAACAATACCACAAAATTATATAAGCAGACGGGGTGCAAAATACTGCTTACATTTAGGGTTGCCCTCCAAACCAGAACTACTGTAGCTTCAAGAAGAAAAATGTAATGCAAGTTTTATGACAGAGTTCTGTTCTCCTTATGTAGACTTTTATCTGATTTCAAGGTTTAGACATGCTCCACAGGCTACATATGATCATTCTTTGAATCAACATGAACCAAAGATGCCACCTTGGGTAGGCCCTATATGACCTGCAGTGCAGAAAATTGTTACATAGCAACCAAAAGGTCATAGCGAATGGAACATTACGAAGCGTAACTCCAAGTGACATTCACTATCGTGCAGACAAAGCTCCTAGGACAAACTCAGGTAGAATTAGACTCAGTCCAGTTGGTTCTAGTTTGTAACTCCTTTGGCAAGTATCATCACTATAACATTCTGGAAAAACTGAAAACATCACTTTCTCTGAGAGCGGTGCTCTGGTGGCGATAAATTAACTGGTTAAGTAGAGCATGAAGGACCAGCTGATCCGTGTGACGGGGAGACAGCCTTCAGCCAAGGTGGTGTCTGAGTCTGTTATGAGGTTTTGCCTGCCAGGAGAAAAATGAGCTATTGCAACCAAATGGGGCCAGTTCAACCCTCCGTTTGCCAGTGATGTCCGTTTTTGGGTTCATGACACATGAAGCAGAAATGAGATGATTTCACGTCATTCCTCCAGGCTCACCTTGCTTCACAAGCAGCTCACCCCAACGTGTCTGCTCAAGTTGCATTTCGCGTGTTGTTGGTGTCAGCGAACATAACTGCAGAGGGGGGATTGTCATGTGACCTGGAAGCAAAAAGCGGTTTCTCCCACAAGCCCCCACTGCTGCTCCCAACCTGGGGGGGGGTCGCTGCATAGCATCCTGGCCCACGATCGGATGCTGAAGCAACCACTGCTCCAGGGACGCTGCGGGGAAGGTGATTAAAAGAGTAAGACAGTCGGCGGGGGAGGAGTTTCTGGCACATCCATCCCAGTGCGAGGCAGCTTCAAATTAATCAGGGCCAACTCCCACGTGGAATCGGCTTAATTAACACACACCCTGCCGCCATCTCTCCCACCTGATTAAAATGTCCTCAGCGATGACATCTCCTCAGAGGACCTCCTTCACAGGTATGGATGATAAACAATACCATCAAAATGCCGCTGTTTGCCCAACCTCACAGGACAGCATCCCCCCCCATTTTCGGTTCCACTGACCAAGTAGAAGGTGCCGCTTCAGTCATTACTATTTCAAAATAAACGTTTCATTGATAAATGGTGAGACTTTCAGCAAGCGTACCAGAAAAAATGTTAGCCACGTTATCACTGTACACACTAGCGTATTTACAAAAATAAACGAACAAATACTTTCACTAGTTATAGGAAAGCTGCCTCGTGTTTTTTTTAAACCCTGGTATTCACTGATTTTCCCATGCATGGCTACTAGCTGGTAAGCTGGCTAGCCTCCAAGATTCGCAGTGTCCGCATCACACGTTCTTACTCATCTCACGGTCTGTGAATGGCTCGCGAGACGGCTTCAGCACTCTTGACTTAAACATTTTTCTTTGAGTAAGCTGGATAATTAGCAACTGATTTTTCCTTACCAGTTTTGTGCCATTTCTTGTTTGTACTACATGACGCAATCCAGTCGTGAATTCTGGACTGAGACCGAGTCAGGCTCAGGTGCCAGGCAGGTCAGATTGAGTTGCATTTATAAATGTGCATCAGTCCACTCCAGCTCACCAAGTTTGTTAGTGTCAAGGCTGTAATTCAGGAGCCACGGTTTAGTTTGCCAACTGATCCCCCTTATATGGAGGCACTGGTTTCAGCTGAGCTTGTTACTTATAGTGGTGTTAGATTCAATTTATTAATCATTACTTACAGTACTGCAAAAAGTATTTACCCCCTTCACGCTATTTCCCCTTTTTGCATATTTGTCACACTCCATGGTTTCAATCTGAGAAAACACAATAGTTTTCACAATCATTTCAGTGACTGAAGGAAAATAGTTATCCTCACCAGCCGCTCCTGTTTACACAAGCCACTTTTGTGTTAAATTTAGTTTGAAGATCAGAAACAATTAAGTGTAGCAAATCTGAAGCAAATGAAGAAATCAGGATGTATTTTTTTTTACATCAGTGCAAGTTCCCAACTCAGAACAAATAATTCAGCTTTGACTGAGATGCATATCTGTTTGTAGGCTTTACGGATTTCCTCTAAACAGAGAGCATACCTGAGCTATAAATAATATAGGCTATAGGTATATGAAAAAGTGAAGACAGGTGGACTGTTACAAAATACTTTAAGATAGGTCATCCATAAGTCAGCTGGAAGAAAGATGACAGTAAACAGACTGGAACCCCACAGCAGGTTACAACTTGAGGAGTTTAGCGGATAACACAGAACTGTATGTGATACTTTAAAGCAAAATTTCACAAATCAATACCCCTCTCTCAGATGATGCTGAGGGAAAATAACCAGTCTTTATTTTAAACAATGCTATAGTGAAGAAGTGTACATAAATGTTTTACAATGTCAGAAACATTCACAAAGTTACATCATGGGTCAGCCTAAGCCAAGATTCTATTTAAATCAGTGGCATTTCAGTACTATTCAAACCAGGATTACGGACTGGAGTTTGGGGTGGGGAGAGAACAGAATCAGCCAAACGCATGTTGGCTTGATCTTCAAACCTACAAGGACACCAAAAGCCAAAACACTGATATTAATACACACTGGACACAGTAATAAGGCTTGTTAGCAGTATAGCATTTCAAAAGCAACATCATCTAAAATGTTTGAACAGAGTTGCATCCTTCAATTCTGAAAATTAGTGTTGGGTCAATGCAAAAAAATGTTTGGGGTATACAAACAATGCAGGGAGTTTGTTGTATTAACAAGGTCCTACAAACGGCATGCTGCAACTACACTGTCAAAGGGAAACACTTAAGCAGCCTAGGACTGGTATATCACGTCATATATGTCACACGATCTCCGAAGCCAGTTATATGACTAGCATGACCTACAGGCTGGAGGGTTCGTATCATGGCAACACTCCAGGTCACCAAAGTTAAAGGATAGACTTCTTTATGTCACTGGTTGTTCTGCTGCATCTCCAAGGCTGAGGTACTTCCAAAGGAAAGATACCCAGACAAAGGCACTACTTCATATGCATTACAGCTTTATGCATTACTGAGGGGAAGAAGAAGAAAAAAAAAAAAAAAAAAACCACACAACAACAAACCCTAAACCTGTTTCAGTCCACAGCAGTCTTAACAATGCCAGGAAATGACAGCGGCGTGCTTTGATTAGTGGAGGTGCACAGTGGTGGAAACAGTAAGCACTGGCAGCTTGAGCAGCCAATACACTCAAAGAGCTCAAATTCAGCTTCCACATCCAGACACTTGACGACAACCCAGGGATAGAAAACAATCTGGGGCAAAGCAAAACTTTAACTGTACACTCACAGCTCAGCGACTCTCGTTAATCGTGTTCGGGCTTCCGCCAGGGTTAAATTGAGCTCGGTGTCCATTCCTCCAGGATCAATTAGCGGTCTCGTTTTTTGTCCCCAGAGAGCGGAGGCCAAAACATACATTGCCACTTTTGGGAGGGGTTCTGCAATTAAGTACTACACTCTGCTGCAAGACTGTTACTGTGAACATGACCACAATATGCCCAGCCCTCGGTGGAATTGATCACCTGATGAAATGCGAGCGCATAAAGATCAGGGCAAACACTGGACGAAGTGTGCAACAGCAGAAAAATGAGACAAATGTATAATATGCAGCATCGCTGCCTGGCCTCCAACCACACAAGTGTACAATCCCCAAAATATCAACAAAAAGGCCATGATTTCCCCTAATGAATGACAACTTCTGTTTCATACCATTTAAATGCCTCAATCTCTGCACTTGTGCTACTAACAGAGTAAGTAATATAAACAATGCAATCACAGCCAAATATGCACCATTGTTCTATGGTGAATTTAATTCCACCTCTGCAATGTAACAAACAAATACTAGCTGTGCCTGTTAGCCCTCTGCAAAAGACCTTTAGGGTCTACACACACAGGACGAAAACACTTCTCAAAGCTGTGGGATTTTTACATACACAAGATATCAATTTGATATGAAAGTGCTTAACAAATGCTTTCCTTTTTACATTAAGCCTCCAATAAAAGTATCACCAAACAGAAAGATAATGAAATAAATCCATTCATCCATCCATCCATCTCTCCCTCCTTCAGCCTCTTATCCAGTTCAGAATCCTGAGTATACCCTGGAGCCTATCCCAAGCAGAGGTACACTATGGACGCCATTCTATCATAGGGCAAACAAAAATCACACTGGATGCATCTTAATTCTCCTGATTCATCTCCTCCACTTGTTTCCTATCCTCCAGCACTGGATAATACTTCCAAATTGTTGAAGGGCGTCCCAAAACCATAGGAGACGAGTTTAGGAAGCCAAACCTTCCTTCAGATATCTTCAGTAGGGGCATGGTGAAGGATACACAGGTGTCCACAAGTGTATCCTTCATGGCTCATTCATGGAAGAGAATTACACCTGTGCCAGACACATGAATCACAAAGGAAAAAAATTAATGACATGCGACCGTCACACCGTTTCATCTTAAGGGATGTGCACTTTTCTGTAGGATGTCCCAGATTACACATTTTTTTTCCTCCCCACGTCCCCTTTGTGAACTTTGAATGAGTGGAGGACACGAAAGAGAATTAAGACACAGCCACTCTGTGGCCATTTTAGAGACGCCAATTAACCTGGCTTCATGTATCAGGGCTGCGGGAAGACATTGGAGTACCCACATACGTATCATAGGGAGCACGTGTAAACTTCACATACAGAGTGGAGGTGGGAGGCAACAGCGCCACCCACCAGAAGGAAATAAAAATGTACGTTAACTACCTTTTACATATAAACATCCCATTTCTACATTTCTGAACAGTGCAAAGTGGCCTTTGTCGATATCTACAACACAGGGTGATAGTGCGCTTGAAAAACTCAGAAACGTTCAGATAAACCGCAGGAGGAGAAAGAAAAGTGACGATGGCTGAGGGTTGGCCACTGCTCCCATAAAGACACTACAGTTCCATATGCCAGGACTCAGCTGTGCGTCATCAGTATGCTGATCAGCAAAGATGGGGTTTAAAGGAAGGTCTGAAGAACCTTCTGTCAACTTTGTCAAAACTATGATGAACACATGACGAAGTCAACACAAATTTATATCATTGGTATAAATGACCTTAAATAATGGACTAACTTTACATTTATTTGCAGACCTAATAGCAAGTTATTCCAAAAAATGTGTGATTTTTGACGATGTTTAAGCAAAAAAAAAAAAAAAAAAAAAAAAAAAGACTATCTTATAGTCTTAAAACACACAAATGTTTAAAACACTGCTTGGTAACACAAACACAACACGTTTGTGTCCCATGAAGTAAATAAATATTAACACAAAAGCAATCAACAGATCCTTTAACACATTTTCAAAAAGCCAAGAGTCAGTATCATGGTGACTTTCCTAACAAAAACAGGAGGAATAACATTTCAATAATGATGGGACAAATGAGGCTTCAAGACCTCATTTGATTGGTTGTTTGGGATACTCCTGCCCACCCTGGGTTTTGAAGCTTCATTTGTCCCATCCCTACATTATAAATAGTCTGTCACCAGTTCTAGTATTCGTTTAGGTAGTACTCAGAACGTTTCATAACCCAAAGCACATTCAAATATGAACGTTTCAAGTAAAAAACAAAACACCAAATCCAACACAAACAGATAAACATATTAATGACAATATGATTAATCTACCTTAACCGTAATAAAATACTCCCAAAAAGCAAAGTGAAATATTCACTTACAGTGCTACCCTTCATTGACTTGCATTAACAGTTCCATCTTATTTTTTCCACAAATCCAGCAATCAAATACGTCTGTGCAACACAATGCGCCAACTCCTCAATGTAGTGCATAAGAGCTCTTCATCACATTCAAACTATTTTCCCATTTTCTTTTGCCTAGAAGACAAAAATAAAACAAGAATGGTTGTGACAGAGTGGTTCTGCACAAGGAGAGAGCTTCCAGATTGTGGGCTATATGTGGTTCTAGCCCCCAAGATCCCTCCCCTTTGGCCTAAAGGGATCATCTAGAGGCCACAGAAGCACGGCTCTAGATTATCGGGGTGCTGCTGTGGATGAACTGAGCTGCCTGGGCTTTCCTCCAGTCCTCGTTCCTCACCTGGTCAGGGCTGCTTTTGTGAGCAGGGTGCAGTGCATCACAGTCTGTAGTCAGCATGGATAGGCCGCCGTCTGGCCTCTCGCCTGAAGACAAGACAGACATCAGGGCCTCGAGACAAACAGAGTAACAGCATTCCCTGCTCCGGAAAGGAGAGCACAACGCAACATACGGCTATGGTACTGGCCGCGCAGCTACCTGGACTCCTGATGACACTGCTCTTCAAGCGTTCCGGAAGCTGAGCGGCGAATGAGTCACCGTCCACAGGCTGAAGCACCAGGTCTGCATGGACAGCAACCATGTCACTGGTTTCGGTGTCAGGCGCTCCAGTTCTGGGTGTTTTAGAATGACAAACACCTTTTTCAGCTGAGGTTTGGTCTCCCTGGCACCCAGGCCCATCAGCCATCCCACACTGCAAGGCTCCATCGAGAGCAGGGGCGGACACAGGGGCTTCCTCATTTGACTGTCCGCTGCCCTCCATCGCCTCTGTGGAGAAGCGAACCCTCTTTTCTACAGCTCGCTGCGGTGAGACCTCGGGGCTGGCTGGCTTGCAGCTTCGCTCTTCTTTGCCAGGTGTCAAAACCATGCCTTTTTTGAGGTCGTCACCAGTGGCCTCCTTTATTGCTTTGGGACCGCCACCTGCGATCATCCCCACAGCACTCACTGCGTTCCAGGTCCCCTCTCCACTCTTGGACCCGGGACGGCTATCCTCAACTTCAGCAGCTCCATACGCATCCAGTTCCTCTAAGAACTCCTCAATGCTTGTCTCTAGGGTCTGGAAATATAAATACCAACAGCATGCGGGTGTTTATGCAGACTAAACATAGACCAAATTCTCTAAATATGTGAGACAACCCATTTACAAACTTTCACATGATATCATAACGGCGACCTCATTCACAGAAAATCGACAGTGTCTAGGGTACCATCTTAATTCCTGTTACATGCTTTGCGGATACATGTTGTGTTAAAGGGCAGCTAAGTGAGCGAGCATTTAAAAGGACTAAACGGTTTTTGGTTGAAGAGTCCCTCGGCATGTGCCACAATTTGAAAGTTGATTTGTTTTCCATAAAATGCATGACGCATGCACACACGCAGCTCACTGATCTCCTGACCTGAGTGGTCTTCTCTTCATCCTTGGCATCCCATCTGAAAAGCCAAATGTTCCAGTTTAACAAGTGAAATTCCTCATCAGTCCATCCATTGAAGGCATATCGAAATCGAAGTTCTTCGCAAAGTGTTGTTGCACGTTTCCTTAAAGGTTGCCATACAATTTCCCCTGCACTCTTCTATAAGGTCGCACCAAAGTCCGACCTGTGCTTGTGCTTAAACAACAAAAGTATGGTGGCGATCAGCTTGCACTGGCCCACCCCAGTGCCAGGTGAGATGGTTCATAAGCATCTGCCCACCCCTGGTAGTTAGCAGATCGCCACAGAGGTCACCAGCTGAGTTCCCATACTTCCTCTTCGGTGACGTGCAGCAAAGACGGGCTTCTGGACAGGGTTGGCAGGCTGAAGTCTAGAACTCAGCCTGCATTACAGATCACTGCTTACGTGCTCTGTTGGCTCACACTGGCAACAGGCATGGAGAAGACAGACCTTCACCAGTGTCTTCCTCATCATGGAGTGAGCGTACCAAGTACTTTTTCAGGGAGCTGCCCTCTATCTCCAGTATCTCACCTCCTTGCTCTGCCAGTCAAGCGGTCCTTGCCCTTGGCTTTGCTGCTTACAGCTTTCAGGTTTTTGCCACCCTTGTCCCGGGTTCGATACAGGTGGCCTGGAAAGCCCAGAGAAGACCGGTCAGACCAGGACATATAATCAGCACTTTACACTTTCAAGATCCTTTTGTCAGTACGAAGCAGTACTGAGAGAGGACATGCAGGTGGTTGGGGTGACAGAGCAGGATGCAGAGGACAGGAGGAGATGGAGGCAGTTGATCTGCTGTGGCGACCCCTGATGGGAGCAGCCGAAAGCAAAGTAGTCTGCCAGTACGAAGCGGTACATGAACAAAAAAAAAAAAAAAAGAGTAATGCAGGATTGATTTCCTTTGACAGTACTTCAATCTGCCAAACACATTTCAGAGGCTTAAAGATCACAAATGGCGACTCCTGAGACCGGAGGCATCTTAAAGAGAATACGCAGACAATCAATGCTTTTAATTCATAATGCATAACAGTGTTAAAGTGCCTTCCCAGGTGTCACAACAACTTATGCCATAAGGCCAATTTAATAATTCATAAGAGAAAGGCTATGTGATTGAAAAAGCATCCCTAATTGAGATAATATTACGCATGCTGCAGGACCTGTAACTCCAATCAATTGTTTATCATAATTCTGAAATTAATGACTTCCACAGCTCAACATTAATATGTCAAATAGTAATTCATTAAGTCATTTCATATCAACTGTTTGCATATTTGATAAAGGTTCCCAAATAGGATTGGTGACCTCTGACCCAAGCTAAAAACAAATGGAAAGTGAACCAGAGGCACTTTGAATAAAGCAGAAAGATAAGTGAGCAGGTCTGAATAAGCCTGAACCGCAGTGATATAATCCCTCCAAATTGTCAGCATGGCCCCAATAGACAACCACTGGCAGCCGTTTGCAGGTCTGTTCGGCTTGGCAGCTACCCAAAGTTCAGTCTGACGTACTCACCCTGTGACTCTGCGTAGGGTCTCACGTTGCCTCGTCTCCCATTCCTTCCTCCTGAAAAATGACAGCAGAGGTCCCGTTGGGATTTTCTACCATCTTCTCAAAGCTTATCCACCTACGATCACATGGCACCTGCCCCTGACTCCCCATGCAGTGCCCCACTGGTTACCATGAGCAAGCGCCATTTTGGCTGAACTACGCATTTAATACCATGGGCTCTTATGATGACGTTACAGCGTCATGAGGCTGCTTTTCAGTTTGTGGGGTTTCTCACAGCACGGAGGGCTCCTGACGCCTTTTAGCCCAAATGGTAATGGGAGTCAAGCCTGCGAGAGACAGTGGCACTGAAGGCCCTCCGCCAAAGAAAGGCGATCGCTGATGGGATGTGTCGAGAGGCAGCGTTAAGGAGAACGATGCAGAGCCAGTGATCCCAGATGACCTGCTCACACATTCAGCCACCCCGCCCCAGGGGTGTGTTCTTCACCTCTGGCTTGATTTCCATGGTCAGCATCTGCGTGAACCCTCTCACAGAACCTACGGCCAACAGAACAAACACAAGAAGTCAACACCAGGAACTGACATTCAGACCAGTAGCTTATTATAGCTATTAATTTGTGGCAGTTATTTTTGAAATAATAGGCAGTACTACAGGCAGAAATTGCACAAATTAAAACCCCAGGATGTTATAGCTGCTTCGCCGGCCGATGAACCACCGAAGCATTCCTTCGTCCGGGAAGTCGCAAGAGGATTATCAAACCTTTCCAAATAAGGTAAAGCATTTCAACCAATGCTAAAAATACTCCCAAGTCCCTTTGCTCCAATTTACATTAAGCACTTCTCCCATTTTTTTTGGAGCTATTTTTTCAACGCATGCTAATCTATGCATGAAACCTTGCAGACATTAAGGCAGAACATATTTCCTCAAGCTGAAAGACACCTTCATTCTTAAGAGAGAAAACAAGCTTTGCATAATCAATAACTTCTGCAGCATTACTGTATAAGGAATGACTCCCTCAGGATGAGGCACCAGACACTGAATAGAAATGTTACCAAATAAGAGCGCAGAGCTTGCAATGGGCTTAAAAGCTGGCCGAGATGCTATTATTTAAAGGGGAGTGCTCAGTCCTGCCTCATACACACATTCAATTCTATTCTATTCATATAGTACCTTTAACAAAGAGCATTGTCACAAAGTGCTTTACATAGTCAAGTAAGCTAAATTACCAGATATAATTTCTTCACCAACCCACGGAGGGCTCGGTGTCTGCCGTCTCTGTAGCAGAAGTGTGACAGAGCACCCTCAATGGACACTGACCATCAAACTCAAGGGGCCTGCCCATAATCTTCCTAATTCTCCCATCAGGACCACAATGTTCTGTGAAGCACCTGGAGGCTTGCAGGCTTCTCAGACTCTCCTGTGACAAGTTAGGCTGGCTGTATACGTAAAGACATCAGAAGTAGCCAAAGCCGATACGCCACTGAACAAGATGTCGAAGGCAAACAATTACATACTTAAGACGTTACGTGGTACAGCCTTACAACACAAGGGAGTGAACAACGATTGATTTTAGACCTTTCATTACATAAGTTTTCTGGCGATTTCTTGTCATGAATCGCTGGTCATTTGGAAGTCTTCATAGTATCTCCACGACCTGTTTTGAAGATGTGGATATCCACCGACGAGCTTGGCCAGCTTCTTCTTATGTTTATTCATTCTGGCTGCAGATCTGTGACTGAACAAAGGTCACACAGCCGACTACGTAACATGTTTTGACCAACTGTAGAGAGTGGGTGGCGTCAACCAAAAGAAGCCATGAACACCAACGTTATGACTGCCTGGCTGCGCAAGACACGGTGGTCATCACAGCAAACACCAGGGCCGTTTTTTTTCATTTTCCTTTTTTAATCGCAGCACACCGCACAGCAGACAAATGTTTTTTGTCTTTTTCCATCTGAAGTACACTGCCAAATTTACACTGGTACTCAGCAAACCGACAACAAACCGTCGTGCTTTCAAGACCCCTGTTTTCGACAAGGCTCTGTTCCACAACATCTCCATTTACTACTAAACTCAGTCTTGTTTCTGTCAGCCCAGTTAGTGTCTAACAAGTGGATTCAATTGGGTTTTGTAACAGAAATCAATAACAGAGTCAGCAGAGCACATGAATTCATTATCCATCATCCAAAGCAGAAGCATATAATCATTTTTAGACACTATGACTGGACCTGCACATTAGCTTGACATGGATACTTTGAATAAATGATATGATAAGTTAATGGCTGGTAATTAAAAATGTTTCTCATATAGAGTATTAAAACCAATTACGAACTAAGTGCAGGTAGAGTTTTGAAGGTCAAGGTTTTTGCTTCCTGGAATGTCTGCTGTTGTTACCAATGCTTGAACTGAACAGCTCCTATGAAATAAAGTTTCTGTAAATGAGTAAATTTGCAGTTCAGTTTGCATTCAGTCCTTCCGCTCTGTAAAAGGAGCACGATGAGGTGTCTCGTTCTTCTGAAGGCTTCCATCAAAATTTGGACTTTCAGATTCAAGCTTTCCTATTCGGTCAAAATTTAATGAGTTGCAAAAAATCACATAGGGACACCTTTTACTACTACAGGCCAACTGAAAAAGGCCAAATCCACATCCAAATCTAGTCAGAACTGAAAGCTGTGGGACCCAAGAGTGAATTAGAGAAATCCTATATGAAATAGTTTGTGTTGTAGCAACCATGAGACGAACCTGAACCGTGAGAAAGGTACATGCCCCAAAAGCAGAAGGGGAAAAGCAGGCACCATTTAGAAGCTGCCCGCACGTTATTCAGTGCAGCAGTACAGCCAAGACTGGCTTCTCAGCTCAGAGCACAGGAGTAAAACGATCTGGGATTGCCTGAGGATTTCCACTTTGCCTCAGGTACTATTTCAGACTCATGCACGTGCTAATGCTAGCAACAAATGAGGGAGACGGACCTCCAAATGAAGCCATGGGTACACAGCAGCCAAGAAAAGGAACAGAGCACAGAGTCATTTGGTACAAACTTTGGTCAGTCAAATAATGCACACACATAAACAGGCAAAGGCTAACAGAAAGAGACGACACGCTACCCTGTAAAATGGCGGTGACTTACCCACTCTCCGTCTTGTCCATATCCCAGGCCCTCCTCCACTGGCCCTTGGCGTTCTTGTGGCGAGCTACGCGCTCTCGGTCAATCTGCTCACGCTCCTTCTTCCAGCGCAGGTACTCCAGCTGCTCCTCTTTGGAGGTTGGGACGATGAGGTCCATGTGGGCCTGCTGTCCGGACCCCTCAACATCCTGCCCAGAGAAGGGAGATCGCACTGGGTCAACTGAGATGCGGCATTGCAGTCACGGTCACACGCACACATTTCCTCTAGCCAATAAAACCATTCGACACATATGTACCCAACACAAAAAAGAAAACAAGAATTGGGCCAAGAGAACACTTCTAGGTGACCCAGTTAGTCAGCTGACCGGCTTGGGGCGGCTTAGGGCTGTCTGAGCCGTGTGACCTGCGAGGAAAACTGCAAGTGTCGTTCCCTCTTGCCTTCCTCTTTTGCACATCAGCTGCTTGCCCATCGGCAGCCTTAATTACATCCTGCACAGCGCCTCTTGCGGCACCCTGAGGCGAGCCATCCTCTCGCCGAGTGGGAAACCCAGTGGAGCGCATTCTGTCTGTCAGGCATTTCACACACACACACACACACACACACACACACACACACACACTCCTAGTCTCACTGTTGCCACACTGCCGCAACAAATGGAGGAAGCGTGTGACTAGAAGGGTCACGAGTACCCCTGACGAGTCCTTCATCTTTGCTGCCAAGCCGTCGTGATTCAGGGCGCACACACTGAGGGGTGGTATGGTGTGCGTTTGTCACCCAGCAGCTGCACACGGATGGACGAGCCTGCTCTGTGGCCCTGGCATGCTACATTCACCGATGCCTGCCCATCCGTGCGGCTCGCAGTTGTCTGGGCCAGCTGGATACCCAGCAGAGACAGACAGTCAGACCCAGCCTAAGGTCCATACCACAACAACCTTGGTTAGCCTCTTGCCATCTCTCTCACTCAGCTGTGTCATAGTAACGGAGGAGAAAGGCAATGAGAGAGAGAGAGGAGGGAAAAAAAAAACAGGACACAATTTCTCCCTTCAAGTCAAGGTCCAATCAGAGGCCAGTAAACAAGAGGCCCTTCAGCGTCCCTCCAGGGGCACAGGAAGCGACGGCTACACCGCGTCGCTCCCCCCTCTCCCCAAATAGGCTTTTCAATTTCCTGCCCCAGTGGGACCTCCCGGGGTGTAACAGTTACAGGGGGAGAAGCTTCCAGCAGCTCCCAGGTAAAGCAGGAGTACAAACAGGGCCAGGCCTGGGTATCCCAGCACAATCTGAGTACCTGTGTCCCGTAACAGAAAGACGAGGCGCCAACAGTGAAACAAACAGTTCCTTCCGCCTGCCTGTAAACGTCTACCTATTTTATTGTCCTCAAAGCTTCTGCTGCCTCCATGTTATTACAGTCAAACACATATCTTCATTTCGTTTGTTTTGGCCATTGAACAAACAATACTCTAAAATTGACTGCTCCCTCGTGTCAAATACATATTTTATTAGCGCAAATGTACCTTTAACAGTTTGCTTAATTGTTAAATTAGTAAATCACAGGCAGGCTAAACGTGAACATTTTTCATAAATGACAAAATTGCTTAATCTACTCATGTTCTACTCAAAGTAACATTTGAATTGTAGTGTTTGTACTGTGTGATTCATCCCAGCCAAATAATTAAGAGCTCAGCTGGAAGGGAAAGCTGGGGGGGGAGAACATTCCCAGAATGCACCTCTGCAGTCAAGTCCAAAACACACATACACCAGAGAGTGGCCTCTTCATAAATGATGTCTGCAATAAACACAGCAGCTCTGCCTTTAGAAGACGTCATGGTGGGGGTTGAATAAACACCGCATGCCCTCCCAATCCACTGCACGCACACACATAGAATCAAGTGCTACATACGCGTGTGCCCGTGACGGCTGTATCATGTTGGGATTACAGCATTTAACTTGAGCACAATCTGTCAGTGGACGAGACCACAGGCTGGTGAGGGTGGGTGGTCTTACTCCTGAAGAATTTCCGCTCAGCTCCAGGGGTTACATGAACCAATGAGTGGCTCTTCACCTGGTAATGAGGGGTGCAATCGCCGTGCGAGGCTCCGCCTTCCACTGATCTGTCTGGCTCCCGCTCCCCAGCATCCTCCTGGTGAGAGACAAGGTTATGCACCACTTCAAGTTGACATTATAAAAAAAAAAAAAAAAAAAAAACATCAATAAAACAAAGTTCTTCTGTCAAGGAGACTGCAAAATGGAAGGTGAAAGACAACAGATCTGAATACCCTGCATGTCCCTAAAAATAACTGGCTGATTATGTGCATGCAGATTCTGACCCAATACAGGCTTACAAAACATATGGAAGCTGGTCAATAAAGAGGAACCAGTTTTGCGGTCAGTGCGACCCAGGATAGCTGGCTCCCACACCCCGACACGGAGAAATATCCCATGAACATCCTCCAGATTTACCAGCATACGACCTCACATCATCCAGCCGTCTGACCAAATCCCCATCGCACCAGGCGATGAGGAGCAGACAGCCCCCACCAGGACGAGGGTGTGTAGCAATAACAAGCAGGACAGCCTAGCGGGGAGGCAGAGTAGGAACGGTGTGCGGGCAACTTTGATGCCACTGCATCGCCGAACTAATTTTAAACAAACATGGCATGATTCCGAGAGACCAGATCTCACCGAGGGTCCGATTCTAAATTCGAAAGCGAGAACGACGTGAGAGAGAGCGAAAGAGATACAGAGGAAGACAGACTGTACAACATTTCTGGCTGGAGTCCTGTGGTGACCTCCGATTCCTTGCTTTGCTGACAGAGAGAAGACTCATACAGCTAGGGAGAAACACGCGCGCACGCATCCTCTCCACACGTGCTTTCCAAACCTATCCTGTACTTTCATTACACAACCACATAACTCGGATCAATTAACTGTCAACACATCACACTTAACTGAATCTCCCCTGAAACTTTGACAGACACAGAGCAATGTGAAAACAGTAAAAAAATTAAAGGCAATAACTGAGAAGGGTTTAAGGAGTGTACTGCTGGTTCCGTGTCCAGGCTCTCACAGAAAAAGACAGACAGCCTTTTGTGGCCTTCTATATCCAAACATGGATGTGTGGCGAAGCATGCAGCTAGATCCAAGCAGGCGCAGAAGCTACATCATGTCCATACAGAGCCTAACAGTGCCCTCCAGTGGACAAAACTGATAGGCTCACCCACAAACTGCCCAGTGCAGAATTCTGTGAAAGGAGCTCTAATATGTTGAAAGGTTATAAGAGACTAAACACACACACAAATATCTTCAAGCTGTCAGAGCTCCAATGGCTATGAAAATGTAGGGTCTTTCCTGATGAAATTCCAGATGCCTGTTCTCAAAAGCAGGCTTAACAAATCCTAAGTTGAACATGAATTCCGACTGGAAAAATTCAGGGAGATTCGAGGAATGGACAAATCCTGAAGTCAGGCTTTCAATTACCAACAATCAGAATTCAGGTTTAAATATAGGATTTATTAAGCCTGCTCTCTGGAACAGGAACTAACAGAGCCTGAGCAAGAATGGCCTTAACTGTCCCTCCAGCTCTCAGTCAAAGGGGGGCACTGAAGCCCAAGTGAATAGGGTGTGCATGCTGGCAGTGTGATGCACTCTAGTCCTGAACCTTCCCCCCACCCCAGGCTCACAGAAACAGTCTTTCTACTGACATTCCCCGGCCTGCTGCCAGCCCTGTCCCTGTTGGCACCCATAATGAGCCCATTCAAGGCAAAACGTCAGGAAATGCTAATTAGATTAATCCATTCTTTTTCACTGTGGTGGGGGGAGATGCATGCGTTACCCATCAGCGGTGAACGGGAGCAGACAGCACCCGGGACGGGCTGGGGTTCACGCTCAGGTTCTGGAACCCCAGTTCCCACACTAAAGCTGAAATGTGTGGAGTGGTAACTTTAACCCTGACACCAGACATCCAGCAGAAAATGGGTTTCATAAGTGTGCACAAAATACAGAGGAATGCAGGCCACGCCTTCAGTGCCCCCCTACCCCCCTTCCCCAGAGAGGGCCATCCACTCCCCTCCTGAGTGTTCTGGAGCATGACCCACGTGAGCTGAACAGGCACACACCCAAGAATGTTCAGGTCAAGATGCCAGGCTGGCTATGTTTACAGGGACTCCGGCGGTTGCCAGGCCGCGAATGACGATGACTGCTACCAGAGACACGCCCTGCCCAGCCACGTGCATGTAAAATGTGGTGGGAGGGAACCAGGAGTGTGCGCACGCGTGCACACACACACACACAAACAGTCAGTCCCGTCGCACTTCCAAAACAGACACAGCCTCGAAGAACAACTCACATGCCTCAAAAAAGGTAAAAATGGCTCATTTCTGTGACGGCTTCACTCATTTTATGCTTTAAGCAGAAGCTGTTCAGAAAGATGCCACGGAAAACAGCTGAATCATGGTGTGACAGAGCAGCCTGCTAAAGGCCCGTGCCATAGGCAGTATCTGGGGAGAACTCCAAAATAGAAAGGGTGTTAGACTCTGCAGAATCCACACCTGGCCTGTCATCTCTCCACCGGCCAGCTGAGCTTCTGAACACAACCCCTTGACAGACCAGTTAAACAAAAATTCAGCAAAACAATATCATCCTGCAAGGATGTGGCCACTAAGCTTCTTTTTCCCTTTTTTTTTTTTCTTTCAAATGTTCATCTGCCTTAAGAAATGCCATAACTTGTTTTTTTGTTTTGGAGCCAAGGATTGTTAAATGAAAATGAGTGCCAGTGGGAAGTCCCTACCAATTCAGCTGTACCACGAGTGGGGGGTGGGGCTAACAGAACAATGGGAGGAGCTTCTTCCTTCCACACCCTCTGCTGAGCCTGGCCCAATACAGCAATTATAAATATGCAAAGTGGGCTTTGCTGGAAGGGTAAGGTGGAGCTCCCAGTCCATGACCCCCACCACTCCTCTGCTTTCCAGTTTTTTTTCGCTGTCTAGGTCATGGTGGAGTCTGTCTAAGACACTATGCATTTGAAGGGGGGGGAGATTTCAGTATTACAAAAGAACAAAGAAGTCCAGACCAGACCATAAAATTTTGCGTTTCACCAATTATCTCTATTTCAAATTCTTCATGAATGAACCCTCCCCGTCCCATCAGGTAGCCTACGTTCCGTCTGCTGTGGAATACCAACAACGTCATTTGACTGGCCTGGGGGGAACTCCCACCTGTGTCCCCATGTCCCCTTTCAAGCTCAAGGATGACCTTCCACTTCTGACCGTCTCAGCGTTCTTCGCGTCTTTGCCAGGCTCCCTGGAGCCCGACTGTTGGCTTACAATCCGCCAGCCCTGAAAGAGCGACAGCTTTGTGCTAACAGCTTTGGCTAGGCTGCAAAGACAGTGAGCCAGAAATGAGAGCCACCGACCAACAGTAAATCCAAAGGCTCGAGCCACTGATACCGTCATAAACCAACAGCCTCCATTCTGTGCTGGAATATTATTAGCTCTTACAGTGAAAGTTAGAGCTATCGGTAAATACCACGGTCCACCATACAGCCAACCTTTCCACTTGCCTTGGTGTTGCCCCCCGTGGTGACGAGCAGTTGCCTCCTCTTGCCTCGCCCAGCGCAGAATGGGTTGGACACTCCCTCCGAAGGTCCCGGCGCCACCCTAGGGGCTGGCTGACTATCATTTGCTTGTTTCTTCATGACCACACGGCCTTCCTGTTCCACACGCATGATTGTTGGGAGTGGTTAGCAGTTCATGCGTTTGTAACAGTTTACTATCCAGACCTCAGTGAAAAGAGGGTACTGGTTGGGATGCTAACAGTAAAGTTGGCATGCGCCGGCCCGTGGTCTCACTCACATTAGCATACTTGTTGATGGTGATGGTCAGATCCTCTGCTTTGCCCTTGCGGCCTTGCAGAGCCATACCTTCCTGCTCTGCCCTCTTCTTATCCTCCTCTACTTCCTGTTATTCACAGACATAGCAGTAGCTTAGCCACGGCCCCCGACGCTCACGATTTATCGCCATCTTTCTTTCCGCTAGTGTGTCCACACAAAGCAGGCAGCTTAGCAAACACACTTTAACACTTCAGTGATCTCTAAGCAGCTGACCTGCAGCAGTGCTTTTCTCTAGTGTGGACAGTGTTCGTTTTTGCCAAGCAATTCATAAAAAAAAAGTTCACAATGACAAGCCGATGTATAAGGGTACAGCAGCACATTCTGTTCAGGATTTGAACATGCAACCCTACTGGCTGCGGTTAAGAAAAGCACGGCGTTAGAAGCGGACATGGCTTTCTGTGAAGCCCCGGGACTGGAACCAAGCCAGGCAGGCCGGTGGACACCCACCTGATACCTCTTCATCAGAGCTTCGTTCTTCTTCCTCAAGGCTTCAATCTTTCTGTCAAGCTCCACCTCCTTCTGCTCCTTCTTCCTGAACATGGCATCTGCAGAGCTCTGCAAACCCAGGGTCAGGCCAGATGTTAGGATAGTCAACCATGAATGGGGGTGCTCCCAGTCTGCCCAGTATGCCCCTCCAACACACACAAAGCAATAGTGACAAATATAATAGCCAAATTATGCATTATTAACCACCAGGGACAATTATAACAAATAAAAATTACTACAATTCTTTTCCAGACCCACAGAGATCATCCACAGCCAGCATGTGTTGCTATGTGCAGTTTGGTGCTAAGCTCCCAGTTAGTAGCACTTTAAGAAGCCCTTTCTAGAATGGCCACAATCTCGCTCGCTTGCAAAATCCAACGTTGTGCTGAAATCTGGTGCTCACTCCGACAGCTCTGGGCAGAAGCAGCAGGACGTCAGAGCGCAGCGCATCTTTTCAGAACAGTGGCAGTCCAGCTACATGCTTTTCTGTGCTATTCTAACTCTGCTGTTATGGTGCCTGGGCAAAAATAAACACGAGAGGAAAGAGAGGCTGCAAGGAGAAGGAAGAATGGATTTTGGAAGAGCAGTTAGTCAGCGACGCTACACCTGTGCTACAACGTGCACCATTTGAACACATGGCTCCCGGCTTTGATCCATCTCCTCAGCAGTACAAACACAATACAGGCGCTGGAGTCTGCCCAAGGCGGGAGACGTCTCCATAACGACTGACTGTATCAGACTCCTGCATTCTCCATTCCTTCTGCATCGCCACCCTCCCACAGATGGCTGGGTCGTTACTGGGGTGGGTTACCAGGACGGGAATGGAAGACCGCTGTCGTCAGCACCCAGGCAGTGGCTAGGGGGTCATCCTTACTAACCTTCCCTCAGAGGCCTCTCGTTAGACCACTGATGATATTACATGGCAGTAAGAGGTCCTCGGCAGTTGGTGGAGAGATGAGTACTGAACCCTGGGACAGGTGATGTATCTAAAGTTTCCACAGATGACATCCGTCTCCCTGCTGTTGGGAGCCATGGCAGAGACCTTCGGGGCTCATAAATGTGCCAATCCACCAAGATGCCAGGCATCAAGGACCCCGGCCAGCTAATTCATCCAATAATCACACTAAGACCTGGCAAACAACTTGCTAAGAAGATCTTAAAGCCATCGTCTCTGCGTGGAAAGAGGCTCCAACCATTGCAACCAATAGAATTTGTTGTCGACAGTTCGTTGCCCAATGTGCTGAATGGCGCGGGAAGAACTAAGTGATAAGTAAAGCAAACTCAAACCGGTGGACATGATACACACGAAAGACTAGTGCACCTTTCCACCCCGACTGCCCCTGAGCCAACAACTTTGGACACAATGAACTGGTTGACAACCTGCCAAGACAGCCCAAGCCAAAGAGTGTCAAGGAGTTCTGATCCACTAAATAAAACCATCATGGAGCAGGTAGAGGGGTAAATGTGGAATTGCAGATGAGTTTCCAAACAATACCAATAGGAAACCTCTTCCTGATCTCACTGAAGCAACCCTAAATAACAGGTCCAACTTCCCGCCAAGGTTCACCATAGCTCACCCAAAGCAGAACACAGGACCCCCGCTATCAGCAAGTATCCATGAGTCACTCACCCAGCTGACCAACATCTGAGTCATGGCTGAACCTGACAGACAGACACATGGCAGGGGTGGGCGGTTAGAGCCCCGCCCATCAAGGATATGGCATCAATACAGAGATGCCCCCCATTGGCCAAAAGGAAACCAGAAGCTTGTACCATCACTTCTAAAAATAACAGTTAAATCAAGGGATCACAGCCATGTACACAGAGACTCTTGGAATGGTCTGGGTCTCCGTCATGGGTGAAGCTTCACAGAAACACAGCTAGCAGAAAGGAGACCCCCAAGCCTTCCCAGTTTCTAGGACGCAGGACACGCCCACCGCCGGCATGCAGGTTTTTTTGGACAAACTGGCACCGGCCTATGAAACATTACCCCTCAGCAGGGGCGTAATCAAAGCACAGGCAGAAAACAAAGGGCTCTCTAGACACAGGGGGCATAAGATATAAGGGGGTGAACAAGGACTGTGCCGGACTGCCATGGGTGACACAGTTGAGTCGCTGGTCACCCACCATTATCACAGTGACAAGAAAAAAGAATCCTGTGTCAGTTGCAGAATCCTGTCTGGGTTGGGTTTGGAGGTGTGTGTCTCACACGCAAACATACACACAAACACACAGAGTGGGACAATGGCTAGGGCGTAGACAAGATTTTCACTGGCCCTCCTACTACCATTCATCAGTCCTGTTGTATGGCAACTTGGGAGTGACATAACCTACTTAAAGACAACCTGCACACAATATATGGTCAGTTATGGCCTAGGAGCCAGGAAACAGCACCATGTGACAATACCAGATGCAGCCTGAAAGACATTTCCACAGGCTTCAGCTGACAAACGCAAATGAACAGACTACAATGTACTACACTGAAAAGATGTGATCAGATCCAGATGGTCCGGAACACGAGCCCAGACGCGTCAGGAAAGAAAAGACTCACACAGGTCAAACGCATGTCGCAAGATGGGACCTGGCTGCTGTCCAGGTCTGGGTTTGAAATGGAGCAGCACCTACACGTCCCCCCAAGGAAGGGGAGCAGGAAGAGAAGAGAAGAGACACGCCTGAACGCCATAGGTGGGGTTGAGAATCCCTGACCCCACCCAACAGGCCTCATACTTGTACTCTGCGGGACATTCCCTCAGAGCTGGCTGACAGGTCCCGATCCTGCAGCAACGTATGCCTGGTCCCGGCTGACACATGTGCAAACACGCACACGTGGATGCCCGCACTGACAATCGGCTGACAGTACCTGGGCCCAGGGGAGAGGCTGCCACAGTCCTGGCGGGCAGGACGACTGCCGCCAACGCATCCCGGCTGCCCACTGGCCCGCATTCATGCCAGTGACAGAGGGGAGAGGGGGGTGGTGAGGGATGGGAGACAGGGGGTGTGAAGCAGCATCTGGCCAGAGTACCAATCATTCACGCAGATAGGTTTATTTCAACTGAGGGAGGGATAGGTATAGCAGCGGAAGGAGAGAAGGAGTGGGAAGGGGGGTGGGACTCACGGGTCTGTGCGTTTCGGAGGTCAGCGGTGGTGCCTGGGCTCCTTCCAACTGCGCAGAGGCCGGCAGCGGCACGGCGATCTGCGCTGGGTTCGCGATCATGTCTTGACTGTGAGGAAAAAAAAAAAAAAAAAAATGGATAAAGAAGGAAATGAGCCCCCCCCCCCAAGCTGGAGCAGCCCACCAAGGAGCCTCAGAAACGCAGCACGGCCATGAGCGTGTTTCACAGCGACTGCCCACTCGTTCCCCTGTTCGCTCCCTCACTCACCAGTGCCTGCTCTCTGTTAAAATTACCCTTCACACCCCTCCTTTCCCTCAGCTCCCCTCCTCCCTCTGTTCCTTTACCCACCACTCTAGCTCCCCCCCGTTGCATTTAAAGGGACATCCAAGGAGCTAACCAAATAAATATATTTAAACCCAAACTATAACATGGCATTGACTGCCTATGTGGACCAAAGAAATGATGAGGCTACAATGAAAACCAACTAACGAATTATATCGTAGATTTCGCTTACAATTCTAGCACAAGCATTAAACTCTGGAAACGACCAAGTAACAAAATACTCACTTGTAAGAGCCAGTGTGACACCAAAGCACTACTATTTCGGAATCGTTTGGAGCTTAGTACTTTCACGAAGATCCTCAGCATGTGTCAATACTCCAGGAAAACCCAGTAACTAAAAAGGTCTCCAAACTAAAACTGCTTTTTCTTTGACGCTCCATCGATGGGAGTAAAAAGAAACGACAGCTCTCCTGAACAAATGCTCTCCAGTCTTAGCTTCATCCCCGTTTTTCTCACCACGAACATGGTATCCGGGCTCTTTACGGTCATTTTGTTTAGTCAGTGTGTGTGTGAGGGTGGAAATGAGTCTGGGGAGCTGGGGGGGGGGGGCTCGGAGAGAAGAGGATAGGGGGGCCCCGCAGGATTCCCCATGATACTCCATGCACGCATACTAATTCGACAGGCCTGTCTCTAAAGGCAAGAGGGACGTTTCACATGTCGAGGGTGACATACGTGGGCGTCTTCGCCCTATTCAACGCGGTTTAACTGTTCCCCACGAATGTTTTCGTCCTAATTTGCACAACTTCGTACCTCCATATTGTGTTCCGTAGCCTGAGCAATTATCACTGAATGCAAGATGGATTTTTTAATGCATCTGTTTTAATAACGAATGTGTTTCTTCATAATTAACACCACAGTCTAATGACAGTAAGGCAGTCGTGCTAAATAATGGTAGGCCTGTATAAATGTAAAAACTCTACAAACAACCTCTGCACATTATACCCAAAGCAGTCGTATCATATGCAGGCTAAATAATACTCCGCTAACTATTTTAAAGCGCAAGTAAGTTAAGATGTAAGGTATAACATAATGAAATGTGAGCCAGAGTCGCCCACGATGAAACTGCAACATAATCAAAATGTACAACTTAATATTACAATTACGTTGCAAAGTAAGCAGGCTGCATACAATAACATCTCACTATAAATGTTATTAAATCAATTTAAAACTTTAGTCAGCTTCACTTTGCAAACCTTTTCCTGTGTTAACTCAAAAATGCTGACCTGGACTAATGAAATCGCACCGCTGTTGTCCAAGACGGATTAACCCTAAACTTTTCACCGTAGAGGCAACGACAGTTCGATTTAATGGATCTGCGCCGTTTCATCTACCGCCCATGAAAGCACAGCCCCTTAGCCAGTCCGCTATGGCGGGACGATGCGCCTCTGGAGTATCTCTTATCAGTCGACCCTGTGCGTGGCCTGTCATCTTTAACCCATTTAATACTTTAATACACACGACGGGGACAAGCTTGCTGGCACTGCATATGAAAACCAAACGACTAAACGAAGGGCTTTCAACAGAATTATTGATATGCAGACAGTAGTTCATCTATTTAACGGCCCTCTGGTTTCTGGTACCCAAAAATCAACAGTTAAGTATGCCCTAACTTGGTCAAACCTTGAGGGCCAACTGAACGATGCATGCTCTGTCCCATGTTCATTCTGCTCACAGAAAACTCGTAATACTGCACGAACAACGTTATAAAATTACCCCTGTAAGCAGGGGCGGATTTAAAGTACTGGAATATTCTAGGTGATCATGTGTTTAGTTCACATAATGAAATACAATAACCCACAAAATGTCTCTGAATATCTTCAAGATGATGTTGTTCCCATAGCGCTGGGCTAATTTAACACTGATAGCATTTAATTTGCATTCTTTACTTGGATGTGTATCTGGCCTTTTAAAATGGCCTGAAATTGCTTTGAGCTGCATTTACCCAGATCTACCCTTAATTGGAGCAAATACTGCCAAATGTTAGAAAACCCTTAAAGCCAACGATCGAGTAACGACCGGTTTTAGTTTGTTCTCACTTCCCTCTACAGAATGGGTGTGATCCGACTAGCAAATAGTAAAAAGTAGTAATTAAAAGCAGAAGGACAGGTTCCTGTGAATGAAGAAGAATTATCTTGACAGATTTTATAACATTTAATGTGCATCCCCGAAACTGTGTTGTCATAAAAAACAACAGCACACCTCAGACAATCTTTACATTCAGTGCCTTAATCAATGCAATCTTAAAAAAGAATGGGTCTTCAATGATCGATTTCACTGATTTTGCTGTTCACGTTGGTCCGCAGTGCATATTCTGAAGAACAGAGTGCTTTGCAAGTCTGATGATTTCTCCACTGAAGCCTATAGGAGTATTCCACATGCAAGCATGGGGAACTCAAGGAACAAACATGGTGTTCACTGTTGCTCTATAGCCCCAGGTTACAGGAAGCCAGATGTATCAGATAGTTGTACTTTATGATTGCATGTTTGCAGTCTTCCTAGAATTCCTAAGTGACATGTTTCAACAATTGCCTGTTGTCTGTCAGGAACTGATCATCCATTTAGTTGCAGAATGCTGTTGCTATATAGACTGATTAATTATATCCAGTGGGTGATTAATTGGCATATGTTTATGCTCACCTGCTACCTGTGCTGAGCAAGTGATGAATATATGTACATATATTTTTTTAACTACAAATATTGTGGCCATTCTTGAAGCCTAACTATGAAGCCTTGTGATATGTGTGATGTCAGCATTAGTGGTGGCTGTTCTGAGTAACTTGCTCTGCTACCCTGCGTGGGTCATTCCCACCTCAACTGCCATGCTGTCAAATCTGTATTATTCAGTCATTCAGGATATACAAGATGGGTTGTGGTTGGGAATCCTGCACCTATAAAAACACTTTCTCTCATTTTCTTATTAGGTTACGTTAATTGCAAGCCCTACCCCTATGGTTTTTTCCATTTTACATGTTTGGTAGTGGGGGGACACAGTGGCTTGGTGGTTAGCACTCTTACCTTGCACCTGCATGGTTGGGGGTTTGAACACCCCAAAGTATTACATAATTGACATGTTTGTCTAACATTTGCACCTGACAAACCAGTTGACTTAAAGGCCCACCCACCCTCATCCTCATCCTCATCCTCATCCTCATCCCTATCCCTTCCCACCCCATGCTCTCACTGAAAAACCAACTACATGAGAGTCTCCAAACAAGGAGTGTGGTCAGTGAGCTGCTCTCCAATATTGTGCTTTAGGGTTACTGCTTCTAGTGAGTTTTGTCTTTGCTTTTATTAAACATACCACATCTTTTTGTGGATTTTCTGGTTTGAGGTAAACAAGACCAAATAGAAGCCAAAGCAGAGGTTTAATAATGTTTTCAAATTAAATTATTTTTCTTATGAGACACTCACTTTTGAGGTGTAAAACTTTAACCTGTCAGTCACTCTGTGCTTGTCATTGGTAGACCGAAAAACCTGTAATTATTTATCTAATATTGAGACAAACAAATGAAACTAGTATTTTTTCTCTGTAACTCCAGAGTTCTAGCATATTTGAGAGGATTCCATTCACCTTAATCATCAACGATGTAAATGCAAATTATCTGCTTGGCAAATGTGCACATTTTCAACACTCATTTTTGGAAAGTTAGCTAACAGCACTCTGACAAGCTGCAATTTAAACTTCTCTCCTGTACTTCCCAACAAAGTGAGTTTTCCAGTTGTGTGCAGTGTTTGGGTTGGTGGCAGTACATTGTCTACCGTGTGTTTGAAGAACATTGTGAGACAGTGAAAAGCAAATACTTAGTTGTGCTCACTGTCCTTGCATTACGATGAAATCACAATGCATGTGATCAGGGATAGCACTTACTGAAACATTCATATTCTCTCACGGTACTATCTTGTGAAATCAAACAGACAGCAGTCTGAAATATGAGATGTCTGTTTTTGTTTTCCTTTGTCTTCCTACCAGACGAACTGGTCTTGTTAAACAGGTCTCATCACCTCACCTGTCTCAAAGCCAAAAGGCAGGGTCCAAAAATTCCGCCTCACCCACTTCAGGGTTATAAAAGCAAGAGTGAACAGTCAGCTTTGGTAAAGAGAGCTGTGCTTCAGAACCAGGTGAGATTCGGTCCAGCTTGATTCGTGCGTCACATCAGTGTGATTCAATGCAGTGAGGTGGCCTCTTAAAATTCTTTTTTGATCTCCTCTCTTCCAGCTGTATCTTTGTTGATCCAGGAAGATTTCACAGGAATCGAACATGTGTGACAATCAGAGTGAGTATTGCAGATTTATGAGAAACCAGAGCATTCTAACCAGGCACTGCTATGACAGTGGTCCTGTCAGACATGTTCAAGATAATAGTTAACATTAATGAAACGTTCTAATAATATGCAATATTAATTGAACTGAGTAATATTGTGTATTCAAACATATTTGAATAGACAGTATTCAAACACGTTTAACCTTTCCATTATCCCCTTATTTTTACAGAAACAGGAGAGGTAAGGAATGCATTTCATCAGGAAAATATTATGACTAACTGTGGCTGTATCATACATGCATGCCAACCAGCAAATTAAACCTGTCTTGAAGAAGTGTCAATGTGACGATGTAAGACCCACTATTTTTTTCTCTTAAATACCTTCAGTTAACCGGCACCTTTACTCAGTGTGACTTAAAACAGCCTCTGAGCAGGGAAGCTCTGGTAGCATTCTGTGTAGAAGTCTGACTTCTCACATTAAGCACAGCTGCATTTAAAATGGCAGAAGCAGGTGATTCTTGGCCTGTGGTAAGATAGATGGCTTGCCTTTGCTGTTAATAGCCTTTTGCACTTTAAATGGTAGTTTAGAACAGATTTTTAATCTCATTCACTGATTCTTTAGTCAGCTTGCAAATTTAAGTCTGGAGAGCATATAATGGCCAGAGCCTCCTTATGTCACTTTCTCATGCCACTACATTTAGTGCTTAAAAGAACTTGGTAGTAAAGTCAATAACCCTATAGTAATTCCCCATATCTCTTCCAGCACTGCGGTGACCAGATTAAAGGGACGGTAAGGGATTTTTATGACCGGAGTCACTTTTAGCAGCAAAAATAAGGCTAATTTTTTCCTTTTTTGAATTTTTTCCTTCTTCTCTTTTTGGGGGGGGTTTAGTGTCCAGGAAAGGCAGGCGACAAGGCAAAAGGTAAAGGGGAATGCGGGGACAAAACCCAGGACCACGGACACGGAAAAGAACACGGACATGGACATGGACACGGAAAAGGACACGGACACGGAAAAGAACACGGACATGGACACGGACACGATCAAAGTCATGGGAAGGGTGATCACTGAGAGGGACAGGAACAACCCCAACAATGCACTAAACAATCCAGAGAGATTCACCAGCATAGCTGCCATAATTAAAATGTATCACAAATAATGACAATTAAAATGTCATTTCCAACACACTGAGTCTTGCATTATTTCCTAACTGACTGGGATGGCTTAGAGACTCATTCAGGTCAACAGATCATTCTGTGGTAGAACTCACTGGTGCAGAATTGTCAGCACGGGACAACAAAATAATCTGGGAGGGAATGCTGGTGGTGTGGTTTCAAGAAGGACCCTGATGCACAGCAGATATCCATCCTGACTTAATCCCAAGATGTTGGTCAGCCCATGTGGCACAACTTTACACATTCATAAGATGACAAAAGCAGAGATAAAAGCTGAATTTGGTAAACTGATTAAAAGAAGCAAGTTTTTAAAACATTTATTGCAGAAGATAAAAAAAGACAATTTAAATAAAAAAAAAAAAAATCCATGTATGACCTCACAAATACAGAGTATCTCGATCACCCGTGCCTCTCTACATTAGAGGCTAATTGTCACAACGGCTGGGACCCCTACAAAAACAGCATAATAGCAGTTACTGCAAGACTAATAGATACACACTTCATTACTGCCCCCTACCGGTGAAAATGAGAATAAATGTTTGCATTTCAGCAAAGTATAGTCTGTTGGTTTTGATTGTTTAATAATAGAAAACATATATTTGACCTTTTTTTGTTTTTATAGACCTACTGGAAAAACCGCACTAGGCTTGAAAAATATAGCTGGATTGCTTTGACGGCTTTTGTTGCAGAAATCTTTCTAGATATCTACACAAAAGGATAAAGAATTAAAAAGGCACAATCACTGTGCTAAACCTGTTTGCCAACCCGCTCTTCTGCGAGTGCTCTCCCGTCTTTCCCTGTCTATTATGAACTATCACATCACGTCCACTTCAAAAGAGATGACGAGTGGGTGAAGGGAGTGCTTAGGTGCGGCACTGCCAGGGGTTCAAGCAATACTGCGTTTGCACGTCAAGAACCAAATGAGAAGCTGATGGGCTTTAACACGCTCTCTCCTCCCCAGGCTGGTGATTCTCATAACAGGAAGGCACTCTCCCTTCTGAACTGCAGCACCTCAGGGTGCTTTTACCTCGAACACCTCAGGAGTAAAACAACACGGGAGGGGAAAAAACACGCATTTGCATTTTCTGAGGGGCAGGTGCGAAGCCAGCCAATCAGAGCGACCCGATTTCAAAACAAAGACGACGCATCAGTTTTTTCCAGTTTTTACTTTGCTGAACACAGGTGCAACACTGAAAATGGACCTGCGCCACTATGAGGCGCAGCAAATGAAATTTTAAACGGAGTACAAGATCCCTTTAACACATTAAAAAATACATAGCTTCACTGAAGAGGTCACCGTATTTTGTAAACAGTAAATGCAAAATTTAGCACCTTTGAAAATGATTTAGCCCTCAGCAGAAAAGTGCTCCTGTTTTTCATACTGAAAAGTTGCAAAATGGAACACAATGAAATACGATCAGATGTAGGTTGCTAATATGAATACAAATTTTGATTTGTTTAAATGGGTGAAAAACTCATTTGTTGTTATAACAGTCGATTTATAACAATACATCCAATATGAATACAAACTTACATTTTGTCTGTGAACTGAAAAGATTAATATGCCTAACTTAACCGTAAAGCTTTTACACAGAGGTGCAAACACATTCTTTTCCACCTCTCTCTATAATGTGGTGCTTAGCAGGTAAAGAATGGGTGATTAAGAGGCTCTAGAAGTTTAGTACATAAGAACTTCAGGATTTGGAACCTCAGTTGGACCAAACTTCATAACCTACTATGAAGACTAAAAAAATCAGGCATTTAAAATGACTTGGAGGCCCAGAGATCTATGAAAACAGAGAGGAACTGATGTTAGAGGACTGGCTGTCTAATCGCCAACACAATGGGTGCCTGACTACAGACACAGCTAGCAATACCAGTGATAAAATATAGGAATACAGCTGTTTCAGACCCAAACCAAAACCAAGAATTCAACCTAAAATTGCAAATGTTAATAGCAAGCAAAATTACAAAGACCTGTAACATCGTACAGTCACTGGATAAAGCAGAAACAGAGGTCTTGGAGGTGGAGGAGAGCTGACAGCTAAACACACTGACTCTAGTGTTTTTAACAGGTTGTAGCTGCATTTCACTCACATACAATTTTAACCTTTTGCACCTGTACCTGCCTTTTGAATGTGCTCCCTGCTTGGGCGATGGCTCCTGACCTCACCTTCTTGATTTTGTGTAGGCTAGTGTGGGCACGCTGGTCAACATGCTGCCCCCAGCTGAGATAGTTCAGTATGGGTGGACGACAGCTTGAAAATCTGCCAGAAATCCTGCCTGGCACCCCTCACCGGTATAGGGAGCAGACCGACCCAGATATGAATTTGCCCTGGGTGCAGGGTAGGAACCTCAAAAACCCAAGAATAAATAAATAAATAAAAACAGGGCTCACTGATACACGTGTGAAGACATCTTCTGAAAAGTTCTACTTAATCTACACTGATAGCTCCAACACAAGCCCTCTATACGGAAAAGCTAAGCTTCTATATATGTGTATATATATATACACGCATATTTATATA
>JAACJT020000021.1:12699743-12720734 GCA_009936485.2 Gymnarchus niloticus | reverse complement strand
ATATATACTGACTGTGCAGTTGTACGTGAAGTGACACGAGACTGCATAGATGTCCCAGACAAATGAAATGTATACAGACAAAAGGGAGATGGACGGAGAAAAAGAAAGGAATACATGTCTGTAATGTGTATGCAATGATTTGATTTTCAACACACCTGTATAGCAGGTGTCTTAGTTACTGTTGCTAGCTTTATTTACTGAAGGCCGCAAGCCGATGCGACGTGGATAGTTTCATTTATTTCTTTTGGGGCTGAGGTGACTACTGTTGCACTCACATTTATGGCTTGTGTACCAGATAAACGCACACACACAGATGCCAGGGTGCACACACGTGTCCGCCCGCGTCCTATAACCTCTTGGTGTGCTTGGAGTTGTAGTGGCTCCTCATGTCCTTGCGGAGGCGGAACTTCTCCCCGCACACGCCGCAAATGTACAAGTGCACATCCATGTGCTGCTCCAGGTGTTCACTGCCCGGGAAGATCTGAAAGCAAACCTGGCAGATGGTCTCTCCGGCCGACAGGTGGGAAATCATGTGACGCACATGATCGTGCTTGAGGAAGGTGCCCTGGTCGCAGACGGGGCAGACGTAGCGGGCCATGCCCTTGTGCATGTCGTTGTGCAAGCGCAGCTGCCGCTCACGCAAGAACTGCTTCCCGCAGGTCTGGCAGACAAATTGTTTCTCCTTGGTGTGGACAGTGTAGTGCTCACGCAGGTGGCAGCGCTGGTAGAAGCCCTTGCCACAAATGCCGCAGAAGTGCTTGCGCCGGTGGTCCCGCTCGCCGTCCTCCAGCAGCCCCGTGCGTAGCAGCTCCTGCTCTGGGCAGCGGGCCACGTGCTCCAGAGCCTGCCGCTCGCTGCCCAGGTGCAGGCCGCAGTGCGGGCAGCGGTAGGCCAAGCAGCCGTCGTCGGCATCATCTTGGCAGGTGGTGCCCAGCTCACCCTCGAAGGCCCCGTCGGCCTCTAGCAAGCCCTCCTCCATGGCTTGCCGCTCCTCTGAGAACGAATCATCACCCAGCGAGTCTGTCTCGGCATCCTGGGGTTCCCCACAGTGCTCTGCATGCTCCTGCAGCTGCCGGCCCTTGATGAGGATCTGGCCACACTTGCCACAGGCGCAGATGTGGCCCATGTGGCTGGCGATGTAGTGGGCTGACTGGTCATCCTCTGTCAGCAACTCCCCGCAAAGCTCACAGGGCAGGCACAGTCGGCCATCCCGTTCCTCCTTGATGCGTTGTGCCCGTGTGCCTGTGCTCTTGTCCTCGCTAGTAGACATGTGGCCCTCAAAGGCATCACCACTGTCCTCCATGCTGACTTCCTTGCCGTGGTCGAAGGCGCCCGCGTTGGGCACAGCATCCCCAAAGCGGTCGGCGAGTGTGCTACAGCCCGCTACACAGTTCTCTCCAACCTTGATGACCTGTATGCCATCCATTTCCAGCTCAGGGCTCTCCTCAGGTTCCATTTTGATGATGATAGTATTCCGTGCAGACTTTGTCTGGCTGTCAGACCCGGTGCCCACTGACATGATCACAGTCCCTTTGCTCAACGCCTCCACGTCAGATTTGTTCTCAAGAGGCTCACCCTCCCCCTTGCAGGGGTCCAAGTTCTCTTCCGAGGCCTCAGAGGAGGAGCTTTCCGCCTTGCCGGACTCGGTTTCCAGCCCCGCAACAGTCCTGGGGGCGTGGAAGGCCTTGCGGTTGGTGCAGGTGAGGATGTGCTCGATGAGGAGCTTCTCACAGCTGAAGACGAAGCCACAGTCGTCACAGGTGTATGTGCGTCCGAAGCGGGGCCGCTCCTTCATGGTGGCACTCCTGCCCGATGGCTTCTTGCGCAGGTCACACGGCTGCTCTGCAATAGCATCAGCCACAAGGGACAGACTGAGAGGCAGTCCAGGCTCCTCAGTGAGCTTCGTCGTTGCCCCGCCAATGCTGCCCAAGACCTGGATGGCTGAAGTAGAGGCCACAGCCTGCTGAAGGCGCTCCCCATCGACGGCCCCCTGGCGCTGCAGCTGCTGCTCATACATGCGCACTCCGAACATCATCCTCCTTCCGGGCAGAGCTAAAGCTGCAGAGGAGGACAATGAGGAGGAGGATGAAGAGGAAGAGGATGACGATGAGGACGATGGCGCGAGGTTTGAATTGCGGATGTCTTTGAGGTCATCCAAGGAGTCTGGGATGTAGTACATCTGTAGGTAGACCATGGCAGCCTTCAGCTCCTCGAACTCATAGGACCCCACAGCAATGCGGCCGAGATACATGAGCTGAAGGATAAGGTCGAAGCACTCTGCGCTGATCTGCATGTTGCTGAGGTTGACCCGTGCCATGACCTGCTGGTCTTTGATGAACATCATCCTAAAGTAGGAGCTGCAGGCGGCAAGGACAGCCTTGTGAGCTCTAAAGTAGATGTCCCCCACGGCGATGCAGCAGTCACACAGGAAGCCCCACTCCCGCTGATTGTTGAGCTGCTGTAGGACGTGTTCACTGTGGCTCAGCCTCGTCATTGCGCTGTGTCAGGGTCACTCACTTGCTTGCAGCCCTGGGAATTATTGACATGCCAAAGATGTGCAGAACCCAGAACAGAGCATTGGAAATGGTGAATAACTGATGGTTTTGGATCAATTAAAAATGCAACACCAAATAAGTACCAAATAGTTTAAGCCTAAAAACTGTATTTATAAATATGCACAAACTCTTTGCCGATCGGTTCTTTAAGATTTGACTTGGGACCAGTTTGATAGTCAACTATTTTGCTGTGGGTTGCCTTCTTTTCCGACTATAATTAAACGAATGATTTAACTGGTGGTGGTGGGTTCTTTAGAGAAGAACTGCAAAATAGTGACATGAGAGAACTTACGTCTCTATGGAAAAAAAAAATCCCGCACGGGAGTCCGGATGAGGGGAGGTGAAGACCTCACGAAGTTTGTTCCCATCCCCCCACACCGCGTGCGTGCATGTCTGCACACTCAACCTCATCCCCCGTACGCTTGTCACTCCGCGGTGACAGCACATTCATTAACACGACTTCAGTCCAAAGTACAGTACTTAATATGTGAAAACATAGCCGCACATCAAAAAGTACCTAAACGCAGCACGCACAGTAAATCATCTCCTTTCCGCCTCCCAAAGCACATGTGTAAATGTCAATGCGCGAGCCGACTATTTTGGGCTCGACCCACCCAGCGGTTGCTAAGCCAAGTAGTGCAGTTAGATATCTCCGCCTCCGCTCGTTACTCTTGCCATTCCACGCCAGACAACTTTAAGTAGTTATCAGCATATTTATCGGGGGGGGGGGGAGGCATAACTGCTGAACACGTCGGTAAGAGGTGGCTAGCGCGGGGTACATGCGACGAAGGCTAGTCGCAGTGATGCATACATCACACATTAGCAGGGGCTAATATGCTCGTTACAGCTTAGCTACATGAGCCTCAGGGGAAGGGCCATCGAAATCGCAGCCTGCTACAACCAACATATAACTTGACCTTAAACATAAAAGCAGCATGTGTCTTAAGGACCATTTGTACTAACACACTTCGAATAATAGCACCCTTTGACGGTTACGCGCCCCCTGCTCAGCATAGCGGAGGCGGGACCTCATCTTCATCCCGCCTACGCGCGCTTTCATTGGCTCGTTTCGGAGGTCGCTCATGCGGACATCACGGCTGTCAATCATACCGCACCAAAAAAAAAAAAAAAAAAGTCATTATAACTATGCCGTAAAATAACGCCTGTTTGGGCCTTGGCCGTCGTGAGCATCAACGTGAGATGGTCTTCGGTAAGTGTATCCGACCGGGCGAAACGACAGCAGAAATGAGGGGGCGCTATCGCATTGCTGTCCGGGCGATTGAGGTCTCACGCACTACCGCCCCCGCGCTACTTCCCGCATTCACGCTGAGGAAAAAAAAAAAAAACACACATTATACTGTACACAGGAATGATCCTTAAAAACTGGACAAGTCCTTCGCACACGATTCTTACCGGCAGGAAGGTGAGTCTATGTAGAAGACCGCCAACTCCAAACGGGGAGTATATTGTCCAGGAGTTGCTCTTTTCCTCCCTGTTTTATCCCAGTAAAGTTGTGGCGAGAATAATCGCAGAGAGGCGAACCCCTCCTGCAGCACGGATGAAAGAACTTCCGCACAGCCGCTCTGTGAGCTGTATCACCGCACTGAGTCTGTCTAAACCAGATCCAGCCCCACTCACGCAAATCCAGCCCTCCCGCTGCTGTTTATAGCTGCCTGCTTATACAGTTGCCTACAGTACTGAATTTCCAAGCAAACGAACACTGGTAAAACATCAGTGAACTCATTACTAAGTCAAATCAAGGAATCAAGGAGACATTTGATGATGAAAAATCAGCCTTTTAAGCTGCGCGGGTCTTTCAATTTTTATTCAGTCCATCAGTTTTATTTTAGACACAGACGACTCAGAATGTATAGTTATAAAATGCGTAACAAATTGGTATTGACGTAATTTGTGTATCATTTAATTTAAAAGCACCGGAAACTTGATCATGCCAACTGAGGAAACTTGTCTAATTTCTTAATCAAAAGCAAAAGTTTGTGACAGATCCTAACCGATCCCAAAGAACCGCTTATTGTAAATGACGAAATCAGTGTCAAATGTCCAGAAAAAGAAAGCCAAAAAAGTCAAACTAGCGTTAGCCATAAAACCCAGGCTTCAGATTCAGTGAAATGCTTGTGTAAAGATCTAATATCTGAATATCTGAGGTCAGTCACTGATTCGTCTAAAATTCTTATACCCTTTGCGTTATTTAAGTCGAATAAAGTATCTCAGAATCGAAAACGGGTCAATTTTTAGTCTTTTAAGTCAAAGGCAGTTTATTCAATATGAAGCGAGGCAACAACACGTGCCGATTTTCCGCTACATGACAATCTGTCAATAATACCTCTCTTTCAAACTAATAACCCCTGATGAGGAATTCTGTAAACTACTTTGTGGCGAGGCCGGTTCTCTCTGATAAAAGCTAGATGGAAATAATTAATACTTTATTGCACCAGTGATATAATGTAAGACAGATGTCTCCTTATTTAAAAGCAGGCGAAATCTACATCCTTGCGTACAGTATTCATATACAACTACAGTGTGGTCACGTGGTGTAAAAATGACACTGGAAGAAGCGCGAGACTGCACGAGAACTTCCCTTCAGCAACAAATACGAAATCAAAACCCATCTCTCGCACATAGGTGGCAAGAAATAGTTTTCCATCACAGGTAATAAATCGTTGTGCTTCATGGATATGTGCGCCATTTGCCCGCATGGATCTCGAACGCTTTGGCAAGGTCTGTCGGGGTTTATGATTTCAGCAAATACACTCGATCCGAATGCAGACCTTTGAAAATGGATGTGCTGCCTTGAAATTAGTTAGGGTATCTTGCAATCTAGTTGTAATGCATGGTGGATCTTGGGGACGTGTTCTATTACGGATAATGCATACCTTGATTTTCCGACGCACTGCCTGCAAAAATGCATTGTGTCGTGGTTTTCAAAGTCAGAAAAAAACATCTAAGGCCACATCATTGATGCATGCAAGTGACAAGTTTTGCACTGATTTGTGCTGTCTGCCAGGTATCAGTGAAAAAGGGATGACGGCTGGAATTGCAATCAACTCTATACTAAATTCCGTCGGAGAAATTTTAAACGCGGTGTAATTACGTATTTTTTATATATTATATGCGTGATATGTTTTCGTACATACCTTCACTAAATAAAGAAAGCTACGTAGGTAAAATAACGAATTTTTTAAGGTGTTAACTTTGCTCTCAATTATTTTTCTTGGGACCACCAGAAATGACAAAAATTGTGCTCCGACACTGTCAATATTGAAATGTTATACATCTACGTTATAATGATCTCATTTATGTTTCGAAAGATTTTGGTGTAATTTAAAAGTCTTTGTAAATTGGCAGTGCGCTTAATAATTGAGTATTCGAGTTAAATACATATATGTATTCCCAAACATAGTCAAAAACGTCTCGCCATAGGATCAGTACAACAGCTACAGTTGCACCCAAAATTATTCAACCCCATTGCAAATTAGAATTATTGGCAAAATTTACACATTTTCAGCTGTTTGCAGTAAATAAATCAAAATAGAACAATTTGAATACCTAAACATAACTAATATTATAAGTGGTTTCTCCACATTCAACACAAAATGCCACTTTCACTAACTACTGCAGTCTCAGAATTATTCAACCTCTTCATGATAAGCATCTTTAGTACTTCGTAGAGCACCCTTTTGCTGTTATGACATCATGCATAGCCAGACACCAGCTTCTGGCAGTGTTCCTGAGGAATCTTAGCCCATTCCTCATGGGCAATGGCCTCCAGCTCACTAATATTCTTGGGTTTGCATGCTGCAACAGCTTTCTTCAAATCCCACCAGAGATTTTCTATGGGTTTCAAGTCAGGCGATTGTGACGGCCACTCTGGAATTTTCCAGGACTTTTTCTGAAATGCCATGGTGGACTTTGAGGTATGCTTAGGATTATTGTCCTGTTGGAAGGTCCAGTGACACCCAAGCTTCGGCCTCCTCACAGACAGCATGACATTTTCTCCTAGGATTTCTTGATACTTGGTTGAATCCACCTTGCCCTCCACACGCTGTAGGTTTCCAGTGCCAGAAGAACCAAAGCAGCCCCAAAGCATCACCAAGCTACTGCCATGCTTCACTATAAGCAGGGTGTTCTTTTCAGCATGTGCTTCATTCTTCCTCCTCCAGACATACCGCTGATCCGTAGGCCTGAAAAGTTCCAGTTTTGTTTCATCGCTCCACAGAACAGAATCCCAAAACTTTTGTGGCTTATTTACATATGGTTGTGAACATATTGGACCCAACTTTTCTTGTGCTTTTCGGTCAGTAGTGGTGTATGTCTTGGAGTTCAGACGTGGAGGCCTTCAGCGTTTAGTATGTGCCTTACTGTGGAAACTGAAACCTCAGTGCCTGCTGCCACCAGGTCATGCTGCAGGTCTTTTGCTGTCACTCGAGGGTTTTTGGCCACCTGCCTCCTCAGAAATCTTGTGGCAGCTGTTGATAGCTTCCTCTTTCTGCCACGTGTAGGTAGCAAGGCAATGATCCGTCCCGTCCCGTCCCGTCCCGTCTTTTCCCTTCCCTTCCCTTCCCCTCCCCATACTTGTAACATGCAGTCAAACGTCACTGTGAACACACTCCTAGCCAGTCCAGGTATTTAATGTGTTCGGTCTCAAGCACACCTGATGCAACTAATGAGGCCCTTGATTAGTTGCATCAGGTGTGCTTGAAACACCACCTGATTTGCAAGTGTATGCTCTTATGAGGCATTCTATTCTAGGGGTTGAATAATTTTGAGACTACAGTAGTCATTTAAAGTGGCATTTTGTGTTGAATGTGGAGAAACCACTTGTAATATTAGTTGTGTTGAGCTATTTAAATTGTTCTTGTTTGATTTGTTTATTGCAGACAGCTGAAAGTTTGTAAATTTTGCCAATAAACCTAATTTGCAATGGGGGTTGAATAGTTTTGGATGCAACTGTACTTTTAAATAAGATGGGTAAATGAGGAATTATAGTTTCCTCCAGCTTCATGTGTTTATCACAGGTCTCACCAACAGGGGTCACCCTTTACAACACATTATAGAAAAGAAACCTGACATGTCTGTAGTGTGACAGGTCGAGGGGGCACCATGGAGGTATCCAGCCACAGCCTGTTCCTCCTTCAGCAACTGAACATCCAAAGAGAGTTTGGCTTCCTGTGTGACTGCACTGTTGCCATTGGCAATGTCTACTTCAAAGCCCACCGCGCTGTCCTGGCCGCCTTCTCGAACTACTTCAAAATGATCTTCATCCACCAGTCCAGGTCAGATTCTTAATGGAATGCTGAATGCTCAGCATGTGTTAAACAGAAATAAATCAAGAAATATAGCAACTTGAAACAGATGACAGTCTAATGTTTTAGATAATGTCAGAAAGTGTTTGATAGTTAAAGTGTTACAAAGCCATATGTCAAAGCAGTTCAGGTATTGGTATTGTAAACTTTTGTTAAATAAATGTTCCTACTCAGCAGTAATGAGAGTGCTAATTTAACACTGAAAACTACACTTAATCTTTTTGATACTGACACTGAGCGATTATGGATCTGGCCTTCTTCACTGTGTTTCACTCAGTCCACTGTTTCTGCCCCCCCCCCAGTGAGTGCATTAAGATCCAGCCTACCGACATTCAGCCGGACATCTTCAGCTACTTGCTGCACATCATGTACACAGGGATGGGCCCCAAGCAACAGGTGGACCAGAGCCGGCTGCAGGAGGGTATCAAGTTCCTACACGCCCACCAGCTGTGCCGCAGCACTGGTGAGGGTGGACAGGACGCCGATATCACCAAGATGTCTAACCTCTATGGCATCCAGATCTCCTCCCAGTCGGCCGCCAATGAGCGTTTAACCTTGAAGGATGGCCAGGGGCAGGGCCTGGAAGGGTCACGCCCCAGCAGCCAGACAGAGAGGCCCCAGACTCAGGCCTCTTTAGCATCAGGCCTGGAGGGGGTGTCTTCCGACAGGCAGTCCACTAATCTCCACAGTGCATCCTCCGTGGGCTCCAGGGAGGACAGTGAGGCGTTTGAGCTCCCTGTGAGGATAAAGCAGGAGAAGATGGAGATGGAGGTGACAGGGAAACCTCAGGCTAGCCCACCTTCATCTGGCCAGGACAGCCCCAGCCTGGGGCTCCTCAAGGAGCACCACCGGGCGCTGTGTTGTCACTTCTGTGGGGAGCGCTGTGGCTCACGCCAGGGTCTGCGTGAGCACCTAGTCACCCATGCCGTCTCCAGCCTGCCCTTCGGCATGCCCGCCATCCTGGAGAACAGCCACATGGGTGAGGTGACAGGGGCTGGGGGGGAGGAACCAGAGGGCCCTGAAGGCTCTTTATTGGTGGGCAAGAGTGCTTGTGGGTCTGAGAGACCGGGGGCAGCCGGCCTGGAGGAGGCACTGCAGCGGAGTGAGGCTCTGTCGGAGGAACTCACAGCTGAACTGAAGGGTGGAGGGAATTCAAGGAAGCGGAAGATTGCGTGTGTCATCTGCAGTCTTCGCTTCACCCAGAAAAGCCAGCTACAGGAACACATGTACAGCCACACGGGTAAACAGGCCCGGTACCACCGGTACAGCCGTCTCTGCAGCCAGTTCATCCAGGCCTCTCAGCACTTCTATGAGAGTCCGGCCGAGTTTGTGACAGAGGAGGCGGCCAGGGATTCTCAGGACAACGTCAGCTCCTGCTTCTCGCTCGACTCCGAGGTCTCCCAGGAGAGCATCGATACCGTTGTGGTAGAGTGAAATGACAGACATGTTTTGTCCAATACCTTCCTCATTCTGTCATGTGATGACCACACCCACTGTTTGTTTTCTTCCACCTTTCGGTATTTATGACTTTGGTCGACAGTCACTAAATTGTAAAATATTGCTGTACAGAGCTTGCAATGTATTTATTTATGTTTTCAGATTTACCTCAGGCAGCCAGTTTAATTTGAGCAGCTGAGACACACGGCATGCAGATGCATTGACAGGAAACGGTCTCACTGAGATTATGTGCAGTATATTAGTGCTCTTTGTTGTGTGGCTTATTTTCAAAAAAACATTCAGCCATTAGGAATTTGGGGTGTCAAGACCAGTGTGGACACCTGGGCAGGCATTTTATTGTGGAATAATTTGTGTTGCAGTTAAACACGCATACAGTCTTCCTCTTTCCAATCTAACACCTCACAGCAGCAGTTTAAGTATGCCAAGTGTGTTTGGAGTACAGACCCAGGCAGCAACATAGATAGATGACTCACACAGTACAGTACAAACTATGAAAATACACTGAATCATGCTGTACACCACATATTTTTCATTTTTTGTCACTGAAGCTCTTTCACAAACACACTCACAAAGATGACTTTGTCTCCATGTATTTCAAAAGTAACGATCTCTATATACGCAAAATCAGCAAGGGTAATGACACAGTGTGACATTGAGTGACAACAGACAGTATCATTTCTTCATATTATTAATAGGCTGATCTACCTACGCAAAATCAAAGCGGTTATTAGGAAGCTGAGAGCAAAAACACAAAAGAACAGAGACAACATGCTTTGTTTGATACATATTGCTACCTTCTCAAACGTACCCTAAAACTGGTTAATTTGGGGCAGCAGATGGTACACAGATTCCTGTTGGCAAAGTGCGTTCAATCCACAATTTTCAGAAAGACAATTTCTGTTTAGTTAGTGTTAATAATTTTAGAACCACTTTTGGTTCTGTCTTTGGAGTCTGCATCAACTGTGTATAATGAATGAGTGCCCTGCACTTGCATTAGCGAAACTAATTACAAGGGTAATTAAATTCAGATTTAGAATAACACGAACGCCAATCAAACATAAGTCATAGTTTCTTCATTGTCATTTAATAAGCTGGTATTTCTGTTTTATTCTGCAGACCTCATAAAATTGCAGATACTGCTTTCTCCATTTTCAAACAGTGGTAGACTTTCACTGCCAATTACATTAAACTCAAACAAAGGTCCTTAAAACGTGTTCCCCTGGCAAAACAACTCACTTTAGCGGTTAGTGGAGAATACATTTTAAATGGTAGTGCATCTGTGGTTCGAAAAACAATCAGTACTTTCTTTTTCTTGTCTAGGAAGTCTTACCATCCATTCCTTTCATGCATCCATGCATCCATATTCTAATATCATATCTTCCTAAGGGGTGGGGGGGAGGGGCAGAACCTATCCCAGCAGAATGGCTGAGGTACACCCTGGACAGGATGTGTGAGTCTTACATTCTTCTGAATGAAAAATGAAAGTTAGCAAACAACATGAACATGTATTACATGTTTTACTTACAAATATTGGATATTGAAAAAGTTTGCCCATGTTACAGGAAAACTAAAGGTAAATTGTAATTTTCTGTTGGTTATTTAACTGTTTCTTTGAACCCAAAATTGTTGGTGTCTAGTTGTGCAAAGAAGTGAAACATGTGGTTGTATTTATTTGTACCCCAACTGTGTAATTAACATTTTAAATGGAAATTATATTTCTGGCTGCGCTGAGCCTTTAATTTTGCCATCTGCGGTGTCCTTATTAATGATACAATTCTTTGGTAACACAGTGCAGTAGAAATTCATTTCTGTCTTTTGTGATTGCATTAATGTGTGCTCATAGGACTATTCCTTAAAAAGGAACAAGTTTGTAAATAAAAAGTTTTTTCCAGACCTATGTCTGTCATTTTTTTGCCACATACTGTATTTTACACTAAATGACTGCTGTATAATTGTAATTTTAGTGTAAAGCTTTTAACATTCATTAACCTTCCTGTATTTTGTGAGTAGGCAAGTTCAAAAACTACAAGGAAAATCAGCTTTTATGTCTGTGGATAGTCTCATGTTCTAACTACAATGAGAAACTCGATGGCAAGGTTGAGGGGTTTACAGTAAAACCAAACTCTGTGTAGTACTCTATTTTTACCACTAGAGGGATGTTCGAGGTTGGGTATTTAAAATTTTACTGTGAATGTTCAGGAGTTCTAATGATGCACACCTATCTTCTAACTGCTTGTATGGGTTGCACAAGGGCTTGGAGCCTATCCCCAGCAGCGAAGAGTACAAGACTGGTGTACATCTTTCTAGTCCATTATGAGGCACATACACACACAAAATCATACCGGCATAATTTAGAGATGCTAATTGCCTAACCACATGTCTTTGGGCTGAAGAAGTGAACCAGAGCACCTGGAGGAAACCCACGTGACATGGGGAGAACATGCAAACTCCACACACATACAGAGGATGGGAGATTCAAACCTGCAACACACTACCCACTTAGTCAACTAATGCTGTATACGGTGAAAGATATTTCTCCTCCAAAGCCATCGATATTTAACTTCTAAAGCAACGCGACTCGCTCCCTGGACCTCCGGTGGGGAACCCAGCTCCGAAGCAGACCCCAGCGCCCGGAGTGACCCCCTCCACTGGATCTCATCTGTCAGTGGGTTGAGGCCTGCTGAATAAAGCCAGGTTCCACTGGAGAAACCCAGACGGGGAGATTCATTTCCATCCTCGGGTCTCCTTCATTCGTGAGGTTGTCTTCGGTGTGTTGGGGTTTGGCACTGGAGGATCTAATATGTGTGCAGCGAAACAACCCCCTGAGGTCACTCAGTCACTCGGTCACGGCGTGAGCTTGGTTCAGGAGTTCGGTTTGGCTTCTGGGGCCACACTTAACCTCAGCAAGTCAGTGGTTTTGATTGATTTTAATTGTTGTAATGGAATAAATTGTAAAAAAAAAAATTCTAAAGCAACCCAACCTTGTTTTATTTTTAAATCAATTTATTCCATTACAACAATTAAAATCAATCAAAATACATACAGTTTCACAATAAAATCTAATTTCAATGCAGATTAAAACAACACATCCTCTCTTGTCTGTTAATATCACTTAAAAACAATCAACAATTTAAATAATTATAACAAGATATATGAACATAACTGCCATAACAATAAGATCAAGCATTAAATATTATGACTTTCAATTAATTTAACTTACCACCTTGTTTTTGGTTTCAGAAACTTTCAGAAATTTGTGGTTCTTGTTATGGCCGAGTTATTTAGAATACTTGCTGATTTTTTGCTATCGAAATAATTACACTATTACCGGCAGTTAATTTGTGCATGAGAAATACTGTACTAAAGTTGCAAATACTGTGATGTGGAAAAACGCGAAAGAAAAGAATATTAAAGACCCATGTGCTTATCTTAAGCTCCAGTGTTGGTTTTAAAGTTGTCTGAAAACAGATGTACGTCTTATTAACAGATTCGCTACTCATCGGATCCTCCACGTGGACTGCCGTTCCCATATTTTCCATTAGATGGCAGTAAGGACGCAGAAAAAAAGCGTAGACAAAGATACTAAATAGGCTCCAGAGCATCCCACGAAAGACGGCCTCTGATTTATTTAACAATAGCCACAAAGTATACAAATAATAAATGACAGGCATGAACTATACCACTTCTTTCACGGAATGGAATATGAAGCCAAGAGGATGTTATTTACAGCACCCTCATGTCTGCCAAACAACACCCTGCTGAGTACACATCTGTCAGCGTATTTCAGGTATTGATGCAGTTAGGGACCTGGCATCTCATAATTACTCAGCAGTGCTGTAAGTGACCATCTTCACAGCACCAACGTTATGTATGAGGCCTTAATCCTGTGGGGAGCTCACAGCCACTACAGATCAGATCACATTCAGTGACTTCACCAAGCTTTTCTCCTCATCAAAGACCAAATAGCCAGTTTCCACATTTAGACTTAGCTGGATACACCCCAGACAAAACCGGGACTGTTCAGCCCAGTGGGCCCTCTGCTCCTCCCCTGGGACATGTTTGCTGCTATCAGTACACCTTCTTATAGAGATTACAGCCGCTGAATATACTACTTAATGGTATGGTGTGTGAGGGAGACTAAGTGGCTTGGAAAAGCCTCCAACCCCCCAACCTTAAAAGGATCAGGTTTGCCTGAATCACAAAAGGTACATACTCTTCGTGGCAGTGTTTTTATTGAAACTCGTAATTTCCAACAGTGCTACGTGGGCCACATTTAGCACTTGTGGCCATAAGTCTCTGTCTTGGTCTCGTCAGACCACAAAACCTTGTCCCATATGTTAGCTGAGTCACTCTCATACCTTCTGTAAAATTCAAGAAGTGCTTTTGCATGGCTCTTCTTGAGTAACGGCTTGTTTTCAGCCACCCTCCCATACAGGTCAGCATTATGTGCAGTTCTTGAAATGGTTGACTTCAGTGACTCAATGTGAGTGCCTGGGTGGTATGGTGTAGCTTGTAATTTCTCACTATTCATCCAACAGCACTTACGGGGATGTCCAATCTCTTGGATATTGTTTGTACCGTCCATCCATCCATCCATCCATCCATCCATCCATCCATCCATCCATCGCCAATCTGCATTCTAGTTGCAGAGCAGCAGTCTAAGCAGAGATGCCCAGACCCCTCTCTTTCCAGCCACCTCCTCTGGGGGGATACCAAGGTGTTTCTAGGCCAGCTGAGATAAAATCTGTCTAGCATGTCCTGAGTCTGCCCTGTTGGACATGCCTGAAACACCTTTCCTGGGAGGCATCCTAGACAGATGCCTGAACCACCTCAGCTGGCTCTTTTTGATGTGGAGGACCAGTGGCTCCACCCTGAGCCCCTCCTGAATGTCCAAGCTTGTCACCCTATCTCCAGGTCTGAGACCAGGCGGCCTGCAAGTTTAAGACAAAGCTTTGGAGAGTTCTGAAGTTGTCAGCAATGAGTCTCATAAAACACCAGTCAAGAGATTTCAATACAGTAGTTAGGAGAAGGCAGCCATCTAAGATACCTGGAGCAGTTGGCAAAAGAAGAGTGGTCCACAATTCCAGTAGACAGTGTGAGAAACTCATTCATGGTTGCAGGAAGAGATTGATCTCATGTTATTGTTCCCAAAGAATGTGCCACCAAATTTAAGTTGAGGGTGGCAAAAATGTGTCCAGTCCATTTCTGGAGTTCTGTGTGGAATTATATCAGATTTGATTTTTTTCTCTTCTTTATTGTGTTATTCCAATGCAAACAAAAGAAATAAACGTGAATTCCAAAGCATCTGTAATTGCAAATATTTTCTGGGAGACGTGATGCATTTTCTGAAAGAAGTTGGGGGGGGGGGGGGGGATATTTTTGGCCATGACTGCATGTATCTTTTGTAATTTAGACAAATCTGATTATTTTAAAGGGAGTTGCATAAATTTGCAACTCACTGTAACTGATGTAAGTTGTTCCCGTCACTGAGTCCTGAAAATAGCCCATAATTTTGCTTTTATGGTTTTTTTGAGACTGAGGTTACAGCAGTACAGTTATTCATTTCCCAGACACCTTTACTCATAAACGCTGACTTTCAAATCAGCACCTTTTTCCCATTCAGTGCCTTCAAGCAGTGAATAGCTTTAGACACCAGTTTACATTCAACATGTAAATTTTTATTTTGCCCACATGAGCCTCAGTAATCCACTTAAATAATAAATATTGGTTCTGCATTCAAATAAGCATTTATGTTTTTCTCTTGAATTAACATGATAATTTATATATAAAACATTACAAGAATATACATACCAAATTACAAGCACAGCACTATTAGCGAATCTTTTCCCAGAGGTACACCTAGCTATTCCCAGGTAGGACCTCCTTTCACCCTCAGAACTGCTTTAAGAGTAGACCAGTTATGCGTAAACCCTTTCTGCCCACCACTACTCTACTGAGCTGTTATTTTTGCACTTGCGACCTTTAACAAGTTTAGCTGCCTCTCCTCTGACACTAAAGGTGTTTTCACCAACAGAACTACTGCTGACTGGATTTTTTTTTTGCACCACTCTAGACACTGTAGTCTATCAAAATCCCAGGAGAATGGATATTGCTGGGATTATGGAACCACATCTGATACCAACAATCACACCGCCTTCACAAATAAATCAGGTCATGTATCACAGCCATACATGTCTGTATTCAGTTACAACCACGATTCACTGTTAACAAGCAGGTGTACCTAATAAACTGGCTACTGCGTGTATGGCCATAGTGAAACTTGGTAGGAAAAAGACATTTTTGGTCCTTACTGTTCATATTCACAGCTTGTCAACCATGCATCCAATCACCAGTAAGCCTGCTCCAGTACCACAATGTGGCAACTGCTACTGCAACAAGTCTGACCGTTACCACCTTCCAGTGCATTCACAGTAAAACTTTACTAACTCACCTCCTCCCGGGACACCTCTGCATACGGCACAAATACAGGAAACAGCTAAGGAAGCATAGTCCTCCATACCTACAGCCGAAATCACCATCTGACAGTTCCACGTTACTGAAAGCGCAACCTTTAATGAACACGGTCACATAAATGCCTTAAAAAGAAATGGCAGATTGTAAAGACCAAAAGCAGTAAAGCCTGTCTTACAAAAGCATTTCCTTTGTTTGTTTGTCTATGACTGAAACACAGCAGGTACTATAAATGGGACTAGGAGTACAGGGAGAGACCAGCCAGCCTTTGATTCACTGAGCTCATCTCCCCTGGAACATGGAACAAGCCATTCAATAGACAGAATAGGAAACTTGTGTAAACTTGTTTGACAGGAGCCATATAAGTAATTGAAAGTACACACAAATGTGTACACTATTGTCACTGGAAAATGACAAAGGCAGCAAGACAGATATTTCAATGCCTTTCAGCGCCCATTCAGGTGCTGAGAGCTCAGTGATAATGGTCCCTGATTACCAGTGGATTATACAGGAATATAATGGGTTTATTTTAGTCCATCATAAATCTGCATCAGTTTAGTCTGGCTGTCCTCTGTAGGTCAGAGCGGCACTGGATGATCTTGAGGTAATTCTATATGCAGAAAAGTCATGCTGGGATGAACTGTAAGGCTTAGGCCTGACCTTGGAGCTCTTGTGCCTCCCTGTGGACACTCGCTGCACCATCATTCAGCTCCTCCTTGAGCTGAGTGAGGGCAGCTGTCATGGCTGCCTTCACCAAAGCACATGCAGTCTGCTGCAGCAGCTTCTCATTGCACTGGGGATCCAGACCATCAGTATTGGGGTACAGCTGGCAGCCATCATCCTTAGCCTGGTGGTTCTCCAGAGGAGACTTGTCAGCGTCACTAGTCTCGAAAGTGATGGTCACATGATTCCATTCACTTTTCAAAGGAGAGCAATCCTGCCTGTCAACTTCATTTTCCATTGTGCTGGCTGGCATGATTTCTGCTATCTCATTCCCATGTGCCTCACCTTGCTCAGACCCTGCAGGTGTGTCTGTAAATTTACCAGCCATAGGTGAATGAAGTTCCTCAGTCTGTAGTGGGTGCTCCTGTAGCTCAGTACCTACATCAGGAGATACTTTGGTAGCTACATCACTCATTAACATAGGCATTTCCTCCTGGGTCTCACTGAGCTCCTGCACAGGACTACTTTCTGAAGGAGCACCTCTACTTGAGTCTAGCCCTTCCTCTGCACATTTCTGAGGCCCATCTTCATCTTGCTTCAGACCTTCTACAGATGCTAGATCTTTAGGGTGGTCATGGTCCGTACTTAATTCTGAAATATCCTGGATTTCTTCAACCATTGGTGTTACAACAGTCACATCCGCACATATGGTCAGAGTCTCAGAGCAGGACCCCCCGAACTTCATGTCCCGCTCTGTAGAGTTTCTTTCTTGGTCAACAAGACACACACCATCTGCACATTTATTAGAAAGGACTATACTTTCCTCCTCTATATATTCATGGGTGCCCACAAGTCTTTCCTGAAAGAAAGGAGAAGGCTTCTTGGTTCTATGCCTTAAGACACTGCCCAGTTTGTCCTTAAAGGAAGAATGTGATTCTTTTGTGTCCACAGGTACAAAATGCTGATTTTGTACTGGGTGACCCTCATTGGACTTGGACTGATAGTTGGATGTACAGAAAAGCCTCTTTAAAGCCCCCCAAGCTAAGAATCTACCTGTTCCTTTAACTGAAGAGTTAGTACGGATGTTGGAGGCTACTGTTTGAACTGCACCTTTCTGAGTTACATGGTCATTACACTGCTTCTCCCTCTCAGTTGACATTTTTTCCAGTTTCTCCCTGCTTCCTTTCAAGCATAGCAATGATGGGATGAAGCATCGTTTCCACCCCCATCTTTTCTTGACATGTCCAGCATTAAGTTCCTCTTTTTTCGTTGTGCTCCCGAAAGACGCATTATGTCGATGTACTCCATCCTGTATTGTACACATTTCTTCTGTGCTCCCTGTTTCTGGTCTCAGAAGATCTGCAGAAGCAGCCTCTGGCTGCTTGTTCTCTTGTAATTCATTTGGACAGTCTGGAGACTTGGGGCCCCTTTGGGTCCCATTGCTATCACTAGAGTGTTTGGGTCCTCTGGTTTCCCTCTCTTCACGGTTGCCTTTGGACTTGGATTTGCCCAGCAGAAGTCTTGGAGGACCAGTTAGCTTCCTCTTCAGACCCACTTTTCCCAGATTATCTCCATCTGGAGACTCCAGGACAGACATGGTAGATCTGGTGTTCAGTGCCAATGTCAGAAATATGTAAACCTATGAGAATTTTAATGATCAAAAATTGTGCATGTCATGGTGCTGTTGCCATAATCCAAAACCAAAGGACTTTTTAAATGTAGCCCATCCGTTCATCTATGAAGCCAGTTTTCATTTGTGATTATTTACAGCATCTCTGAAAAAGCATGGACAAACCTGAAAAAAACAGTATTAAAAGTAATTTTAGCACCGTGTTGGCACAGCGGCACAGTGTTAACACTTCTCTTGTATAGAATAACTAATCGATTTAGTATACGACCGGAGACAAGTCAATTACGCCAATTAGAATATCCGCATCATTCAAATAACTAGATTGCAGAATCAGTTGTGTTTATTGATGTATGTTGTATGTTCTGCTCACAAGTCTTGGATGTGCAATGAACTAGTCGATCTAGGAATCACATTTCCTGAGTCAATTTACATTTACGCATTTTTTTGATTCATAACGCATCTATTTTTATACGCACTGACTCATACTCTAATTTTATGAGACGTAAATAGTGAAATGGATGGTATCCGAGTCTTTAATGACTTTATTGCGGCAATAAACTATTTATGTATTTTGTTATGCAGTTTCAAATATTAATGTTTATGTACACATTTAATTCATATGGTAAATATGCAATAAAGAGTATAAGTCCAAGTATATTTATTAGCTGTTAAGAGCACAGAAAACGCAGGAGGAGGTCATACAGATAGATCGGAAGTGTGTAAAGGTTTAAATGCTTATCACTTAACGGCAAGCTTGCCTTCGCGCCAACTTCCAAGGAGCCCATGTAAATACTTAAAAATATTTTCACTCTCTGGCTTGGGTTTATATTATAAACGATTTGGTAAAGGCAAACAAAAAAATCCCAACATCCATAAATTAAGATTCCGTTAATAAGTTGTTATCGTTAGCAACATAATTAAAAATCTCCTCAACGTATACGCTTTTTAGTTAGTCATACAACATTCACGTAACTGAACACATAATTACAGATATTCTTATCCATTGCCATTCTTTGCCGATCGGAGCATTTTGAGATTTTGTCTCAAAATCCTGTTGACTAGCCAAATAAAAACCGCAAATAATAATAATATTTACAATGTTTTCTGTGCATATCAGAAGAACATTTTACTTACGTCTAGGTAATTATCAGGGTCACGCAGCTGCAAAGCCGCTGCTTTCAAAGTTCAAAACGAGCCTGCAGATTTTCAAGCTACAGTCTTGCTTCTGCTGGCGCGCGCATATGCGCGAGCCTTTTTAACCCTGCACGCGGGAGCAGCGAACGGGTAGGGAGGTGTCGAGCTCAGTTTCCATGGAAACCTAAAGGATTAACGGATATCGTGCGGAAATGTATCAATCACGAGTAAACGAGATAGCTGTATTAAAACTGAATCACGCTAATTAGCCTGAATTACAGTCTTTGGGCTCTTGTCCGTTGAGAAAAATTGAGCTGTGTCTGACTTAATTACCCCATTATAGGCTAAATTAACGAAGGTTATTTGTCATACCACGCTCAAGTGTCCATTATGCCTCAAAGTCTCGTCTTCTTTATACAACATAGGTAATAAACTTATCGCGTTTTATTGCAGTCACCGTACTAGATTTTCTGGACTATTTGTCATGCCCCGTGCAAAATATGAGCTATCTCGTTATGGAGCCTTGCAGTAAACATACACACACGTTGAAGCCAAATGGTGGGTCCATTGCTGTAGGCTACTCAAAATGTCCTAGGGGTACTGCTGTTCCGAATTCAAATTTGCCTCAGGCATAACACACAAAGCTATTTTCAAAACCAGCTGGTGAGAATGAAAGACTATCAAAATGCTCTCCAGGTTCTCAAAAAATTAAAGCACTTTTATTTCTATGCCAAAATCTCATCTCATGTCATCTAATCTGACAGCATCATTCACAACTAGCTAGCTAAATCTGAGTTTTACAATAGATCTACTGTATGTACTGTGAACTGTATGCAGCAAAATGGATAATCAAGTAACAACCGTAAAAATCACCTCACACATTTGGATACCAACCTTGTTCAGGGGAAAAGGATGAGGGATTTTGACAATGGGCCTGGTGGCTTTCTTAAGGTCTTACATATCCCTAAATAGAGGCCATGCATGGTAATTCTTAATCTTTATAGAATTTGAAGTGTCATGATCCAGGTGCCCCGACTCCCAAGGAGATGACAAGCTTTTAATGTTTATAAGAGCAGGACCTCTACACATATACGACTTGAAAAGAATTTATAAAAACTAGAAGGCAGGGAGTTGACAAATGCCCATAGGAAACCGTTTCAAAAGCCTGTTTATGTTGTATTACTAACCTTGTCAAATTCTATTCATTCCCAGTTATAGGACTCAATAACTCAGACTCTAGATAAAGCGAGGCTGCACATCTTTGGTTCCGCCATGGTGGGTAAATGTAAGTAGGGCAGAAACGTTCGTTCTGGCTTTTACTTGAATTTCACTGCATTTGAAAATTGAATTTGCTCCCCATTAGGTTGCAAATTATAATATGTTCCCCTTGAGGGTTTTCAACCTAATTTTTGGCCTGATAATATTGGCTCACTCAAGTCAAATTCTTCATAACTTTGCTACTAACTGACCTCTGATTAGAAGTCACTCACAAGGGGTTTGAGTTTCTCCAGGGGGTCTGGGGAGTGACAGCTTTCAGTTTGGTTTGCCGGTTGAGGACTGTGGCAGATCTGAGCCCCCCAGAATTCAGTGATAAGATCCAAGCGGATTAACTTCATCCATGAGGGTTTCAACAACAGGTTTTTCATATTTGTGTTGTTTCTTCTCACCACATTTAGTCAAAAAGACTGTGACCCTCACCTACATAAGTGATTAGGAAAGTCGATGGGTGGGTGGGAGGGGATCAGATGGTGAGAAA
>JAACJT020000021.1:12681533-12699643 GCA_009936485.2 Gymnarchus niloticus | reverse complement strand
CCCCCGCCCCCCCCCCCCGTGCGCTGTGTTTTGTGTGATGTGTAGGGAGCATCGCCACCCAGGCCGGCCGGGACGGGGTGGGCGGGGGTGGTGGTGTGTCATATGAAAGGAAGAGGGGGGGGGGGGGGGGGGGGGGGATCAGATGGTGAGAAAGACTATACAAATACCGTACTATTCACAGTTACACTAACAGTGAGTCACAATATTCATGTTCTACAGTGAAATTAATATTTAAACTTTGGGTTTCTATGCTTTCTATGCATGTTCTTGGCATGCAAACCTTTTTGGACTTAATTTCTCAAATGGATAACCCTGTGACTTCCAATAAAATTTATTTTCAGCATGTGTAAAAGGGGCACGGCTACACAGCACTGGCTCTAATACGAGCTGAAGACAATCACAATATTCCTCCAGGAACCAAGGTCACAATCTTGTCAAAGTCATTTAGAGTGACAGCAGGAGAATAAAGAAAAGGAAGCTCACAGACTCCAGCCATACTTTTTCTAAGCCACTTCATCCTATGTAGGGTTGCCAGGAGCCTATTCCAAGCAGCTCACGGAACACAGTGAGGAACACCTGGGATAGGGTGTCAACTCATTGCAGGGCACACTCACACAATGGACAATTTTAGGATCACCAGTCAGGTTAGATGTTATGTCTTTGGAGAGGAATCTAGAGTACCTGGAAGAAGCCCATGACATACATGCAAATCTCAAAGCACAAAGAGCAGAGGCAGGATTAGAACCCCCAACCCTGGAGGTATGAGGCAACAGTACTAACTATTTGAGCATTACACCAACCCTAAGCTCAGACTCCAGTGACACAATGGGAGGGTCTCTTTTCAGAAACACTAGCAACCCTGATCAGAACTTCCTCTCAACACATGCGCACATGTGTTAGCCCTACTTTAAGACATTAATTGCTTGTACACAATACTAGGAAACCATGGAGGATCAAGAGGCTTTTCTACATGGTAATCAGTCATCAAGGTAATATCTGTAGTACACAGCACATGCACAGAAACCTGTGGCTGGAGGCACATTTCTTTTACTCATTTGACACTGAGAAGCTAACTACCCCAAACCACTAAAGCCTTGAGCTGCATTTAGAACTAAATTAACAGTGCGCATCTGACTGGCCCCTGGTTAATAGTAGAGCACCTTGTAGTCAGCAGAAACCCTCCACCCCCAAAACACTGCATTATTGTTACTGAAACACATGTGGAATGGCAGTCAGATATTGTCAATTTGGGAGCACTGCAAAGGACATAGTCTACATAACTGATTAAGATATTGAATTCTCTGATTCATGCATCTACTTACATTATACCCTGGTTTATTCAAGTTCTGTAAATTGGTTGATTTAAACACAGCAAGGATAGACAAATTTATTTATACGGCACATTTCATACACAGAGGAAATTCTATTGTTTTACAGAGACAGCAGAAGGAGATTAAAATACTAAGTTAAAAACAATTAAAACTAATAAAAATTAAGAAATATGATCAAAATATTAAAAGTCAAATTAAGTTAGAAAAAGTTAAAACAAAGTGTGTGAAAGTGAATACTAGTCATAGGCTCGCGAGAATGAAGTTTTTACCTTATTTTTAAAAATCTCTAAAGATGGGGCTTTACTTGCCTGTACCATGGTCCCTGTGTGTGTGGCGGGGGGGGGGATACGATACAGCTGGGAATCTTCACAGGTATCAACAAGTCTGTTAACCTGATTGGCTATTTTAATAACTCATATCTTTGAGCACTGTGCAAGTATAGCTGTGTTTTAGTTATGGTTCTGTCACACAAACTGACTTGTAAATGCAAAGACAGCACATTTCTATTGACACAGAGCCTGTTCAGAGAATGTGGCCATTTGAAGAGGTTCATTGGAACAGACCAGTGAACCACAGTATTTCTCTCATGGGGGCCTGGTTTCAGGAATCTGTCATCAAAGCCAAATGATCTGCACCAGACCATTTCTTTCTCTCCAGATGAATGACAACTGTGATGTAGGGCACACCACCCAAACAAACTGTCAGTGATAGATTGTTTACTTTGCCAGGATAACCACATTCAGCTCAGAGTGAGTGTAGCCTCTCACCATGAATTAACAGGTGGTTACAATCCATCACACTGGCACTGTAGCATTGCTGAAGATCTGAGATCTCTATGCTAAATACTACCCACTGGAAAGTCTCCCTAGAGAACACAATATGGAGAACACTCTTTGATCACTCGGCCAGGCATCTGACAGGTACGCTCCTGAGTGACACTCATTTACTGCATCGTGTAAATTGAACTAATTGGGAGGGTAGACTTTTTAATGCAGTTTGTTTACCACAGCCTGCTGGAGTTATGACAAAGAAGCAAGCAGGGAGCTGGCCAAATGACACACCAAAACACTATGATGACGCAGATCTACTCATCACCAGGCCTCCAAACCACCTTCTCCACGTACCCCCATCTGTCTGATTACACATCTTGCGCAATTCCCACATTTTCAAATGCATCTGAACAATAGCTGAGATAAATCCTCATTATCCATCTAGTGCTGCACGACAGATGGGAGATGTAATTTTCAAGTTAAGGTCACAGAGAGGACATTTCCCCCCCCCACACAGCCTGAGAGAAGCAGCTCTGGGCAGTCAGAGGAAGATTACATATTCTGATAAAACAAATCAATGACTATTTCAATTGAATGTATTTTTATAGTGCCTTTCTCAACACAGCTGCCCTAAGGTACAGGAGTGTGATAGTTACAGCATACTTAGATGAAAAAGTAAAACAGAGGAGGAGAGGACTGCTTGGCAAAAAGGAAAAAAGGGGTCCAAGGTTAACTGACCATCCACCCCCTTCGGAGGCTGCTATTACATAGGATAAGAACATCACATTTTCAAAGAGCAAATTATGGTCAGCTCCATCAGCTGAGTCAGCTCTTCATTCTGACCCTCCTAAGACCTTTGACTGAAGATGTCACAGAGGGATGCACGGGACTAACACCTCATCCACCTCATACGGCGCCCACGCCGGGGCAACATCCGAACACGGCACTGTACTTTTTTGTCTTTTTTGTTTTTTTAACACAACACTCACCTAGAATACTGACGCTGGAGCTCTTTACCGGTGGTCTGGTGTTAGAGCTGACATATGGAAACTGCCGATTTGTGTGTGCTAGAGCAAGTTCAGCTTGAGAAGAACAGGGGGTACCAAAGGCAATATTCAGGATAATTAGTGTGGGGTGTTCGTAACCCCTAAAGTGTTCCTGAAGCTTAGTAGATACCATGGCAGTACCTATAAAACTTGATGAAAAGGCACACCAAAAAAGGGACAAACTGCTCATTTTCCAGTCCTAAAGAGCCTACAGTTTATTAGCATTTTGATATAAAAAACCAAACATACAATAGTATTTTCAAATGGATGTTTCAATGCAATTCACAGACTGCATTCATTCAATATAGATTAGGTGGGCTGGCAGGAAAGGAGAACAAAGCAGAAGTTAATGAAAGGAATGGGTAACGTCTGTGACCAAATAATGAGGGAGATCAGACTGTTTGGCAAAGGGGGCTGAACCCAAAATGATAAGTGGTGCGTCAGAAGAGGTGATCCACTGAAGAGACGCTGTGCGTTCTTGTTCTTCCCAGTAGGAGCTGCTGTGGAAAAAGCAGGCACTTCCCACATGGGAGCTGGAAGATGATCTGGGACTGGGCATAAGGGAATGGCACAAGAGGGGCGCCCTTTAGTGGGAGGTGGGAGCTAGGGCAGATGGAATATGGTCTAATGCAGCACAGTGGTCTAGCCTGGTGTGATAACTGGGAAAGGAAAAGAACAGTCAGTTTTACCACCAAAATCTATACTGAAAAGCAATATTTAAGAAAGTCTTCACCTCTGGGTGGAATCAGCCAGACCCAGGACCTCACTGTGTGACTACTGGGAATTCACATTAATACAGAAAAACTTTTTTTTCCCCCCGAAATGCTAATACAGATACTGGACTAAAGTGTGCAGAATTCTGCTTTGTTGAAGTTTAAGACCAAGGGAAAAAGGTTACATCCTTTCGGCAGAGTGGAGAACAGACTTCAGTTTTCCTGGTTTTCGGTAGCCAGGATTTGCCATTGGATTTGAGACTGAGCAGAAGGAAATGCAGTAACAGCTTTTCCCTGCACATCAGGGGTCCCACTACACTGCCCGCTCTGGGCCCCAGACGGCTGGCACGGCTCTGTACTTACATCCAGGCGAACTCCCCTCAGAAGAGGCCGTTGACCTGCTCGGTCTCTGGGTCTAGGTCAATGTCGTAGAAACAAGGTCGGGTGGGTAGCCCAGGCATGGTGCTCATCTGCAACAAAGGTAAAAAAAGAACATGGTTTCGAATCGGCTGGTTCCGGCTGTGCATTGAGCATGGCAGACTCGCAAAATCCACCGTGTGCCAGATCTGCACGACAGATGGAATGGATGGTGGCGAGCCTTTACTGTCACACCAGTGTCTTCACTCAGTCTTTTGTGGCATTATTTAAACAAACATAAAATAATGAATCAACATGTAAACAAAGCACAGACCCATTCTTTCTCACGCTCATCTTTATCATTTCAACACTATTAAACACAGACAGCAGTAATACATATTTAAAAGCTACAATGCATGTGATTAACTAGTGATGAGACAAATGAGGCTTCAAAACAATGGGTGCGAGTACCCTGAGTCAATCGATACAATTAACATGTGCTGTCATGTCTAGTTAGGTTAAACCAGTTGGTCAGTGGATAGCACAGAGTAATCCCATTACATGTATCAACCTCCTTGAAGCCTCCTTTCTTCCCCTCAGCAGGACCGCTTCATGCCTCAAAGTGGGGAATATGAATGTTTGCCAAATCAAAACTCCCACGATTTGAACTGTATAACCAAGATCGTGAGGCAAGTTTATCACGCCGAACAATGACACCCCATAGCATTCAGAGAGCACTGCCCACTCTTAATATTTTGCCAGATCTTGTTCGGCATGCTGTGCCTTGTCTAATTTGACATCTTTTAGAAAGTTTTAGGTAAAGATGTCAACAAGCCAGCCACCCGCCCACTGGCTGCTCTTTACTGCCCCCTGCAGGTCTCACCATGCCCACTAATGGGTAAAGAAAGCCAGCCCCAACACTAGCTCGGATATCTCGGATGGGCAGCACAAAGCCAGTGGGGACCCCCTTTTTCTCCGGATCATGGGACAGCGACAGGTGGGTCTTTGCCATACATATGGGCAAATTTCCAAAGCCCTGTATTAAATAACAGAAAAAAAAGGGAGATTACTACACAGAACATTTACAATTTACACTAAGCTTAAAAAAAAAAAAAACAAAAAACATTAAGTTCTGGAGAATGTTATAGGGGATGAGCTGTCTTAAAAACACACACACACACACACACACACACACACACACAGTCAAGGTAGAAGCACATTAAATTAACCCAACTGAGCGGCCAGACTGAGGTGCACTTGGCCTGAGACAGGTGACAATCGTGACGGGTGGGTCCTCACCTGCTTAGTGTACAGCTCCACTTTGTGCTGAGCTTCTGGAAGAAGCTCTACATCATCTGCACCGTAGATCTTCTGGGCAATGATCCGGATCTTATCAACAATGGGCAGCTGTGGAACACACACACTTTTCCATCTGCGTGTCCAGGAGCCCCGCATACTGATTGCTACAATTGACAGCTCAGTCTCTGAAAATGAGATGAGAAGCCGAACTTCTCCTCAGCTGAGTGCTCCTGCTCCTCTACCGCCTCAAAAAGAAGTGCTGACTAGCATTCAAATGCTGAGGAGGTACTACATTTAGGGTCCATTTTGGTCAATGAGGTGTGCTTCCTGCTTGAATCAAGTTGGGACTGGGACTGAAGAAGCCCTTTGATCATAAACACGTGAACAACACAAAGAACTGGATTCTGCATGACAGCACAGAGAAATGACAGAATCCTGACCCAGAAAAGGGTTAAAGCTACATAGTAAGCAGTCTTTCTATGGGTGGGAAACGGTGGGAGGGGGACTAGACTCAAGCCGTTTACCTCGACATTGTAGAGGAACCTGAAGTCACTTGCTGTTTCTGCTGCCCTCTGTACAGCCCTGCCCAGAGCCACAGCACCAGCACCCCCTTCAGCCCAATGTGTGCAACGCACTGCATCAAAAGCCCCTGCTGCCTTAGCCAGGCTGCAGACCAGGTCCAGCTCAGAGTTGGTGTCTGTTCTGAGACCACAGGATGGAGAGAACCATGGTAATTCACTTGTATGCTCCCAGCATTCCCTGGTCCACTGTGAACTCACTCGAGGCATTCCATGAGAAGAGCTGATCTTACACAACTTAATGTGACATGGTACTCATTAAAAATCCATCCATAAAAAGCTCATCCTAAAATAGATCCTGGAACATGGCATTTCATCACGCCATTTCTGCAGTTGGCTTCAGCATCTCTCTCAAGGGTACAACAGCAGAATCAGACATCTTCACACAAACCCAGGCTTTAAATGGCTCACTCACTTGAAGGCGTTGACGGCCACCACCACAGGCACCCCAAAGGCTTTGGCATTCTCGATCTGCTTCCTCAGGTTGCCGCAGCCCTTTTCCAGCAACTCCAGGTTCTACCCAGCAAGACAGTCGATCAAGCATTTGATCCACCTAATTTCATTAACGTAGCTTCTCTACATCTCTAGAGGCAATTGCAGTTAGCAACATAACCGGTTCGTGAAAAGGGGGACCATATATGAAGAACTACACCGGAACCTCAATCGGGTATCTTTACGTCCTCATTACTCGCATTAAGATAATTAACGGGAATGCAGACAATGAGAGTGTTTTTCAGACAAGTGTATCTATACGAGCAGCCAAAAATCACAGCAACTAGTATATCTCCAGCTACTTCATTAGACACAATGACGACAACATGGAGAACATTTTAAATTGTCTTTCAAAAAACTGAACCAAATGCCTGTTTAAAACGAAAAAAAGAAAAAAGCATTGCAACAGCCACATATAGAAGATGTCTATCAATCTGGAAAGGATTATGGGTCAATTACCTCTTCGGTGTATTCTTTCGGCAAGGGCAGACCAGCAGTGACCTGAGTGTGAAACGTACATGAGAATTGCTCACCATGCTTTGAGCAGATCCCTGGAGTATCATTAACTACAAGTGACCAGGCTCCATGCTACATCATTCAAAATCCAGATGGGCATTGCTGCTATCCTAGGTGTCCCACTCCAGCCCACCACAGACTTGCCACTCACTGTTGGTCCACCCCCATGCATCTTCAGTGCTCGCACTGTGGCAACCAGAACCACCACGTGAGGCTGCAGGCCTGAGTGCCGACACTTGATGTTGAAGAACTTCTCCATGCCAATGTCAGCCCCAAAGCCTGCCTCTGTCACTGAAGGGGAGGGAGAGATGCAGAGCTGGGACATTAACTCTGCTGGTTTGAGTCCCAGCAAGCAAAACATCCTCAACATCAGCCAACTCAAATTTCTCCAGGAAACTCTCTAGGTAAAACAACTCAACATGCCGGCACCGGTTAACATTCACGTTTCGATAATCGGGGGAGGAAGAGAAGAAATATCCATTTAAATGCAACCATCTTGTTTAAACCTCACATAAAACAAAAAGCAACCTGATGCAATTTTCTCACCTACAAATCCTTCGGGGCCCACCAACTTCAAGGCTATTTTATCAGCCAGGATGGAGGAGTTGCCGTGGGCGATGTTGGCAAAAGGGCCAGCGTGTACAAACACAGGGGTCCCCTAGAGAGTTGGGGGGGTGAGATTTAGCATTCAGGTGAGGGGGAAAGAGTCCCTCATTAAAAAAACCATAGCACAGTGGGCATAACCCTGACCCAGCCAGGGACAAATACCCTTCAAAACATAAAAATAATTCAAAGCATCATTTAATGCCAAACCTTCCTACCTTTACATAGAAGGCAAACATGCAGTAAACATGGGATTACAGCATAACATAAGGAGAATGAAGAGTCTTTATGCAAACCCTCTCTGACATCACTGTATGTGGGTGGATGTCATCATGTCTAATTACTCCAAGGCTGCCTATGCATGGCATGCAGTTAAGCCTAATTCACTTGTATTGCCTCTGTGCACCTTTGGGAAAGAGCTGACACTCCCATATCACATGACATCTTTCTCTTCCAGGCCTGTTAAGTATTGGGTGTTAAGCATGGGGGCTGGGTCAGGAGCCAGAGTAACCTTGGTGCCTCTGCCAGTTCATTGACCATATAAATGCTTCCTACCTCCAGTGTCTGCATCAGATTTGGCTTGATGGCATCACGCATCAACACCGTCAGAGCCCCGCTCACACCCTGTAGGGGGTGACAGCACCTTTAAAGTTTGCAGGTGTATGCAAGTGTGCTAAAATCTGACAGTGAAACGCTGCTTAACCACACTCTTTCAGCACCCACCAGGTCCTCAGTTGTGATTGGCTCACCACTCCGGCTGGTGGCCACCACCATCTTGGCCAGGCGCTGCCGCATGTCCACGAGGTCACTGGTGAGTGCCAGGACAGCCATGATCTCACTGGCCACAGAGATGTCGAACTGGGCCTAAGGAAGTGGAAGGACATCTAAAGCATGGAGACACACAAGCTGTTCACTGGCATGGAAAAATCAGCAGAGCAAGGCTTGGGTTACCAGCATGTAGAGACCAAGGAGCTGACCAGTGAAGTAGCACATACCAAATATGGCTCAACACCCCTTAATTACAACCAATCAACAATCGAGCCCAAAGCACTTCGTCCAATAGGGATGCTTACCATCCTGGTAAAGCCCTTCTCTGTGGGAGACTGGCCAACAGTGATCTTCCTCAGGAAGCGATCGTTGGTGTCCAGCACTGACAGATAATCACAAAGAGCCAATGAAATCCATCTGTTTATCAGAGACCCAATGATTAAGAATAACGCCAATATTACAAAAATAACAAAAAAAAACAAAACTCATTGTTTAGCTAAAATCAGTACCTCTTTGCCAGGTTATGGTGTCTGGATCAATGTCCAGCCGCACAAAACGTGTGACCTCTTCTTCTGTCAGGGTGCTGGGGTCGGTCTTTTCGATTCCCAGTCGCTGTACGTAAAACATAAGGCAGAATCGGTGAAGCCTGAATCTCTGGTATCCACCGCCATCCTCACGGTGCTGAGGGGGTCTGCATCAGAAGAAGGTGGAGCATGCTTTACCTTCAGCCGGGTGACCTGGATGGCTGAGAACTTCCTCTGGCCTCCACTCAGGGGAACCAGCCTATTGAACAGGGCCTACAAGACACACAAAAACAAGAAATAGAAAATAAAACATAGAAAACAAAAAGGAGAGCACAGCAACCGCTGCTTTGAGTCACAAGACCAATATGTACTGTAGGTGCTACCAAACGGAACATCTGAAAAGTTCAGCAGCTAGCTTTTAGGTCAGAAATCTAATGGCTACAGTCACACAGTTGCACACCACCTTGTCAGACTGTGTGGCCTCGTGGAACATGCGGGCATCGATGGCAGCTGCCACCAAGTTGTTGGCAGCCGTGATGGCGTGGATGTCACCAGTGAGGTGAAGGTTGAACTGGGGGAGCAGGAGCAGAGTCGTGCATCAGTACCATGCTACATCACCCCATTAACATCTGCTCACACTTCAGGAACAGTTCATACCTCTTCCATAGGGATGACCTGGGAATAACCACCCCCTGCAGCACCCCCTGTGGGCAGAAAATTTCATCAAAAAAAAAAAATCACAGTTCCATGGCTGATGGAAACATCCAGGTACCAAACTGCAACAAGCAAAAGCAAATCGACTTAGTACACGTCCTGTTGTTGCATCAGGGATTACGTTACCAAACACAAATGTGCCAATCCTGATGGTCATGGCTGACCTTTGATCCCGAAGGTGGGACCCTGGGAGGGCTGGCGGACACAAGCAAAGACATTGAGGTTGAGGTGTGCCCCCAGAGCCTGAACCAGCCCCACCGTGGTGGTGCTCTTGCCTTCCCCCAGGGGGGTCGGTGTGATCCTGGAGGGAAATACAAGTATTGCAATTAGCTGGAAACTAGGATGCTCACCTTCTCCAGACGCACAGCAGCAGCGTCAAAGGAGTAGCCACTAATCAGCTTTAGTGCCACTCCAGGTCACTCATGTCAGGAGGATCTCAGAGGAGACATACCCAGTGACCACTACATATTTCCCATCAGGCTGGGTTTGCAGGCGCTTGATGGTGGTCAGCTGCACCTTGGCTTTGGTTTTGCCGTACATCTCCAGCTCGTCGGACAGCAGGCCGATCTCCCGGGCCAATCGGTCGATGGGCTTAGGCGGACAGGAGCGAGAGATGGCAATGTCGCTGCATGGGCAGGACAGAAACAAGGGAAGGAATACAGTTTGGACAACTGTCCCTCTAACATGAGAGTGGCTAAATTATCCGTTTCCATTGAAGAAAACGGAAAGCTAGACTAACCAGAGAGGAGGTGTGATGTGTACCTTGGCACTGGTGTCTGCAGGTTTAGCTTGGTGTAAGAGATGTTCCACTTGCCAGCCTGGCAAGTCTGCAGGAAGCGCTTGGCGCTCTCAACTGTGTTCTGATGTGGAAACAAGAGCACAGCCAACAGCATCAAGAATAGATTCAGATCCATAAGAGCAGAGAACTACATTCACAGAGCTTTTCACAAATAAACACAACTGGAGTAAAAAGTCATTTTCTCTCGTTTCCTCGGAGTACACCAACATGTAGAGAACAAAAACAGCATTAAGCTGAGTAAAAACAAAAACACTGAAGATTAAAACGGCATTAATGTTCCGAAGTGCAAACGACTCCTGCACACAACTCATTAATACTGCAGTCCAAAACATGCACCTGCGTGTAATAAAAGAGGACTGTGAACAGACCACTCAGCTGGCATAAGGGCAGCTGCTGTCTTTGGAAACGGCATTCAAAAGCACTGATGAGGAGGATGGTTATGCCTGTTACCAGGGCAACACAGCAGGTCGCAGTCCTGGCTAGTCACAGAAGTGACAGCGTTGGAATACCTGCATAAGCATGGCGACAGTCATGGGGCCCACGCCACCCGGCACAGGGGTGATGAACCCTGCCCGCTCCTTGGCAGAGGCAAAGTGGACATCTCCCACCATCCGTTTTCCACTGGGTTTGCTGCTGTCTGGGGTGGGATGGGGGGAAAATGGTAGTCAAAGACATAGGATGATCACTGTGCAGCCCCCACCACTTAAAATAGGCACTCACGGTCACACCTACCTGGCACGTAGTTGATACCACAGTCGATGACCACAGCCCCCTCCTTCACCCACTCGCCCTTCACCATTTCCGCCTTGCCAGCCCCCACCACCAGGATGTCCGCCTTGCTCACCTGGGAAGAGCCGTGGAATGCCGAGTTTTATGCCCTCCATTGCTCACATAAGCCGCCGTTCAAGCCGATGAATTACGGTACAGGTCGACACGGGTCACCGCAGTGGTGGCTTTTTACCTCTGCCGCCAGGTCAGCCGTCTTGGAGTGACAGGAAGTGACAGTCGCGTGGTTCCACAGCAGCAGGTCGTACATCGGCGCTCCCACAATCTTACTACGGCCAATGACAACCGCGTTCTTCCCCACCACCGACACTCCTGGGCACAAGACATGTCCTGGTTTGCCTCCCCTCTCTTCTCATTTGCACTTTAGAAAACACATTCAGATTAAACTCTTAGCAGGCACTCTGTAATCACCCCCCACCCCCATTCTGTCTGTGCTCCCACTGTACTTCCACACATAATAAAAAACCAAGACATTGGGACAGCACTGCTGCTTTGATCTGTGAATTCCATGCAATTTCAGTGAGGGCCTTCAGACCGGGCCCCGCCTTCACACCCAGCAGACCCAGGCCCTGCCTGATGAGTTCCATATATTTCCATGTAGAGTCAGCCTTCAGACTGGGGTCCCGCCTTCTCACCCACCAGACCCAGGCCCCACCTTCTCACCCACCAGACCCTGCCAAGAACCCCACCTGTCTGCCTGATGAGTTCCATACAGCCATTGGGGGTGCAGGGGATGAAGCAGGCACCCAGATCCCCACGGGCCAGCTTCCCTGCATTTATACTGGTCAAACTGGAAGACAGGGAATCACCGACACAATCGGGGTGAAAAACAAATCTTGCCTATCGCAGTCAGACTGGGACCCCAGGTGTATTTAATGAAACCCAGTACTCGCTAGAAGCTAACACAGATGATTATTCTTCAGCCATCAAACTGACATAATTTGGGCAAATGAAGGATTAAATGAATAAATACTCTCTGTTGGCCTCTGACCGAGGATCTGAACACATCTGACACCCCTAAAACGGAGTCAGTCGTGTGGCAAATTTACACAAACTTAGATGCCGTTCTTCAGCTTCAAACGACATAGAAATTATATTCATTTAATTAGTAGGCTCACTTGTTTCACACACAAACCTTCCATGCAAGTGCTCTGTTGCACACCAAGAGGTAGGAACTTTCCCAAAAAGCACAAACACCCGTCAGGATCACCCATACGGACGGAACAGATGCCGCACCACAGGAGACGTCAGCGGGTCTACATCGTACCACCATGCCCATCATCCAAATGCCATCTGCTCAGGATCTTCAGGTATGGCAAGGTCCAAACAGAACAGAATAGGAACAAGTGCACAGCACAGTCCTGGAGAGCAGGTGGGAGCATTTCCCCCAGAGGAGATGCACTCACTAGGTTCTGTTCACACCGCTTTGGCTGGGCGCCCCCTTCCACAAAAATGAGGGTATCCATAAACTTAGCTTCGGTGGTGTTGAGTCACCAGAATGGCTTACCCATCCACATCCTTCTCCGGTGCCACGGCATCGGTAACCTTCTCCACGTCGATGCGGTTGATGGAATCCAGGGGCAACTGGACGATGAGGCCGTGGACATCTGGGTTCTGGTTCACCGCTGCAATGCTGCGCAGGACCTGCAAGGTTCCAGCACGAGGGGGCTTGGGAGTGGCCTTGAGCCCCTAAACACAAAGCCTCAGGTGGGGCTCTCGTTTAAAACTCACCTCATCCTCTCTGGCAGTTTTCGGCAGCCTCAAGTGATTGGCGTTGATTCCAATCTTGAAACAAGCAAGCAAACAGAGAGCTAATCAGGACAGAGTGCAAGAGATGCATCCAGTGATGTCTGTAACGTTCAAGCTGCTAAGGAGATAACATAACTCCTGCGTCAATGACCGCACAGCAAGGCCGATCAGTTTTACCTCCGCGGCAGCCTTCAACTTCATGCTGATGTACAGGTTAGAGTCCTCCCTGTCACCCACCTGGAAAACAAATGCAGTCAGTCTCCTAAACAGGGCACAAAGGTGGGCCGTCCAGCTCCAGCTCCAAATGAAGTTCATAAGCTCCAGTCAGTGTAGTTTATATATCGGAAGGTCAATTTCAAACCCTAAATACAGAGTCAACTGAATAAACAACTAAATTTGAGGCTAGTATTCTACATTGATATCCGTTTTTAAAAAAAAAAAATGGGTGACTAAAGAAACGAATCATTCAAGTAAAACATATTAATACACAGGATGAAGAGAAGTCTTATTTCCATCCATTCATTTTCCAAACCACTTATCCTATGCAGGGATAAACACAGGGAGGCCTGGAGCATCTCATTTGATGTAACTTAATTTAAATTGGACAGTTCAATATTTCTGAGAAAACGTCAACTGCAGTCAGCCTTTCAGCTTATTTAGAAAACAGTAAGGTTAGGATTATGACACGTGCAACGATCTCAAACGAATCTGCAAAGCCTTAATGCTGAACAAGACGTCAGGGTCGTGAGTACTTCTCCATTATAAATAATATGGCCATATTTCCCCCCTGCAAATCCGCTGGTTGCAATATTTATACAAATCTGTCAGATGCTGCAAACTGTGCTGGTTAGGAAGTACAATGTGCACTTGCTCTTTTGGCAAGTTTTAAGTAAATTAGCACATTAAGAGTTGCACAGTTAATGTGGCGGGACTGATTTCTCTATCAAGACGAGGATGGGGCAGAGCTGTCCATTTGGTTTGTCAGCATGCCAGATGCGGCAATGGCGTGTTCTTACAGAGTAATCACACCTCAGAACAGCGACGTGCTACCAGAACCTCCGAAATGCAAGACATGAAAATCGCACAAAGCCTTACCTGCCACCACCCTGAAGCACACAAAAAAGAAGAAAAACACAAAGTATTAAGACTATTTAGTTAAAAGAGGACAGAAAGTGCACATGAAGAGCAAAACAAACCTTTTTGGACATACCTGCAGGACCACTAGGCCAGGCCGGAAGCCTGGTGATTGCTTCTTCATCTCCTCAACATCCTTCTTCAGCCTCTCCCTCACCTGCCTGGAGAGGGGAGGGAGAAACAGTCCCCTTAGCAGAAGCATCCCTCAGAGGTCCTGTGCTTCCAGGATGAGATGGGGGGGGGGCCCTTACATAGAGCTCGTCTTCCCTGACACCAACGTGAACCCGGCTCTCCATTCCCCTAAGAATCGGAACACGTCACAAAGCTTCAGGGCAGCCAAGAAAAACATGGCTTTTAGAGCGAAAGAAGGGAGAGAGAGAAAGGGAAAGGAAACGGGGGGCTTAACTAGGCAATGCTCTGCCCAGTAACCACACTAGAGGCCTTTGAGTTGTGAGATCCAAGAGTAGCCTGTGTTGCAGTATGGGTGGGGGGAATCCAGGGAGGGTGCCAGTGAGCGAGTTAGCTTCTACCCGACTGTAGACGCGGTGGACGCTGCAAGATTTGGGACACGTACTGAGAAACAAGAGGAAAGCAGTTAAACAGTAACCAATAGGGGGGCCAGTCCAAGAGGCACGGCCCTCAGCCAATTAGAAACCAAGACCATGAGGAGTGAGAGGAAGGAACTTGGCATCCTGCCCACATACTCTCTGTAACAAACTGGAAGAATTTCCAAAAGCTGGCATCATTTTCTGCTGTTCCTTGTGCTGCCATAGAGCCTCACCCACGCTTGCACAGAATAAGCCCTCCTTTTATAAAAGCCAGACAGCTGACATCTCTGAGGTAAGGAGACAGGTTTCCACACTTCAGCACATAATTAGAAAGGTGCTCCAATTAATCTCTGGCAAGTTCCTCAAACTCAAATGTTTTTCCAACTGTGCTTTTTTTTTTTTTTTTTTAAAATAAAAAGACATTGCTGATAAAATAAGTGTGGGTAGAAAATGGCAAGGATTAAGTTACACTGGTTCCCTTCCCTTGATGACTGTGTCTGACAAATTTTATGTTAAAGGGATCTTTAGCACCACTGGTAACAGGAGAACAGAGATGTCTCTTAGGGAGCAATATACCAGTGACATTTGTGTTTTGATCAATGCGCTGTAACTGAAAATGCAACAGTCTAGTTAACCTATTTGATTACCTCTATATCAGCAAATGTGAGGTCAGAAGGGCAAAAGTCAGGCACACAGCTAGTGCGTGTGCTCATGTCACCACACACATGCTTCAGTGTGTAGCTTCCAGGAGGTGTGTGCACACAGAATTGTCTTTTATGTCTGCAGTTGCCCAACAAACTGGCTAAAGGTGAAACTTATAGGGCAGCCTGGGGAAACAGCAGCTAATGGGGGACATTGAAGACAGGATTAACTCAACAAGAGCCAGTCTCATGACAGACACGAGCTTAGCACTGAGCTGAAACAGAAAAATGGATTAGAAGGAATGTAAGCTTTCAGAGCTAGAAAAATAAGCCGTTAACAAACTCATGAATAAAAAACTATAGAAAAGAATGAATTTCCCCTTCACAACCTGAGGTGCTTTATTAAATATTTAAAGACACATTTATCTACACAAGCTAATATTAACTTTGAAACAGGGACAGGGCACAGTTCTGATTAAAACGAAAAACAAGCTACGAATGATCTCCTGAGGACCTGTCCTTTGCCCTTCCTCTATCAGTCTTAATTCGTTTAATTTGATAAATAAGTCACCACAGAGTCTTAAATGTACTAGTGCTCTTTAGCATTTTCCCAATGAGGGTAAACTGGAAGCTGGGTTTACTCGAAAGAGAAGACAGTTTAAAGTTGAGGACGTGGAGACAGGGGATTAAATATAATTCGTATGTGTGTCTGTCAAATAGAACTTCACCTCTTTGCTTTATTATACCAGAATGAATTCGCTCAGCTATCTAGCCGTATATCAAGTAATGTAACGCAAGAATTAAAGAAATAAGCAGCGCCTCCCTTTAAGCGGCTAATAAAATACAATCATATGTAGTCTGCTCGCATGCGTCTTTCTGCCCATGCAAGTTACAGGCTTCGGTCATGAGTGCTCTAAGGTAAAAGTGAAGTGGATAAAATCTAATTTACACAGTGTTAATTACAAAAAAAACACAGCCAACGCCTTTTATCGACCACAGCGAGATCAAAGCCACATGACAGTACACGTGCATCTTTTTTCAGACGTGCTCATATACTGTACATATATTTAAAATAAAAACTTACGCTGAAATGTCTTTCCCACGGATAATCTGCGCAGACATCGTTAAGTTTCGGGGTGTCCGTAGATCTTTTGTTTCCCTGGACTTCGCCCAGCCTTGACCAGCTCAACACGTGGCTTCTACACCTCGACCCGTTCCAGAATAGCAACTTGCGCTTTAGTCTCCGTACCTTAGGAAAGGCGGAGCTGGCCTGCAAGCTTACAGAGTATTAGACTAGCTTCATGTCAATTGACCTGCGTCCTCAAGCAGGGCACATTAAAGCGACCAATCCAAATGCGGCTGAATATGGGCTGCGAAGCAGGCATTGACATGAATTGACACTCATTTTTCTCTTTGACAGTATCGTGCGCAATACAACTGAAACAGTCGCGTGCACAGTAACTGAATCCTAACGGACCGGTTATGCAGACTCACCTTGCTCTGAGTACCATGTAATTTTAGCGTTACTTTGACTGTTTGTTTGATTTAAATCATTCCGAAAATACTATATTTGAAGATGACAGTTGAGCCCGGGTAAATTTATATTGAAACGAATGTAGCACGAAAATTTGATTTACATTTACAGAAACATGGCGCCTTCTTAAAGCTGTGCAAAGATGACTTGTACGGTATGTGCTTGTGGATCATTCTCTGACGTCAGTGATTTTTAGACGGAAGAGCTGTCACAATGGCTCTGCAGCTTTCTCCAGATGCAGTTTTTAAAGGCAAATTCATTTCAGAAGACGTTTTACCCTATTCAAAAGCACCAATCACGCGTTATCAAACCCCACGCCTACAGCTTTGCTCTAGTATAACTCAAGAATCAGACCTTAGGTATGTACACTGCTGAATTCCCATAACCCAGTACTGGATCTGGTAAAAAGACATCTTCTGCAGCTCCACTCTAGCCATAGTGTAAACCCAAAATGTAGTCTCAAACTGTCGATGCTAGTAAGACTCACACTTCTTATTTCTGTCTGTTATAGGAAGATGAGATGTAGCTTACCCTGGATATTAACCATGCACTGTATGTATAGTATATACGAACATAATATGTGGTCGAGATTTTGCTTACTTAGTAATTGCTGTAGTTTAGGCAAGTTCTCCAGTCGTTTTTGATGTCTATTAATAAAGATATGGATTTATCATTCTTTTAGTCCTTGATGGAATTAATCCGTTACCCGTAGTCTTTCCGTTTGGTGTGCCGTTGTGACATCTATTGGCCATAAAGTATAAATACAGGGGAGAATGCATATGATTTATAAACGACAATGTACTGCACTGAGGTTATGAGAGTGGAAGTGAGGGTAGGAACTTTGAATGTTGGCAGTATGACTGGCAAAGGGAGGGAGCTAGCTGATTTGATGGAGAGAAGGAAGGTCGATATATTGTGTGTGTGCAAGAAACCAGATGGAAGGGGAGAAGGCCAGGTGTTTCGGAGGCCGGTTTAAATTGTTCTACCGTGTGTGGATGGGAGGAGAAATGGGGTAGGGGTTATCCTGAAGGAACAGTATGCCAAGAGTGTTTTGGAGGTGAAAGGAGTGTCAGACAGAGTGATGAGTATGAAGCTGGAAATTGAAGGTGTGATGATGAATGTTGTTAGTGGATATGCCCCACAAGTTGGGTGTGAGATGGATGAGAAAGAAGAATTCTGGAGTGAGTTGGATGAAGTGGTGGAGAGTG
>JAACJT020000021.1:12629381-12673121 GCA_009936485.2 Gymnarchus niloticus | reverse complement strand
CCCCCCACCTCCACCCCCAGGCGAGCTGTCTTCACACCTTGGTGTTTACAGTCACATCCCCCGTTGTAAAAACGTCCGTATTCCTCATTTCCAGATGCCAGCCAGGGGCCTGGGTGGTGGGGGCGATATGGGTTTAACTGCCCAAGGAGGGTGGAAAGCAGATGGGCTGGGGACGGTGAGGGGGGAATTTTTTTTATTTTTTATTAAAGAGTGTGTAATCTCTCTCCCCGGGCCCATTGGCCAGGCTGAGGCGAGCTCATTGGTGTGTGAGGGGGTACTGCAGCCCCCCTGCCAGGTGCACCCCCACCTCCGGGCTGGGTTTGAGCAGGCAACAGATCTAGCCGGGTGTTACGTTTACAACTGATTTATTAAAATTTTCTTTGTCACCCAAGGAGCTGTTCTCACCTGCCGCAGTGTATCTGGATCAGACAGTGGTTTCCCTTTGGTTGGGGAACTGGGGGGGGGGGTGTGGAAAAAACTGTCAGCTGTGTGACCAGCAGGAATATTGCCAACATCCTCTATGACCTTGGGAGGATCACCTGTCTCCAACTACCTAGAGCAGGCAGTAGTGGAGATGGACAGCTCCTCACAATTCAAAGGGTGCAATGCCAAATAGATGGCACTATCCAGCATCATCCACTGCTCCTTCTGTCCTGTAGGTGCGGGCCTTCCTGCAGCCACCCATGGAGGGTATCGTCCTGGAAACCTATGGCAGCGGCAACGCCCCCAACAATTTCCTCGACTTGCTCGAGGAGTTCCACAAGGCCACTGAGAGGGGTGTGATCATGGTCAACTGTACCCAGTGCCTCCGGGGCAGCGTGACCACCAGATACGCCACAGGCAAAGTACTTCCACCCCCTGGCCCGGTGACCCTCTACCTCACTCCCACTCACATGACTGGGGTGCATAGCATGCACCCAGCCCTGTCATGTGACTCGAGTAAGACTCATGATTTCTGTCTTTCTTCACATCCGTCCATCTTGGTCTCAGCAGTATGCTCTGTGTGGTGCCCTTCGCGGCCACGAGCCCAGTGGGCGTTGACAGCCACAAAATCGATGTCAGCATTATCCTCTGCTCTCTTCCACCCACATCTGCCTCTGCAGCCTCAGTATTTTTACAGAGGCTTTTAATTAAGGTTGTAAAATGCTCCTTCGTTAATATTCACTCACGTTCCTTGACTCTGGAAGCTGCATTTTTATTGCATTGGTCCACAGTAGTGCATGGATTTAAGAATCTCTTTTAAGCAATGGACTTAGTTTGCCAGGCGCTGTTGCATGGGGGGATTTTGGAGGTAACGATGTCCCCCATGTTGTTACCTTGGCAATGCTTCCTTTGTGACATCAATCGGAGGGTCACCTGATATGCACCGTGCCCTGTCCCGTTTGTAGGGGTGCCTTGTCACACATATAGCCTATATTTTCACTCCTGCAGAATGGTACAGCAGTCTGAGTATAGGAGCAAGAGGAGTGGATGCAGTTACAGGATGGGGCCAGGCAGAAATTTGCGATAAGACTAACGTGTCACATGAGTGTTCTGAAACCTGCAACCTCTTGGGCAGTCCACCCCCCCCCAACCCCCTACCCCTGTGGAGGGATAAGATTAACGCACGCATACACACATGCACAAGGCGCACACACACCCTAACCCTAAATCGGCACGAGTGGGTGAACGTGTTTGTCTGCAACCAGGTGCCAGGAGAGAGGGCGAGTCACAACACGCAGTAAGAGTGACAAGCATCTCCGTGTCTCCCTCTGCGGAGCCAATCTGACTTGCCGTGGCTCCCAGAGGACCAGAACATCTGAACATCTGTCACCTGGTGCTGCCTTTCAGAATAAGCGGAGTGCCTGTGTGTGTGCAGGCTCTGAGCGATGCGGGGCTGGTACCAGGCTGTGATATGACCCCAGAGGCCGCTCTGTCCAAGCTGTCCTACGTGTTGGCCAAGGAGGAACTCAGCATGCAGGAGAAGAGAAAGGTACATCCAGGTTTACCTCCCTCTACCCGATCACCACCCACCTTAACTCCTCATCAAGGCCTTTTGGGGGGGAGTGTCCCCAGGTACTGTCACTGCAGCAGAACCGGTTTCTCAGTCTGCCACACTGCAGGCTGTGTCACAGCCGTGTGCATGCGGGTGACTGCATGGTGACAGCTGGACAGGTCTTCACATGCAGACCTGTTTACATTGCCATCCACCTTCCGTGAGCTGTCCCAGGGGACAAGGCCAAGGACATCCTGGATGGAATACTCCACAGAACATGCTAGCACACAGCCACACGCTACAGGACATTTAGAGATGCCAGTTAGCCTAATTGCATGTCTTTGGTGTGTGGGTGAAAAGTGGAGTATCCAGAGGAAATCCACATGGCACGGGAAGCACAATACGTAGTTCCACGCGTATAGACATTGAGGCAAGAGACAGCCCACAGTCTTAGAGGTGTGAGGATAATCACTGAGCCACTCCATGGCATACTTGCATTATTTTACCTGTTTACCTATTCATCTTTGTCTGTTTGTTTAAGCTTATGAGTTTCCTATTTGCCCCATCAGTTCTACCTTACCTCACCTATAAACACTGCCTTCCTTGTTCTGGTTACCTTCCTGTGCCTTTGCCTTTCTAAATGTAAGGTTCAGTTTCTCTGGGCTCTTCTGACTGTGGTAACCCTCGGTAGATGCTGAGTGAGAACCTGCGGGGAGAGATCACCCACCTGGATGAGGCCAGGTACTGCCTGCGCAATAACAGCTTCATTCGCATCATCGCCGAGAGCCTGAGCATCAGCTGCAGGGAGGTGGGGCCCCTATCCGCACGCCTGGCTATGTCTGGCGGTCCCAATGCAACCTGACAACCCCCCCCCCCCGGATCATTTCCTAGGAGCTGGAGGCCATTCGCGATGCCCTCAACCCCACCCTGGCCTGTGCTGCCTCCAAGACTGGGGACATCGAAGCCCTGGAAGCTATCCGAAGAATGGTAACCCCACATCGACTGCAACAATAACATCCCAGGGGCCTACAGACGTGGTAGACACTCGTACTTGTTTCTGTAGGTCGCTTGCCCCCACCAGTGAAAGAAGGATGCCAACAGCTGAGTCAGACTGGGTGTTCCACACAGTGGGGTGGGGTGGGGGGGGGGGCAGTTGGGCCACATCATCCGGTTAAACCAGAATGTGGACGCTAGACATTCCCAGAATTCTCCGTCCGTCCAGTCAGGCCCACAGCATCGCAAGGCCTGCTGCCTCTTGACAGTGTTCCACCCTGATCCACTTCCTGCTCCCCTCAGCAAGCGACATTGCCATGTTGCGCTGAGATATTCTGAATGTGTACAAGCGTCCAAATCGTATAGCTGATAATGGCCATCTCGGCAGTAAGGGGGGGGTGGGGAAGGTGCTGGGACTCATGAAAAAGCCCCTGTATTTGGTTAGCTTCACGGCTGAAGATAAATTAGACCGAATGTGTCCTCCATTTGTTTTGTCTGTGGCATTAAAGTGTGAAACGTTGTGCCACGCTAATGCACGAGTCATTTAAGGTAATTATTTTACATTTATGGCGGTGCCTTTGTGTTCAGCGCTAATGAGCGTTTTCAGAAATGGGAAAGGCTTCATAAAACATAGTAAATTATCTACATAACACACAGATGAATTAATGCGAACATGAACTATTCTCATTATTCCTCACTAAAGCCGACACTGAAGCTCATCAGGACAGTATTGTAAAAATAGGCTAATATTTGTGGACTGATAAAGTTAATGAGGATTTATTTGTGCCATTAAGGTGACGGACTGCTCTGTTTCATCACTGCTGCCATTAAAAAGCAGCAGGCAAGTAATGTTTAATTGGTTTAATGTTTCTAAGTACATTTTTTCAAAAGAGTTTGAGTCAAGCGGTGAATCGATTTCTGTCTTTGTGTACAGTTAATCTATGAAAAACACAGCCAGGCCCACCAATGATTTTTTTTAAGTTGTGGAGAAGGTACTCTGGTGCCTGTGGGGTTACTGTATGTAACTGTTTTGTTTTATTACCAGTACTGCTGTCAGTAATGTGTTTTGGGGCAGCATTTCAGGGTTAAATCGAATACTGTATATTTGGGTCAGGATTGGGAACATCCTTGCAGTTCCTCTGAATGGTAAACTCCAAGCTGGGGTGCATTGTGGGTAATGAGGTTTGTCATTCCCTACTTCAGGGCAGCACCCTGAGCATGGAAGATTATGATGGCCGCACACCACTACACATTGCCGCCTGCGAGGGCCATTACAATGTGGTGGAGTATTTGCTGAGGAACGGAGCTACTGTCTACGCCAAGGATCGCTATGGCAACACACCGCTGCATAATGCCGTCCATTTCAGGTGGGGCCGAGCATAGACTGCCGTCCAGTTTGAGTAAGGGTAGACCTAGGGTTACAGACAAAATACAGATTGGCAGTATGGTTAGGCTTTGATTTGGGCACATTCTGGGCATTAGGGTTAAAGTTATTGTTAGGTTTGGGATTAGGGTTAAGGCTGGGGTTACCATTGCCATTAAGGTCAGGGTAAGTATTGGCATTTGGGCTGGCATTAATGGTAGGGTTGAAATTACAGTTAAGGCTAGGGTTAGGTTAACTGCTGGCTTTAGGACTACTGTTAGGTTTATGGTTGTCAGGTTAGGGTTTTTATTAGTGTTAGATCTAGGTATTGGATTACAATGCAGGTGGGCATTACATATAAGGCTAGGGATAGCACTAGTTGTGACATTAGGGTTATTACTAGGGATATGGTTAATATTGTGATTAAGGGTACAGTTAAGGCAAGTACTGACATTAGGGCAAAAGTTGGGTTACAATTACAGTTGATATTAGGCTTAGAACTAGGGTTAGGTTTGGCTTTATAGTTAAGACCAGTGTGTGGGTTATGTTAGGGTAGGTATTAGGATTAGGGCTAGTAGTTGCTGTTAGAATTGGCATTAATGTTAAGGTTAGGGTCAAGGTTACAATTCTGGTGGACGTTAGGTTTAAGTCTAGAGATATGGCTAAGAGTGGCGTTAGGATTAAAGTGAAATATAGGGTTATCATTAGACATTTTTTAAGGATTGCAGTTGGTATTGTGGTTAAGGTCAGGCTTAAGTTTAGTGCTGGTATTGGGGTTATGGTTAATGCTATGGTCAGTGTTGCAAGTTGGCATTCGGGTTAGGGTTAGGCATACTTTTAGATTTAGGTTTAGAAACAGAGTTATTGTTGGGTTTATTATTAGAGTTAGGGTTATGGTTGGCATCAGGTGTATAAATAGGCTTAGGTTTTGTTTTTAGGTTAGCACTAAGGTTAATGCTCACATCACATTTAGAGTTTGGATTAGGTTAATGGCTATGCCTGGGATTAGAGTTAGGTCTAGGGATATGGTTGGGTTTGGTTTGATTTCATCACAGTGATTTGTCAATGCATCCATTGTTACTTGACTTTGATTGCCTCTGATCTACTGAATTAGAGGTTCACTTCCCGGAGGAGATGCCAGCTGATACACTTCAGTAAAATGTACATGAGCATGTTGGTCTAGTGCTCCTCTCAGTGACTCGCCCCATGTGACAAGTATCAACACGTCACTGTCATCTGTATGAAAAATATGGGGCAGGGCATAGCAGTTGACAGAGACAGGGAAGGCCTGTTCTTAGCTTCAGGCATTCACTTTGCCCCTAAGTTGACCCCAGGCTAACCTCTGCCCCCAGGCTCCTTGAATTGGAGTGCTGTCTCCTAAATGCTTCCTCCTGTTGCGTCTCCTCAGAATCGCATCTCTCGGCCCTCTGTTGATCCCTGCCTATGAGCATGTAGGATTAACGGCCTGCCCCTGGATCCAATCACCATTTGGCAAGCCTCACACCCCCCACTGCCTGTAAAACCTGCCTTTCGTGCCATAGCTGTAGATGACAGACGTCGATGTAAAAACCGACTCGTCTCCATCATGCCAGAAGATTAAGCTCTTTCTTGTGGATCATTTCCTTTCCCTGTGTTCACACAAGGAACGCGTCACTGTCACGGTGAGGGCCATGTTGCATTGAACCAGGCTGACCTGCCGTAACAGAGAGTCATGGCAGGCAGATACCGCAACTCCACTGACTCTGACAGTCTGCCGGCAATGCAGAAGGGGCGTGCGGTCCCACGCAGGGCGTGGGTGGCTGTCGAATGCGGCGGTTTGCGGGGGTGGCAAGGTGAAACTGCCGACATTTTGCCACAGTGCTTACGCTGAGGATAGAAGAGATTCCACTGGATTCATAGTCGCAGTCTGCCATCATATTAAGCTCATTGAAACTTTCATGTGTCGTCTTAAACATATTATCAGGAGTTCCACTAGCAGTGTATCTTTTTCCTTAAATATTAGTGTTTATTATTATCGTTATAATTTTTTCGAGAGTCAAGAGAGTCAAGAGATCTTTATTGTCACTACATCCACATACATATACAGTATATAGTGCAATGAAATACCGTTTCCCTTGGGCCCCCGTGCTGCTGCATATAAATAGATAAATAGAAATGTACAAGAATAGACTCTATATAAGAAATATAGGAAATGTGTGTATCTATATTTATATAGCCTCTAAAAAGAAAAATGGTAAACAGTGCAGGAGTACAAAATGATAATGGTATAATAATAATTATTATTGTTAACTTTCTTGGAGACTTTTACTACACCACCTTTCACCAGCATAAATCTGCTAAATACTAAACAAATGGCACAGTACTTTTATTTGAACGCTGAGTGTGACACCAGGGGACACGTTTTAGAGCTCACCCTGCTCAGCGAGAGTCACTCTGGATCGGGTGTCGCCAGGGGCGTTCCACAGAACGTGTCACCACAGACGGATCCACGGTCTCTGACACAAGAGTTTCAGTGCGGGGGTGTCTGGTCCTGCCTGTGCTTGCCTGACAGCGCAGTGACTTGTCGTGGCCAGAGGTGGTCCCAAATACGTCCCCAGTGATGACTGATTAAAGGTGACGAACTGACAGAAGCAGTGTGGTGAATTTGAGGAGGACCTGTTATGTGTCTCATTTGAAGAAGATCTTCGCATTTGCCAGGACAGACTTCATTTTGTTCAGTCGAAGCACAAGCATCTTCTAAATGAAAAGGCAAAACAAAGAAACATTAAATGTTTAACTCCACCACGCTCCAAAATCCATAAACCAGATCATTTTTTATTCAAAAAACCTCTGATTGGCCACTCATTGGGTTCTTAGTTGATGACATTAAAATACTGCTCTGTAAAAGATAGAACTGTTATAGATATATTCCAGCATTATATCAAACCCTCCAACATGGAATGTTGTCTGTTAGGTCGACTTTTGTTCACCAGTCTTAGTGATACTACAGGTAGGCCCTGATTGGGTGGTACAAGGCTGGGAGTGCACGCGATTGGCCAAGGAATTTTTAGCTGTGTTCATGCATACCACACACTGCAGGGGGACTTTCATTGTGGCATCTTAGAGTTTTTTAAAAAAAAAAAAGATCCAGAGTTTGCATTATTGAATGAGTATTGCTGAAATCATTGGTGCAGCCTTCTGCTCTTAACTGGGCCCCAGGCTTCGGTCCAATATATATCTGTCCCATAAAGTCTGAACCTGTCTTGTACAGCCTCAGTTTAATTCTGGACAATACATCATCAAAAATGGGAAGGAAAGCAACTTAAGCAGACTTTCTCTATGCCTGTCCAACTGAGCCGTGATAGATTGTCTGTCTGTCACTGACCCCCAATGGCCTGTGTGTCTGTATGGCCCTAACTCTTACTGCCTGTCTTTATGCTGCCTGAATGATTTTTAATGCCTTGAATGTTTGCCCCTGTCTCCTTCACTCATAATTCCTCCTGTTTTTGTGTCTGTCTCCCTCAGTCTTAATGTTCTGCGTGCTCATGCCTGTCGCCCTGCTCTCCATTTCTCTGGGAGTCCCCTCCTGGTAGCACTTTGTGTCTGACACTCTAAATGTCAGTCGCTCTGAGTTGTATCATTCAGCATTTTGCCTTTTGTCTGTCACCCTCTGTGTCTGCTGTTGTGTGATGACTGACTCCCCATGTGTCTTTGGTCCTGGCCTAACAGACGTGGTGATGTGGTGAAGCTACTGAGGAAGACGGGAGCCCACTTTTCCCCGGGCGAGCTGGAGATGGTGGGGTCAGAGCTCTGCAGGTCAGATCACCCCGCTGTTACTCATCTCTAATTGCAGCGTGGCTGCCACTTTGCTTTCCTCTCCTTTCTTCCACAAAGGCGCACACACACACACACACACACGGACACACACACACACACCAGCACATAGTGAGTTCTAGTCCAACCAGATGTTCCAGTGTTATGAAAGCCTCAGAATGTGCCCAGGCTGCATCACTGCACCGCACTGACATTCCTCAAATTCCACGCGGTACTAGGAAGGCTGCCTTGAGTTGCCTCCACCTGCTCACGTTGGCCCCTCGTACATCCAAGTCGTCCGCGGCCCTTGAGAGCCACAGTAGTTTGAAAATTTTCCTTTTCTTCCAAAGAATTTCTAGCCTATATAATGATGCTTAAATGCTAGTTAGTCAAAACATGTTGTCAGGGCAGCGTGTCTTCACCTTAAATCAGCAGCCACAGGCCTGTGCACCTTCATTCAGACTTATCATGTAGGAATAATGGTGATACCTTGTATGAAGCTCCTTAATTATGAATATGAGTCTCCATAGCGGAACTAGGGTGTCAGAGGGTGTCAGTTTGTTTGGGACATGAGGCAGTGCTGGGTACTGCGTTTCAGATTGGTGGCTTGTGAGGACCTGGAAGGTCTGGCCATGTGGCACCTGGCTGGGGCAGACATGAACATGCCCAGGTATGATGGGCAGACCCCCTTGGAAGTGGTGAGTGGCGTTTCTGTGCTTCGTTGTGCTTCGCTTTTCCGTAAGGGTCAAAGTGACTTGGCATCAATGCTTGTGGCTCCATGAGATGTTGTGCATGTTCAGGAGGAAGTTTTGTTTTTGGGAAGCTTCAGTGTTCCAGATGGCTTACAGCACCCCCGTCTGCCCTCTACCTGTTCCTCTTACAGGCCCTCCAGACTGATAACTGTTTGGCGGCTAACTTTCTAAAGCAGTGCAAAACTGTGGTAAGACCTTATTCTGTTTTGTGGTTCTCTTTTGCATTACCAGGTAATGCATTCTCTTATGTACATGGTATGTACCATTTTCCTTTCTGACTGTGTTGCCTGGCTGCCATCTTGTAATTTCACTGTTGGGTTTTGGTGTTGCCACTTTTTGCACCTTAATTTTCCCTCAGGGGTTCCCACAAGGATTAATAAAGTTCATCTGTCTATTTTCTGGGTACTGTATGCATGTCCTTCTGTAGTACCTTACTGTGCTTCAGTATTACCTTTCTGCAAATGCTTCAGTAATGGTTTTCTGCATGTGTTTCAGTAATACATTTCTTTGCTTCAGTAATACCTTACCTCTCTTCTGTTTCAGAATGGAGAGTTCAGTGATTTCCAAGGGTGCCCAGGAGAAGTTTGAGCACAACTTGAATGAGCATCTGGCCAAGCTGTCTTGCTTTCTGTCCTCTTTCTCCCCTCCTCACTTGTGCAGCTTCCTGCAGATTTTAACCAATCCACATCCAGCCCAGTCATGTAAAACCTGTACTTCTTCCATCCTATAGTGTTACAGTACCTTGTAGATACAGGTCATATAGACGGAGATGTTGTGTTTGTTAATTTTAAAATGTTCTATTGTTTCCTTTGTTTAATTGATGCAGCAGTTGTGTGGTTTTATTTAAACTAGAAGAGTGTTTTAGATGTGGGCAGAGCAAGGACCTCTAGTCACAAACTTGATATGATTCCTCATTGGCTTCCTCTGCAGCGCCATTCGACCGAGGTCTGCTGTGATTGGTCACAGCAGGCAATCGCTGATGCCACCTCCTTTTTTGTTGAAACTGGGAGGGGGGATAAGAATGTCAAGGTGGTTACTTGCATGTTCTACCCCGACCTGTTACACTTGTTCCGACGTGGTATATTGGGGGGGACTGTACAGATGATTCTCCTGATTATTTCTATTGTATTAGACCCAAGGGTCTTTATTTTTGAGCTGTAGCAGGTTCATGTTGTGGAATTTGGTTTATCGTTATTTGACACAGCAGGCAATCAAGCCACCAAGGCTGGACATGTGGAGCTTGTGAGGTTTTGGAAGCCCTCAGTGATCGCAAAGTCTACCTGAATGCACATGACCCTTGAACTTTTTGCTGTCTTATCAGAACTTACTGTAGTTCCTCTGTCAGTTAGAAAAGGTTGCCCTAAGTGGAAATCTATGCTGGAATGTGTAGAACCATGCCCAAGTAAACCTACCTCTTATTCAGAAATGAGTGGAACAGCTGGCTGGTGAAGACTGCTTTGACAATGCATTTTGATTCCTGAGAAATTCAGTCATGTGAATCCGGTTCTATATTTAGTGTCAGTGATTATGGAACTGAAACTGCTTCCACTGACAGCTGGATGTAAATAAGCACAAAAGCATCAATAAATGCAACTGTTTACCATGTTTCTGTGAAGTCTTCTGGATCTTGACTCAGCTGGCCAGGTCACGTCACAGCTCACCCTGAACCATGCTGCCCTGCTTCTTTATCGTTTTAGTGACCATTGCTTCCATTTAACTAAACGAAGGGTAAATAGCGTGAGCAATGGAGGCTTTTAGCAGGGAGGTTAGGGAAAATGCTGATTATGTTCTTTCACGCCACCTCTAAAGCAGAGTGAAGATGTCTGCCTGGTGAGACAGACGTCACGTTCCTTGCAGCTCCTCAGTAAATTACAATATTTTACTCTGTTCTGCAGTTTAATCAGGCTTCGCTGTAAACCCAAATCAATTGCCTCTGGTGCTCTAAAGACTGCTGTAACCTGTGAGAGAGAGAGACTGTTATCAAAGCCCCTATTCCTGGCAGGCGAGAGGAAAAGTCTGAGGCCTTCCAGGAAAATATCACTACCAAGCTCGGGGTCTCTGATTTAATTCTGTCTATTTATTTTTGCCGTCCTCCCAAATGGTTCTTTGCAGTGGGTGAATGCAGCATGTAAGCCCTTTGTTCCCTGATGAGCCAGTTGATTAACTCTCTGCCCTGTAATTTGATTAACCGGAGCTGCCGGAGTTCAGCAAGTGGTCAGCTGGGCGCTCGCACTGCCACTGCACATCTCCAAATGTCCTTTATCAAAGAAAAGAATACTGCATATGAGCCTGTGATATTTAAATTGAAAAGGAGTAAATAGGACAGTAGGGGGCATCCATTTTTAGCAACTCCCTTCCTGAGTGAAGTTGTTTTCGAATTTCCCCAGCGATATTTGCATGCGCTAATGGCAGCCATATGGATTTTAATGCCAGTTCAATTTTAGAGGTCATTTTCATTGGCTTGGTGGACTCCCCAGCTGCATGCTTTAGGAAATTCACTTCCAGCGTACGGCCCCGGATCTCTCTGCGCTCTACATGACGACTGAGGACAGACCATTGTACAGCCAATTAGGCAGAGGGGGTCATCCCCTTGGCTCAGACCGCGCAAGAGGCCTTGTGATGATCCAGTCGCAAGTTTTCCGCTAAATCAGAATCATTCAGTCCAGTGGTTCCTGAGCTTTTGCAGGCCTCCCCACTTTTACAGATAGGAATTTTAAAGCCCCCCCATTAATGCCCAACATGTACACACATGAGCTTAACATGCATATATACACTGTACACGCATACTGTATCCCCCAGTTTGGGAGCCTCTAATTTAGCTAACATTAACTGTGCTGTCTGTCATCTCCCGTAAATCATTATATGACCCAATACCTTTATTCCCTTGAGGATCTGATGAGGGTTCCCTCCCTTAGGCTTGGGTAAGTAGGGTGTTGGGGTTCTAGTCTTGGGCCTCTTCCAGGTGGAGTAACAGTAATATTGTATACAGCTGAACCACTTAAGTTTTTACCTACAGAATGGTTACAAAAACAAATGTGTGATTAGTAGGCTTCTGAGTTCTGTGTGTTGTAATGTGCTAACCAGCACTGGTGCACAAATTACAAACCATGTAGCTTTTCAACACTGCTTAGATCATTTAAAAAAATAAATTGTTAATATAATGACTAATTTCATTCGCCCAGGACCCGATTCAATGCCGCTACTGCTAACAGAAGGGCAGAACAGGACAAAAAAATTCTCTTGTACCAGTGCTGTGCGACGAAAAAAGTAGCGAAAGAAGACTTTGTCAGGAAATTAAGAAGCTGTGGAGTAAATAAATATATGAAATCCAGGTAAGGCATTAAAAACCTCGCCACAGCCCTCTTGAGCTCAAAATGGGGCATTTCAAGAATGCTTCTTTATCCCCCAGAGAACACGTCGGTTATGTGACCTGGTCTTTCCTGTTAGTGGCTCAACCTTAGCGGCATATGCTTGTCTTCGGTCGGCTATCGTGGCAAACAGGCCGGACAGGTGCACACTGACTCCAGGAGTCTATATTTCAGTTTTCTCTGCTGCCACCAGGGCCTCATGGAGCCGGTTAGACCGGCATGGGCTTCATTCCGATCCCAGTCATGAAGCCTGTGTGCACTGCCTACCAGCAACACTGCCATATATAAGGAGGCGAGGCAGATATAGACAGAAATCTGCAAGTGGATCTCTGCCTTTGTGCAAGGTAAGTATTTTAGTGTTTGGGAAATATATATCTTATAAAAGCGCACCTCATCGCCTGGATACACTTCTTCGACTAAGGCTAACAAATTAAGTTAGCGTGTAAATTACTTTATTGTCGTAATGTAGTCGGACCTGCTGCTATTCAGTCCCAATTTATATGAAACCGCATTTTTGTTACAGATCCGAAGTTTAACAGTGGTCGAGTTCCCGGTTGGGGAAATACTTCCTGAGCTGGTCTCTCGGGTGGAGTGGTTCTAAACAGTTCAACAGTTCTTTACGAAAATTGTGAAATGTTTAGGACCACTTGATCAGGGTGACTGAAACGTCTGATTACGAAGAGAAGAGAAGCTACTCTTTCAACGAGCGAACAGTAGCGGCTGGATTGGTTACATGAATCACAATTTGGACGCATTAGAGGTAAATCGGTCGTTACAACCGACCTTCGGCATTTCACAACAATGTAAACTATTTCATTTGTTTACCCCCCTTTATTTTTAAACTTGTTTCTTTTATGTTTGAAGGACCTTAATGAAACAAAACTATCTTGTGGATTCAGTAACTTTTTTCCGCCATTGTAAGAATGTGAACGTATTTAAAGCATTTTTGGATGGCGTTTCTTTATAAAAACATTGTGCTATGAATAAGCACATGGTATGGCATTTTCATTCTCGTGTAGTGGTGTTATTTGAAGGTTTATTCGGGAGTGAGTGCCACCTGTGGAAGGCCATATTGTAGATTAGGGTGCCCTCTTCGGTTTCTCAGTGTAGTTTGTCGTACAAGATGTAATAATGTGTCATGTAAAAATAATCGTTTATTTGTCGTTTAACAAACAAATCTGTTTTGCATTTTAAGTGTAATATAGTACGATTAGTCAATGATTTCACTGTCAATCACAAACCACAAAAAATATCTCCAACGGCAGTCAACTAAAATATCATATTCTTTCTATGTAAATGTATGTACATGATGTCATGGTGTAGTAAGGATCATAAGTTATATAAATGTTTGCTATTTTTTTTTTCCTAATTCTGATTTTTTTCTGTTCAAAAATCAATAAAAAGATCTTTGATTGCTAATAAATTCAGAAAACAATTTCCAGTCAATGCATCAAGGGTTTTTAATGTGAAAAACCTTTATGCACGAGGCAATTAATCAGCCCCTTACGGGAAGACCACGTTTCTGAGGGTCAATAAAGTGTCGTGCAGTGTTGCAGTGTTTAATGGCCTGCTGTGTGTCTGTGCAAGAAAAAAAACAAAAGAATTGCGAAGGAAATTTAGGTGTCGGTGCTGTCCGTGGTGCTGATGCGTCTGGTCGGTTTGAATTTCAGTTCGCCCCTTCCTATCCTGTCTCATCTTAAGACTTTATAGTTACGGAGCATGGGTGGCTAAACCTGTGGGCTCCCAACTGTACTTTTAGGGACCAATCCCAAAATGAAGCGGGCACAATAGCTAATGCATCTTCCTGGCTAAGATTAATTCCCACTACAAAAAGTTCTATCAAAATCGAAGTGAAAGGAAAAAAAAATAAACGCGGGGTTATACAAACGCGTACAAATTACCAATGTAATCACATTCGGGTTTGAATGATAAAAGTCATTGGCGGAGGATAACCGGAAAACTTCGTTGACAAGTGCAGGACAGGACTATCAATACCTTTAAATGACAGAGGCCTTAAAGCGCTAAGTTCATCCAGTCATGCGAGAGGGGTTAAAAATAGCACATCTGTACGACTTGAGCTGAGAAGAGAGGGAATGATGTGGCGGGGTGGCAGATCGCCTGGCTGTTCGTGAATTGCACAATGCGGTGAAAATCGAAAGGACCCCACAAACATCTCCTGGACGTTGGTGGCCAAGCAGAGCTCCTCGTAAGTGGCCATCCCTGGTACACTGAATAGCTTTTTTCAAGGATAAAGGTCATCTTTTTGTGCTGATAGTTAGGCTGGAGACCACACGCGTAATTAATCAACTAATTCAATTAGCAACCATCATTGTTATTTTTAATATCGTTTAAAAGTGTAAATGTTCTAAAATCAAATTATCATAAAAGACGTACATTGCATTTTTTTATGAACGCAGAACAGATAAATCGTTCATGCTGTAGGACAGACTAATCTGTAGTATGTATTAGCACATTTAAGTCGGGACACCGCCAGGCATTTGCGTTTTCAGACTTCAAAGACATGGGCGCTCATTGTTAATAACACCAGCTTTTGTTGTTTAAATAAATTATTCATTAAATACGAGCAGACGATCGTTTCCCTTCATCCATCATTAAAGTAAGACGGACTGGGCCCTCCATTCTTCCAGCTTGAATCTCCTCACACAATTTGGACACCCGCATCATTCGCTATACACTTCTTATATTGCCCCACTCGCGTAGGTTAGCAAGTTAGGCAAAGAATCTCTACGCATTTAATGAGAATCCCAGAGCGTTTTCCTTGTGTGCACAGGAGGCAGCAGATGCGTGGGGTCCCCCGGGACCGAATCCTGGGAATTTCATCAGCCTCCAGGAGTGACCCGGCCTTCTCCGGCTAGGTGCTGCACATGCTAAATCGTCTTTACAACGGATTGTAATTATCGGCTCTGCAGCCTCTGTCAATCCTGCAAATCAAAACTGTAATGTGGCCCATCGACTGGCGGAATGCTTGTTAGTGCGGATTGTTTCCCTGTGTACAGTATGTGTTTGTGTGTGCAGGTGAGCCTTCCAAAGCGAGATTGTAGGAATGCAAGTTACAAACAAAAAAGAGGGTGATCAGTGTTGGAGTGTTGTCGGAATCTTTGAATTCTGGATCATTTTATGTTGGCGTTTTATTTTACACATATGTCTATGCAATAAAAATACCGAAAGGTCGGTTTTTGCATGACAGTCTGAAGAATCAAACACTCAACAGTAAGTACCGTCGTAGATAGGATTTTACAGAGCTCTGTCGTCGAAACAAAGAAAATGAATTCTGTCCTCCTTGTCATTTTGATGTGCATTTAATCAAATGAATCTGAATTTCAATGATTGCCGTAAAATTTTACAACCACATTTAATTTTCCTGCTCGACACACAGTGTACTTGCGGGTCCTGGGTCCAAAAGGCTGATGGGAAACAAATACTATGTGCAACAGAACAGTAAAGCATCTTTGGATTTTGACTGGTTTTCGTCCATGCTTCTGCGCCAGCTCACCTTTGAAAAGAGAAGTATTATAAGCCTCCACCTTTTTGTTCAGGGGCCTCTCGAGGATTCTGGGTAAATCAGAATGCATTTTATTCAGACGTTATGGCGACAACCCGAGTTGTAAACAATCAAAGGGAATGAACCTGCAAAACCAGTTAAGAAAACGGTATCTTTACGGCTCGCTTGACAGAAATTAGTTTATTATAGGGATAATGACTGCCTGGTTATCTTGAACGAGGTCCTCTGTGTCCAGGAGATAAGATTTTTATTAAGAGGCAAGCGCTTAATGTCTGAGTTTCGCTTTCAGTGCGTTCAAGAATAACTGACTTTATCTACTCTATTAAGCTTTGTGTTCAAGGGGACTCGTGGGTGTTTTACTCTCCTCAAGACAAAAACTGCCGTGCAACCGTAAAACCTTTTTTTTTTTTTTTACATTCCGGGTTTATCGACAGAACAGCTGTGGTTTTTATAACTATAAATCAACACCCGGCATTAAAAAGGCACAAAATCACCCATGGACGTAAATTAATAATGGTTTACTGCGTCGATAAACACTAAAGCTCCAAGGTAAATAAAAGGTTACCTTGAAGGAAAAATGTAGGGTTCAAGCATTATCTGGCTCAGGCGATCATGACATAAACAGTTATTAAACGGTGGTTGTTGCTGTGTATATATGTGTCTTGACACCAGTATATATAAAAAAGTTTAGCAGTCCTCCGACTCCACTGAGTACTCCCTTATAGACTAATCCATAAACGTTACGATGCATCCATATGTACTACAAAACGACTTCTCGATTTCCAGGCGGCTCTCTGGTACAATTGACTTGCGATATGATTACTGTGTATTGTCCCAGTAAGCGTTCCCCGCAGGCAGTGCGTGTTGCTTTCCACCAAAGTAGATGGATGTTCCAGGCAGGCACACCAAATGATATATTAACGGCCGCAAAATACAGTCTCTCTCTCTCTCTCTCAAACACACACACACACACATACACACATTTCTATGAGCCTAACTCTATAACCCTAAATAACCCTAAGGCCTAACCTTTACCCAGCCCTAACCTTAGCCATAAGTAACCCAATAAGATATAAGACTTCTGGCTTTTTTGGTTTTTTGATTGCATTCACAGATTTTTATAAAACTGAGTTTTCAACAAATGTTCCCACCAAGTATCAACAAATATCCCCACACTGTAAAAATGTCAGGTTTTTCTTACATTCAGAGAACATTTTGTACCCATAACGTAATATATACATGGTATACACGCACACACACACACACACACACAATGGTACGAAATCCTTAGTAGCGCTTGATTCATGACGCTTCAAACACACACCATAAATCTAAATGGTTAACATTTGTCTTCGAAATAGACGTCTTAAGTTGCATGGTACCCTGTGGCTTAAAGCTAAAAATGAGAGATTAAGGCGTCAACTAGTTGATTGCATTGGATAGATCAGCCTATTGTGCCTTTCACTTGATTTTTATGAGCATTTATTAGAATGTTCCTTGACTTTTTTAAAGAAATCTGTCCGTACATGCTTAATCATCTGGTTTTGCTTGGCTTTCTCAATATCATAGCTATGTGATAAAATAATCGCTTCAGCACTCATAGAGACATCAGTTAACCAAAGCAACATAGCGTGAACAAGACCGAACTGCTAAATCAATAAGATTACTAAGCGTATACGGAGCGACCCGAAACTCGAAGGATGGGGTGCTACTCCGTTAAATGTATGAGTCCACCTGTGCACATGGGAGAAACGGTACATTTCCCTTCGGCCTACAGCTGCCTTGCCTTCTGAAGGCGGTACGGGACCTTTAGGCTAGCCTTACACCGGAGTAGACTGCACGGTGTAACCCCTATCAGACCTGTAGCCACTACTCTATCGGCAACAATCACTGCATGCGACGTTCTGTGATTCGGTACAACGAATAAGAAACCCTGGTAGATATCGAAGTTTTGAAGCGTACTTTGTTTTGCTCCGGATATTCCCGTTTTCAAAACTTGAATTCAAGTCATCTTATTTTAAAGGCATTGAAGTAACACGTGGTCTATGACACGTTTTATTTTTTGCCACAGTGGGGTATTTGGCAATCGCTATACTTTAGACTGTCTGGCGCTTGTTATAGCACCTTTTCCCGTCCAGGACGGGCGGCGTGTCTGCACAGCTTTCCCCAGGCGTCAGTCACCGGGTCCGCTGCAGCATGCCGACTGTCAGACCGCGCTTACAGGGCTGTGCTACAGATCTGAACGTGCAGGGAGGAGAAACTCGTCAACTCTGAGACGAAGAACGTAGCAGGTGTCGTACACCCCGAGTTCTCTCTTCGTTTTATGGAAATATCGGTGCGTGCGCTTGCAAGGCGTCTGCTTGCCACATTCCGGATTAACTGCAGTTAAGGATTAGTTTATCCACAGCACGGCGGTGTTCTAAGGAATCGTCCGTTTCTGTGGTATCCTGCATTACCGTGGACGCCATTCGCACGCCAGCTTTTGGGAGGCGAGGCAGGAAGCGTGTTGGGTTTCTGATGAGAGTCAGCGCGTATGACTGAGCGAGCGAGCGAGTGGACAGCTGCTACAGGCGCTCCACGCTGACTTCGTACGGCTTTATTGTGAGACCTGCGGCCAGTCCGAGGAAAGGTAGTAGAAGTGTGCGGTTTAGGACGACGCGATTTACTAATGGATTGCATGGGTTTGCTGGCCGGTTGGACAGTTGGGTGCGGGAAAGCAGCTTCCAAAAACAGATTGCCTTGGCGGGTCATTGAATGGTACAGAGGGAGAGTCAGCCCATTCTGAGTTCACTGAAAAGATTTCTGTTGGGATTGCATCTCGAGCGATGTATGGTGGACATACAAACCATTACGTAAAATGATAAGGAATATATAAATCTATACAGGCACGGGGGATTTTGTGAATTTTCTACACGATGGCTTTACACGACTCTTCGGGGAGTTCTGGGGCTGGCAAAGCGAAGCCTACTCTGATAGATCTGGGGACGTTTTTTGTGGACTCCGATATCATTTTTGGATTTACAAGTCATCTTCTTAGAAGAAAAGCAAAGGTAAGTTAATAAATAAAACAAATGAAAAATAGTGTCTCTCAGTCAAGATAAACTTTTAACCGAATTTTTTAAATACTACCCACACCAGGACCATTAGTAGTATTGATTATGATCAATCAGCAAAAAGTCGTGTAGGACGACAAAATATTAATGAGCAGCCAAAGGCCAGAAGTGCCAACATGGTATATATGCCTTGTTTCGTATAAAGCCGAAATTTCAGGACCACGAACAGCGCTCACGGTGCCGAATCTGTGGGCGGTTTGGCCGATCCATCTCATTACTCAGGAGTACCTAGGCGATAGCTCCTGGTGTGTTCAACAAGATGCGACTGGGCGGAACGTGAGTTTTCTTATATTTAGTAGAAAATATTTGACTAGATGCACCCACCTGTAAAACAGAATTCATCAGGGAAAAATAGGAACGAACGTTCCGTACTGAGAGATCAGTCCACCCCAAGTTACCTGATTTAAAGTAAGGGATGCCCTTAATCTGTATCCGCAATGTTAAATCCCAGTTGAAGATTTCTACGACTGGGAAAATGCATTCACCGTTACACGCCAGTCTTCGCCGAACGAACCCTGGAAAAAGAAATCATGAAAATCATCTCGTAACGGTGGGTGTTGCACCACCTATATAAACGCGATCGCAAAATGAACGAATACCTTATTACAATAGGAAGCTTCTTCCACATGTGGAGAAATCCTGCCCATTGTCGTGCCGGTTCAGAGGTGGTGATGTGTGACATTCACGGATTGACAATATGCTAGCAGCTTATAAATAAGTAATCAAAAATGGACGTTGAGTAGAAGGGAATGCGATTAGACGATTAACAGATACCTTTTATAACTTGATCAAGACACAAACTACGCATCCTTCCTAGCACATGTGCGCCTTAGCTTTGATGTTTCGGGCGGGGATGGATGCATTGAACGTGAATGAATGCTTGTCATTAAAATGGCTAAGTATTTGAAATCTTGCGTCCCTCAAATGTAGATTATGTGTGGTTATCTCCACGGCGCTCATATTTTCCAGTTTTCCAAGTTTTTTGTGTGCCCCTCTCAATGAGGTTCAAATGTTCAAAACTGACAGCCGGCAATACCTGACACCCCAAATATTAGCTCGATTCGTTATTTATAGATCCTAACATAACTAAAAACAAATAGTGCGTGCGCGTGCGTTTTGCGCGACCTAATCTGTACAACGCTGTCAGTGAAGGGACCTGCTTATTCCTCGTGATTTTATTCTGACTCGCTAACTGTAATTCCTTACCAGTTGCGCCGCGACGTGCAGCCTTTACCCCGCTGCGCAGACAAAAGACTAAAATTGGTTTAGGCGAAGAAAAAAACGGGAAGCGCATTTATATTGTACTACCAAAGCTTATGCCTGTCATTTCTTACATCATCTACATTAAATATTTAAAGTTGGCATAATTAAATATTTAAACTTACCCTACATCTCTCATCTCGGGCTCGGCTGTGCATTCTGCAAATGTGTCAGTAGGTGGCAGCAGAGTAACAAGAACGAAGGTCGGCAATCGGGTTTAAGAGCTCAACTTTAGTTCCCGGAGGTATTCAGAGCACGGTGCCTAAGAGACACATGCTGAACACCTTTTTCTTGCTCGGAAGTATTTCGTATTTAATAGCTTGCCGGTTGGGTTCTTCCCTTTTCATCTGACTCTTTATTTTCTCGAGCTCCTTTGGTTTCTGCCAAGTGAACAAAAGCATATGAGCTGTTTTAAGACGTTTATAAACCAAAATTCACAGTTATGTCTGCGTTAACATGTATCTGTACGCCTACAAGAGATGGAGCAAGGAAGCAGTTGTTTGAATGAGCGATGGGCTGAGGATGGGGGCAATGAAGCCATTATGTTTGTAATTTACCAAATACAGTTGGCACTGTGCTATATCATGGCTTACTGCTTCGGTGTAACTTTTACATTTTGATTACGTTGACTTGATTCTGTTAAATGCATCATGTATGAGCAGATTTAATCCCCTCCCCCAACACACACACACACACCCATCGTCACAGGGTTGAGTCAGTGCATGCTAGCTGCACCCACGGCTGTCAGCCGATTCTGCATTGACTGCATGCACCCCTGGCTTTCACTGTCTGGGACACGCCCCAGTATTCCCACAGCTAGAATGGACAGTTTAACAGGTGGCGAAGATTTCTTGGCATCACGTATGCTGTTCCTTTGACGCTAGTCGGAAACGATTTTCACATTGATAAAGTCGGGAGGCGCGAGGCAGGCATGAGGCGTGAAGGCGCCACGCGACCTTATCATGTATGTAATGACTTGCATGCGTGTTTATTCCGGTACCTGTGTTTTCCCCACACAGTTTATGAGCTTTCGTTTGAAGCGGACACCAATGACTGATGTAATGGAGTTAAGTAATTCATAGTAATTTCGCAAATACAGAAGAAATATCAGCAGAATCCAGACAGGATTCACTGTAGTTTGTCTATATTCTAAGTATGAGCCCAGACCGTAATCTGAGCCACCCTGTCCCGTATGCGCGACTGGCGAGCTCCACCCATTCCTCCGACTAGAATAGGGCACCCCACACAAACTTCAAGCCCAAACTTTGCTGTTCTCCGTGCCGGCGACGACATGGGTGTGAGCCAGCGGACAGACTGCCGCGGGGAATTTCACGGTTCGTTTCCACTGCTTGCGGACGACTTCGCCTTCCCCGGGCGCGAAAGCGACATTAAAAGCGTTTAGCACAGCTATGCATTGATCAGCGACCGTCTTTAAAAGCGGGGCGAACGCAAAGTGATCAGGTCCAAAAATAACCTCAGATAATCGCCGTGTGACCGAGCGGCTTACTGTGATGTTCGGAGGGGAGAGGATGAGCGTGAGCTCGGCCAGTGCTCCTGGAGGACGGGACCCCGACCACCGGAGGTGTACTGTGAGTGCTTCCTTGGCAGTGATTTCAATGTGTGGCTCATCTAAACCGCGTCCTCATGCCGTAAACTAAGCTGAGACGAATGCATATTCTGTCTTTTTTTGGAGCAATGATCCATGCAAAAAGTATAAGGCTGAGCTTCACAGCGGGGACTGCGCTCAAGTCCCCCAGAACCCGCACCTGCCTGTCCGTTCGTCATTAGCGTGGCTCGCAGTCATATCACAGACATGTCACTTGAACCTTCAACCGTCTTCTTTTTGTCCTCCTTCTTTCCTGGCTAAGCTTGAAGGCTGTCCCAGCCGGGAGTCGCCGCTCGCTGTGGAGCTCAGTCCCAGGAAGAGGCTGCCTTCGGCGGAGGAGGCTGAGTGCAGCAGACGACCACCCCCGGAGGGCGCCGGCGCTGTCACAGTGTCCGAGTCGGGCCACTTCGAGAAAAGAGAGGGGAAGGGCAGCCTGTGCAGGCAATGTCACACGAAAGTCGCCGAGCTGAAAAGACAAGCCCTCGCCTTGGCCGACCCTGGGTCACTAAAGGTTCGTGAAGCTCAATTAGTTGAGCAATTATAAAGTTTCCCGTGCACATTAGAGTAACGCGCATTGATCGATAATGGTGACGTTGATGTATTGCGCATTCTGTACCCAGTTTCACACGTGTGATTTAGTTCCGCTCCTGCAGCAGCACGGAACGCTGGGTTCGGGTCCTTTGTGGCGGCTCGTTGTGGGCACTATGAGATTCTTAAAACATAGTCCCCAGGTTTCAGAGTCGAAACTGATTTGGAAAGCTCGCGAGGACCGAGCGGCTGGACCCCGCCTTGTCGAGGCGGTCTGACAGGATGTCCTCCTGAGACACGCTGCTCAGCGCTCCTAGCATGAAGCGACGACTCCTTCAGCTCTCTCAGGATTCGCTGCATGCGGAGAGGGGATGATGGTGTGTGTGTGTGTGTGTGTGTGTGTGGGGGGGGCGTTATTGTCTGCATTGGCAGTCAGCCCTAATGTAATTCTTTCAAGAGGAATCAGTAAACGATTTAGTACTTGGAAGGCTCGTTGCCTGGAAGAATTTTGAGCAACTGTACGTACTCTGTTTTAGATGACAGGCACTGTAGGATGTTTGGCCCACTGTTACTTTTGGACTATAATACCAGTTTAAGGTTATATGACTTGTGCATGAGTGTTGTGGTGAAATTGCTGTACACCTGGATTAGTCCGTGTTATACCATTAGATGTCTCATTTTTGCCTCTTTCTGTGGCTGACCTCTGCAGTTTGGTTGATGCCCCCAATGTCCCATTATGCTAAGAGGGATTGAGTATAGAGGGGATGGACACAGGGACGCAATGCATTGTGGGAAACCTTACCCTAAATGTGTTAAGTGAAATACAAACACTAAAACTGTACAAGTTGAAAAAACATTTCAGTAATAGAGCATAGCTTTAGAGGGAAATTTAGTTTTTGCGATAACAGACATACTGTATTTGTGAGTTTAAACCACAACACTTTGAATAAACACACTCACTCACTAGTTCAAGTGTATGATTGGGTGGCCTTTTCTCTGCTGGCCTTTGCTTTGGACTCAGACAGTTGTCAGCTCAGGATAAGGTCTGGAGGTAGGTCGATTCCTGTCGTAGGAGTTTGGGAACATGAGGGTTTGGAAGAAATGAGGGGCTTCTTCAGTGTGACCCAGCTGTGTTCACATGCAGCTGTGGCCTTAATGTTCCCAAGAGATTAAAAAGGACTAAAGAACCATCAAATGTATTAGCTCAATCTCATGTCAGCCCCGTCACCATAGTGGCGTGTGGTGGGGTGTGTGAGGGGGCTGTGGCACTCAGAATATCGAGAGCAGCCTGACCCCTTACCAGCACATGGTGGGGGCTCCAGTGATGAGGCAGGTCAGCATTGCCAAGTTTTCGGAGTGCCATGGGGTCCTGTTGAAAGAGCACTAAACTGAAAAACAGAAAAATTTCCTCGATGGATGATGGGGGGGGTTCAGAGTTTGCTGGAGAAAACATCCACTGACGTGCTCCATCCCATTACCCGACGGTGACATCATTGCATTGTATGCAAAACGTCCAGCCCCCCCCAGTCCTGTGAAGTTTATTTTCTCTCAGCTTACGATCCACCTCTTCCAAACAACATGAAAGCTCATGCCTGAGAGACTGAACCCCCTTTAGGCAAGGCCCATTGTTCAGGAAAACAATGCTTATCGTGGTCCTTGTGAGTTGCGGTCGACCTGCGGGAGACGTGGCCGGCCAGAGGAAGTTAAACCCAGCTGACCTTCGCAGCCATTGAAAGTGTTCCTGTCTACCATGCACCCGCATTCCCAGAGCCGTTAAATATAGTCCTCTGGCTTTTAATTGTTGTTGCTGCCTGCACTCACTTGAACTTTATCATTTCTTTCTATACTGCTTTTGTTGTCATTTTCGGGGGGAAAGTCCCATGGTTATCGGCCGGTTTCTTTCTTAACCTCCGTTCGCATGGTCCACTGTCATCCTGAGTGACTCCAGGGAGAGTGGGCTCAGCAATTGTGAGGCCTGTCTTACAGTGACATGTCTATAATCACACAATGGGCAGGTTCTCATAGGAGTTGGTGACCAAGCACCTGTTCCCAAACACACCATAGCAACAGAACCTAATCCTTCAGATGCCCCCAGGTGTTCTGCTGTGGGGATGACTTGAAACTGCCCCCCCCCCCCCCACACACACACACAGAGTGTTTATTCTTATGTGGGATGGGTGTTCCAGTTTTCTTTATTAGGTTCTCGCTGATGGGTAAATTGGTCCCTAATTTCATGGGTGGGGGGTGACTAGCTGCTGGGGGTATTGGTTTCTCCAGCTGGGGCAGAAAGAGGACACTATTCTTGCTGGACTGTCCTGCATGCCTCTCAGCCCTGTGCCAGTGTGGTGCCAGGGCCCACCTAAGCAGCCTCACATGATCTGTGCTTCCTACAGGAGGCTCACTGTGACTAACTTGGATTAATGCAATGCGTGTTGTCCTGGTCTTTCCACACCTTGATGTTCTGCAGATAAGCATGGGAGGAGATGCTTGGAGATCTGGAAAGAAAGTGCTGGTCCCCTGAGACAAACCTTTCTCAGTTCAGCTGATGAGGATGTCTGTCTGGGTCTGGGGTGGCTGTTGTTTTCAGTATGGTACTACTAAAGGCCTCAGTAGATCTGTGTACTATGCTGTTACTCCTAGCCCGATTTGATTATCACCTGAACGTCTCTATGGCTTCCTGGTGAAAAGGAGCCTTCCTTCTCGTCCCTGCAGAAAGGCCAACTGAAGGTTTTTTCGTGACTGGCCCCACCAGGCATCTTAATAGGTAGCACTTACCCTGCCTTCACACTGCCTGACTTTGTCTGTTAGCACCCCCCGGATCTTTCCAGATAGCCTGGTCACTCTACTGTGGAAGCCATGAGCAGCAGCTCGAACCATTAGGCTGAGGAGACGCCCCCTCTGGTTCGAGCCTTGGCCCACGAGAAACACATGACGGTGGGTGGAGCCTGCAAGGAGAGACATGGGCACACCATCTTAGTGGTCCCTGCTGACCTGGCGCTTGCCACACTCAGAGGTCCTCCCTCCCGTATCCCGTCACTCAATTAACATCCAGCAAGTGCCAAACAAGAAACGTACATCGGATGTTAGCCGACTGCTCAGATTCACTAGCTGAAAAAAGATCGCTTGATGGGGTGGTCCTAGGTTCACAGTATGTCATTTAATTTCTATAATAATCAGGGGATCTTTCGACAAAGGAGAAAGCCTAACCATCTGCCCCAAGCTGCCTTTAATTAATGAAGAGTGGTCCCAACCACTTTCCTCAAAGGGCTACTCAGTAAAAGGGAGGTTTTGTCATTCTTCTCTTTGCTGGATTGGGGCGGGGCTATTTTTTTTCTTTTGTCTGCTCTGTCAGGTATCCCATGAAGTGGCCTATATCAGCTGTCAGCCTTGAGCAATCGGCCGCGTGGTTTGTAGAATTGTCTCTAAACCCTCCTTTAAAGAGACCCATGAACCTCAACTCTTCAGGCCGCCGGCAAACCGGTCGAGTTTGAGTCAGCCAGCGGTTTCTGCGGCCGGGACTGCCGTCACCTGATACTACCGTGACCGTGTAGTCCATCCTCCCTATCTCTGCTTGTCATCCCAAAGCCTGGAAAAAAAAAGCTTTTAGCGGCGAAAACAAAGCAAGCCTTTGTGCTGGAAACTATAATCTGATTGCTCAGGTGTCTTCCTCTTGTTTTTCAGAGGAAGCCACCTTGAAATATTACCCCGTGAATCAAGTGGGTAATTTACAGAGGGAATAGGGGTGTAAACACTTTCACGAGAAAAATTTGTCCATTTTGCGTCCAAGTCACCAGCCCTGTACTGCCGGCACTGGGAGATGTCTGCTTGAGTGGCGTTTTTGTGTGGGTCCTCCTGGAGGCGATGAGGCGCAAACATGGGCCCGTTAGCACAGAAGGGTGTGGGAAAGAATCCCCAAATCCCCCAGATGACCCATGCTCCTAGTAGAGGAAGGAGGGAGGTGAGAGTGGCTCGTCTCCGCGTCCGTGTGGAAGTCTGCTAGGAGTGAGGGGTGACGCCTGCACAAATGCTGAAGATGCAATTGGGATACACTGACAGGCCACTGGCTGGAGTGTGTGCTGATGTGTGTGTGTGTTTATTGTTCTAGTCCCAGAATGTCTCAGTAAGAATAGGAAATCAAGGAGAACAAGTTTAGGAAAAAATATGGCTACAAGGGTAGTAAATCCAGAAAAACAGACCTTGTGCGGTACAAAGGTTTCTTTATTTTTTTATCTTTATCTTTAGCTTCGTTGGTGTGGCATTAAGGCTGGTGCTAGTGACACGGTAACACGTGTCTGTCTCTGGTTGATGTGTCCCGTTCGAGATTTATCCAGGCTTTTCCTGCCTGTTGTCTGTACCCATGTGAGTTGTCCCTTTCCCACTTGGGTGACCAACATGGTCACACTGAAATGCTCAGAAGAATTCCCCATCTCTGCACCGTCATGCTGTTTGTGGTGGGTTGGATCACCCACCACTGCACCATGTGATATGTGATTGGCTCCCTGCATGACGGGGGAGGGGCTTATCTGATGGCTGCTGGTGAACTTATCAGGGCCTAGTCTGATGACAGCCAGAGATAAGGCTTCTTAGTGGGCTGGTATTACCCTAAGAGGTTTTGGAGGTCAGGGCCCCGGGCACGTTGCAGCGGTCACAGGCCTATGGACCGTTTCCCATCAGTGCAGCTTGGGGTTCCAGCACATTCCTCCGGTGAGTACGTCAAGCTTGATGCAGGCGGTTCATGTGGGTGACTTTTATGAGGGTAGTAACGGCGTGTGCTGCCCCTGTTCAAGTGTGCCTGTGTTTTATTCTGCCTGTGCTGTACCTCTCAGCCTACAGTGGTGGGCGTGTCAACTCAATAAACCCTCTGTTGCTCCAGGGAGTGTGTTTGCGTGCAGGTGTGCTAAGACCACGTAGCCATGAGAGTGCCAAGGCTAGGGACCATGCACGGTTGCAGAAACGCTGTGACCCTCTCCAGGCATGGTGTGAGCATTCGTGCCATTTAGAAACTGGAGCTGAAGTGTTTTGGTCAAACGCTGCGTCTCCCGTAACCAATTTGAGTCGTTTTGGAACGCCGGCTAAATAAATCGATACTACAAACGGATTGTCTGACATGTTGTTGGGTTGCGTTTGTTCTCCAGCCCAGGGGAACGCAGCAGGGCGAAGGATTGCACGCCGGGGACAGGAGATGATCTGAGAGGGGTGATCGATGGCCTTGTCCTGATTTCCGCATAATGCAAACGTATTGACGCAGCCCCTGCTATTGATTCACGCAGAATTTATGACAAGGCGGCACCGGCTTTCTCAGATCTCCCTGCTCTGGCCTCTTAAGTGCTTTGGAGTGAGTTTGGTCTTTGCGTTAAATGGTTAACTGTGCTTGCTAGTATAGGAATTGTGGGCTCACTGGGAGGTAGAGTCTAGCTCTCTGTTGACCTTTGCCCTTTGTCCCATGGGTCATAGGATCATTAGCTCATTTTGACAGAACTCCAAAAAGGGATTGAGGGCCTTCAGTGCATTTGGGGGATGCGGTAGGCCCAACATCTCTGAAGTGTGGTTTAGTTGTTTTTCTAGTGTCTACCCACAGACTGAACAGGCCTTCTGCTTGCCCACAAGCTGGTCATAAACAGTGTAGAGTTACAGTGATGGCGATGCAGCAGGAGATAAAACGGGCAGAGCTACTGGGATGTGCCTCTTACCCATAATGCACCTGATATCTGAACTGAGAAACTCAGGGGTGGTGATGCTGATTTCCCCTCCAGGTACATTTTTGCCTTTCATTTGTTTCAAGTTCTCCTCCCTGAAAGAGGGGAAATGGGTGCGGGTGTCTGCCAGAGAAGTAAAGTGGGGGGAGGGAGCTGTTTGGGTTTTACCGAGGTGGTGTATTGGGTTAGGACGTGGACCTGGAACCTAAGGTCCCACAGGGTTTTGCTGTTGTTCCTTTAAGCAGGGAATTGAATCAAACTGACGATATCCGGCCATATAAGAGGGTAAAATGTTGGCAAGGTTCTTATGAGCTGAGGCTGATACTTTCGGGGCTCAGTAGCTGTTACTCAGTAGTCCATATACCAAAATCCCCAAACCATAGCTTATCACAACCCACTTTGTCATTGGCCAGTAAAAGGAGTGTTCTTTTCCACTCCCTTACTGAGAAAATGTGGCACAATAACTCCAACTTCCACTAGAGGTGCTATGCATGGTTCTACCCTGTGGCATTTTTGGTGCTGATTTGCGGTTATCTGCTGCTTCCCTGTGGTCCTGCACAGCCCTCGAGGAGACCATTCCTCAAGGACTCCTGCTGAAGGGTTAACATCCTCGTCTTATTTAAACGAAAAATTTCTTGAGGTAAGGCCACAAAGTGAATGGACTTTCTACCCAGATTTGGGTGTTTGTGTGCGTGGCTACGTGATCGCGCTGTTCTCCGTGCATCTGTTAGTGTGGCTGGCTTACACATGCATCCCACTGACAGGGGACAGTTTCACTTTCCAAAATGCAGCAGGGTGTCATGGACGGCCTCGGGGAGATGGTCAATATTGCCCAGTTGTGGGTTACACAACAGCCTAGATTCTCCCACCAGCTGTGCCAAGCTGATATCGGACAGGAGTGACTGAGTTGGGCCGCCTAGTCAAAATGTGGGCTGTGTCTGGAGAAGCGGGCCTGGACTGGTCCGCCGTTGCTGCTAATGGAGGTGTTCCACTTTGTGACGGGTCACAGCGGGCCTGCATTCAGCCCTGGTAAATTCACTGTCTTGGCAGGTGGCTGTTTGTGAGCCGGGTTGTCTTCCTCAGGCCCTGGTGTGTGTGTGTGTGTGTGTGTGTGTGTCCTCTGCTTCTCAGCCAGACCTGGTTCGTCCTCTACCTTTGTAGAATGACCTTTGACTCCATGTCTTTGAGCATTAGATTACATTGAGCCCCCCAGGGCAGGAACAGGTGGATGCTTACTGATCTGCTAGAGCTTGTCTGTGGAAGGATGTGGTGCTGGGAGCATGGGTAGGGGGGCTGACACACTGCAGCTGTGAAATATGCACTCTGGGGTAGGCACCCCATTGCATACTGGCTGTGATACCCTCCACCCCTCCTTACAGGATGGGTTTTTAAAGGTAAAACAGTTGAGTGAAACAGGCGGAGCTCACGCTGGGAAAGAGAGGTTCTCTTATAATCTTTAGGTGCTGAGCTTAGGGCTGACACTACAGTGTTTACCATGACGGCAAGGCATGTGAGAGATGGGCTGCATTACGACCCACGCTGTGTCCTCCTATGTCTGCATCTCCACTTGTAGAGTAAATCGCTTGTAGAAACCGCTTACAGCAGATGCAGCCCGGTTCTGCGGTTCGCAGTTATCTGGCTGTAGTGCTGTTGAAGGTCTGCAGGATGACAGTAGGGAGGGAGCAGCGTCTCCACCTCACTGCCTGGCTTCTTCCTGGGGGGCCGTAGTAACGCGAGGCAGGAGCTTGGCGAGGAGGAAGAGGAAGCCATGCATCTCCTTCAACTTCAAGATGTAGACTTGTTTCAGGAAGATGATGATGATGATGATGATGATGATGATGATAGCAGCCACTGTGACTGCTCCAATACAGGCTTGACGTTCCAGTTCTCTCCACACTCCCCCAGCTTTGTTCAGCTTCCTCTCATCTTCCTCTATGGGTCTGATGTTTCCATGGCAAAGACCCCAGCCTTCTGTGTGGTTAGGGTGCCTTGTTTCACTTGGCACCGGTGCTCCTACAGTGGTGCTGCTGCTGTGCTACCTGTTATATGTCTCTGATTTTCTTTTTTTGGCTGGGGGAGGATGTAGCTGGCTACAGAAGGGGCAGCAACAGTTTCATACTGATCTCAGATCATTGTGTGCATGGGGGACCACCCCTCATGGGCCTGCAGCCTTCCCCTGCTCACTGTCGACCTGGTAAAGTTGGGCAACAGTAAGTGGAAGCAGGGTTGTGGAAATGGGCACCTTTCGCCTGGAGTGGGGGTTAGCAGGGGTGTGAGTGTGGGGAGCACACGCTCCTCATCTTCTGGAATGTTACACCTGAAATGGTTGACACTCTTCCCCCACACGAAGCATTGCTGTCTCCCCCCATAGTGTGTTCCCACACCCTCTGACTACCTGGAAAGTATTAAAAAGCCCCAGGGGACTTTTGCGTGGCCTACCAGGTGTCCACCGTGGGCTGTTCGGGCGTACGGCTCTACGGTGCCTCTCAGTCAGTGCGCGAGCTGCCGGCCAATCGGTTTAGTTTTGTTTAGAGGCACTTCTTTACAATTGGGTTGTGAGGGAGACAAAGACCATCCTCAGCTACTCATCTGAAAGCCCGAGTAGATAACCCAGAATACGGCAGAGTAACAAAGGTCCAGCAGAGCCGTAACGTTTTTTTTACGTAAACACAACATTGTCCGGCCCCTTTACTGCTGTTTCCTCTTATTGCAGTCTGGAGTAAAACGATGAGGTAATGTCTGGTGAACACAAACGAGAGAGCGATAAGCGTAGGTTGTAAAACGAAGGACCGGAAGTGAACGACAGACTGAATAACATGGTGACTAGGGTACAGTACCTAGGGCAGGAGGGGGGCATAGCAGCTAAAGGCACAGCGGGAGGTGCTCATAAAGGAGCTGAAGGGTTGAGTGGTTCACCAGCAGGCAGCTCGGGGTGTGTTGTTGCTGACGATCGTCGATCGCCCTGCTGACAGTCAGATCCGGCCTGTGAATGGCTGCTGGGTTATGGCATGGAGATTTGTTTATCCGTCCACTTGGCAATTCCATCAGACTCTCTGGCTATTGTGAGAGAACAAACACTGACATGTGAAATGAATGGCCGAGTTTTACACTGTCAAGGGAATTCGAAACATATTACCTTCGACTTGAACGCGCTTGTTTGTTTAAACTGTCGGCATAATAGTCCGCATCTCTGCGGACTGGCTTCTGTTTGCTGATGGATAATGCTAGAGATGGTGCCCCCCCAAACACGGTGGCGGTGTAGACGTGCTTTATACAGACCTGGTTTCTTGGGCCAATAAAATCCTGACAAAAAGTGTGAACAGGTATGGATTTAGCGATGTGGGGGGGCTGGTGTAAGTGTACTGCCTGCTGGACTGTTACCCAGAAGGCCGAGGAGCAGCCGACAGCCAGCGTGTGTGGTTTTGCTATCTTGAAGAAAAAAAATCGATTTTGTGAGAAGATGCTTCATATGCATTAAAAATAAAAAAGTGTATGTTTTATGTGGAGGCGTTGTGTTTGAGTAAGAGTGTATATAGATATTTTTGTTTGAGTGAGAGTGCGTTGACATATTCCGTGTGTGTCTGTGGGTGTCCTATGGCAGAACAGTGTATAACATAATCGGCCCTAGTACACAGAGACGGTGGAATGCAAGTGAAAGCCACATTCAGCGCATTCTGGCAGCACGCATAAAGTGTAAATCCCTATATAACACAGAGCATATGTGGCAAGGCTGCTTTAATCCCTCCCTGTCTTCATAAAGCTTTCTCATCTGACAACACGCCTTGTGGCTGTTGACAAAGTACTGAAAATAAAACGGGTGATGGCAAATCTCGCTGACGCATGCCGTACGTGCTGGCCCCGTTCGCCTGAACCACCACCGGGACGTGGACCTCAAGCGGTGTTGTCAGCTGAGCCAGCGGAGCGGGGCATTGTGGGTATTTCTCAAGGCGTGTTTGTTTTCTCTGTATTCCGCAAGGCCCGCGCGTTCAAGGCTCTTTGCCCGTCTGGCTTAGCTGCAGCTCGGCCGGCCCGCTTGGGTGTTTGCCCACGGTGTGCACGGCTGGCCCGGCGTCAGCTGTTTATTTGTCTGGTGGCACCTCTGTGCGATACGCCCATTCGTTTCTCATTGTGTGCCGCTCACGCTAATGTAAAGGAGCTGTAAATCGTGCAGCCTTGCCAAGTGTCGGATTTCTTGCTAAGCCTCGTTTAACAGTTGAGAGTCCAGGTGGGGCTGGGTGGGAGGGGCTCTCTTTAAGGCTCCACGCTGCCTGTGAGTTACCTGATGGCAGAGAGAGTTCTGTTTTGGTAGTCAGATATTGTGTGATGAGAACCACCAGCTACACGCCCTTAATGATGCAGCAATGTTCTCTGTATCATCTGATGCATTGTCACGCTTGCGCTCTCCCTTGCTGCCGCCGGTGAGACCGTCTATGCTCTGGTGACAGGGACACGGTTCGTACTTCTGCCACTTCAGCACTTTGCGTGTGACAGGGACCCCCCAGGGATGGGGGGGGGGTTTGATTATGCTTGGCTTGCGATATGTCCCTGACTTGGCTCTGAAACATTTGCCCGACCGTTAATATTCTGACAGGAGGTTACAGCTGATGGCCAGACCTGCTTTATTACCCACGATGCTTTGTGGAGTCCCTGGAGAAGGAGAGCACTGACCCACCATTGTATAACACTGCCTTGCAAATTTTAAGAGGAAAATTACCCTTGCCAGGTGTGTATTGAGGTGCCCACCATGGCTCGTACCATTGGTGATACGGAGTCACTCAGACAGACCAGGCAGTGGGTGACACCCCTCCTTTCTTCTTTCCTGCTGACACGTCGTCATGTTCCCTGGACAGCCAACCAGAGGAGTCAGTGCCAGTCCATTGGAAATGGATGCAGCATGCCCAGAGCCTGGGTGTCACCGCCATCCACATAGCATCATTTTTCTTTTTTAACATCTCCAAGGGAACTACGTATATCTTCATTTGGTTAGTGTAATTTCAGGCTACATGTCTACCTTCGCAAAGCTGGTGGCCCAGTGTCTTTGTTCAGGTTATTGTAAAAACGAGACCATTCCTTAGTCACCTGACCCATGTTTCTAGCAAAACCAGCTTTCATTTCTGCAAAGATGTGACTTGCTGCTGTGGAGATTGAGAGCTCGATGTAGCTGAAAAGTCGTAGAACCCCAGATGTCCGAATTTGAACTGGTGGCTGCGGCTAATCGCTGTGTTCTGGATATGAGCAGCAGTCAGCTGTGCCCCAGAGGGGAGCTTCGTAACGGCGGCACGAATGAATCAGACATCACTGACAGAGGATTCAAACCCCGCTACCTCGGAGCCTCATTGTCATGCGGTGTCCAAGCAGAAATCGCGTGAGGATTGCGCTGCTGCCGCTTTAAACGTAATATCATTTGACTTTCATGGTTTTCACAGATGATAAATCGCATAATTTCCGATGCATATTCCTGCAGATAAAAAACCTGTTTTTTATGGAACACTTTTATTTGCCATTATTATTTCTGAGACATTTCTGGAGTGGGCTACTCGGGCCTGCCGGAGATTTCTGATTGGCCGTTGACCCCCTTTTTAAAATAATTCGGCTGAGCTGGGGGGCTGTTATATACGCTGTAATAGATATTTCCCACGGTGCTGTTCTAGCAAAAATGAACCAATTACCCACAGAAAGAGAGGCTGAGAAGGGGTAAGGATCTGAAAACAGCGCATCACCATCATGTGAACGGTGGTCTTGGGAGGAGTTCAGGAACGGGGGGGAACATGAAAACATGAACCTCGCATGTTTTTTGGAAGTAGAGAGGATGCCCCGGTGGCTAAGGCTCTTCACGCTAGCTGCGCAAAGATGCAGACCAGTAAATTCCTCAGGTGTTGCAGTGGGGCGGGTGAGGGGGTGAAATGGTTTTTTAAAATGCTGATGCGAGAAAAGGTGTGTTTAAGTGGTACAATGCAAAGGAGCCAAGCTATAATTTGCTTCACATTCTAGCTGGAGAGACAGGGGGAGGAAACAGATGTCGTTTGGTACCATCAGAGTTGTTTGGTACCACTGGAACCTGTCATTAGCCCCAAGCAGAGAATGTCAAGCCATGGATGTTAAGACAGCGTGGAGGTGGGATGGGTTTGGGTGAGCAGTGGGACTCTGGGGGGGGGTTGAGCAGTGTTATTGCCTCAGTTCTGTCTGTCGTAAATGCAAAAGACCACCTCTGTCCAGGTGCAGGTAATGACCCTGCCGGGGGGGCAGTTGTTGGGATGGTGGTGTCAACACACACACACTTGCTGCACCACCAGTGGTGACCCTCCATTTATGGTAGGCTCCGAACAGGTTTACAATGGCTGGACGCTTTATGGCAGCTCCGTGTTTACGACAGAGCCCAGTCATCTTCTGGATTGGGGTTCTTCACCCCCTGTCCCCGTCTGGTCCCTCGGTGGCCTCATGCAGATCAGCAGGCCGCTGTCTGTCCTTTGCGATCCCAATGATGAGAGTGTGAACTGCGGCCTGTACTCTAATTTACACTCATCTCTCGTCACGGCGGTGGTAACGGCTCTCGGTGGCAGTCTGGGTCACCGCACGGACAAAGTGCCGCTTTTCAGAATAGGTGGAAGGACTTCATAAAATCTTCCCGACCTGCAGCCCCTCAGAGATCATCTTTAATGTTCACGCACGCAAAGACTTAATGACACCATGGCCATGTGCCATGTCGCCGGTTAGAACCAGGCATGGTCTGAACGCTGTTGTGCGTCAGGAATGCTGGCTGCTTGCGGCCCAGCTTTCTGCTGACCTTTTGTTACCTTCTGGTATCTCTGTCCCACCATCTTGTTGCTACCATTGCCCCAGAGCCTATTCCGGAAGCGCTGGGCCATGGAGGACACGGTGTCTATCAGAGCTGGGTCGGACCGGTGCAGCAATCACCGCGCTGTTGGAGGAGATGCCTGGATTGTTCTCCGGCTGTGGTGAAGGTCGCCAGAGTTCACTCCAGTGTCTGGATAGCAGCGTGGGGAGCGCAGTGGGCAGGCTGTGGCTTGGAAAGCTTTACAGGAGTCACCTTGGAGCAGGGGCCTGACCAGAGGGTCTGTGGGGGCTGCTGCTGTGTTCAAAATAAGCAGTTTAGACCGGGGGGCAGCGCACTTGTTAATGCTGGAGGAAACCTCTGGGCTCTGAACAATGCCCAATTAGATCGTAAACAAAGCCGGGGGGGGTGGTAGAGGCCATTAGAGTGTCTCGTCCCCCCCCGTTATCATGCATGTTGTGTCTCACTGTGAGGGGCTTCCTGAGAACATCAAAGGCACACATTCCCACATTCCGGGACAGCTTGGATGGGATCCTGGATTGGCTTCCGCCCTTCAAAGAGACACCTCCCTGATATTGACTCTGCTGTCGCCCCTTTCATCTGCCAGAGGTGATGCTTATTTTTTTGTTCCCTTCTTTTGTTGTGTCCTCACAGCCCCTTGAGCGAGACAGGGTTCCAGACAGTAGGTCTGATCTGAGTCCCAGTTAAAACTGGGAGGTCGTGTGATGAGGTTGGGGGGCTCTGCTCCTAGGATGGGTTGGGTTGAGTGTCAAAATGAATTGCTGCCTGGAGAGTGGTAATTCCCCCTCCTTTGTTTATGAGGTGGCACTATCATTCTCCACTTCCCGTCAAAACAGGAAACCGCTGCAGCGAAAGGGAGGATAGGAAAGTACGACATCGGCGTGCGCCAGTCGAGAGCTCGGCCCTATCAGTGCTGACCCCCTTGGCTAAGAAAACAAATGCATCATGGCGCAGACCTACAGCGGGACACCTGCCCACGTTATTTTTATCACTTTCACAGCGGAATATTTTCCTCAGCTGTTTTTGGGAGCCTCCCTTCTGCATTCCACACCAGCGTGGGCCCGAAATGGAACAAACCCCGCCCTTAATGTTAGGCCCCTGTTTTCATACCCTCTTTAGGAAAGGGGCGGTCCTGCTTTTTTTTCCCAGGATGCTCCTCTGCTCGATCCCTTGACCCCAACACAAAGCGTTTTTCCAAAGCTTACTGTTGATTTGTTATTCCACCGCATTTCAGCTGTCATCACCAATTGCGAAGATTTCTGCAGGGAGATGACTCTGTTGGGCTGGGGTTGGGAGTTAGAAGAAGCCGTCGAACTGGGCAGTAGACGATGTGTTTGTGTTAACGTGTAAATGAAGAAACACAAGCAGCATATCGCTGGAGCAGCTAATTACAGAGCTGGCTATTTATTAGCTAGGAGAAGAAAACGTAAAAGGCAACAATGATCTCTTTTCACAGCAGTGACGCCGTCGTCTCCTGCAGAATCTTAATGAGCTGCTCTGAGCTGTTTGACCGTGCATCTTGGAGGGGTGGGGAAGGTTTGCGGTAAAGCGGTCATATTGTTGCTGAAAGGCTGGGACACCTGCTTCGTCCGCTCCCTCAGAGGCAGGTTTTAGGGTGGCGGCTTACTGTCTGTTACGGGGGGGGGGGGGGGTCATGGACTGTCTGACCATTTATAAGGTGAGAGTGACAGGAATGACGTCGTCTTCAGGATTGAGGCAGAAAGGCTTTGAAAAATGTCCACCAGGACAGTACCTGAGAAAAAGACTCAGTTATTAAGTGATTGTTTGGAGGGGCCAGTTTTACTTCATAAAACTTAAATTAAATTTACATCTTTTTCTGTGTTTGTGTGCCTGACGCTGAACACTGTGTTTATTTGTATGTTTGTCTGTGGATTGGTCATCATGCACCCGTATCTTTGGTGCTTAAGGCCTCTTCCCCATTAGGGATCAGTGGTTTCTCAGAGCCCTGGCCATAAGCCTAAACCAAACCTTAAACCTAATCTTAGATCACATCTCTATGGTGTCTCTTTCAAAGGGCGTTCAGTTGATGCTGCACTGGTGGAGCTTTGCAGCCTTTCTAGCAGGTCTTCAGCTTCTGCCAGAGGTGTTGGGGGGTGAAAAGTTCAATGAAGTGGTAAATGGGCCTTAGATGTGGTCCAGACCTTATGATGCTGCTTACTTCCCAGGGGAGGAGTTCTGACAGTGAGATGGCTGGCAAATTTGGTTTCAGCTGCACTGCCTTGGTGAAGACACAGCCCCCGCCAGGGCAAAACCCGGATGTGAAATTCAGTTCCTTGTTTTACATGCCCATTACCAGCTACAGAGTGTAAATAAAGTCTCCGGGCAAATTGCTTGAGCATAGATGGTAATGTACTTTGGAAAACAGCTGGAAGTGAGGCGTGTTTGAAGTGGACGGGGGGTTTCTTGTTTCAGATGCAGATGGAATCCGGCAAGAAGGTCGGAGCTCATGTTTCTTCCTGACGGGACTCTAAGAAGTGTCTGCCACCTTGGTGTAACAGGAACCCTGCCAGAAAACAGTTCACCAGCACCATGACCCCTGACCCCCAAAGTGACAGCTCCTGCATGTGGTCCAGGAGTTAGGGGGCCTCTCCTAAGGGCTCTGCCTTTTCTGCTTAGCCACTTAAGCAATGTGGAGCAGCATTTGGACACTGAACAGGCCCAATTCCCCTTCCCTCTGGCCCACGGCTTATCTGGTTGGAGCACAATGACCCCTCCGCACTCTCGGGGTAGTCAGCCTGAAGCTCCCAGCAAGCATCGTGAAGCGTCTCTTCACCAGGCTCCACCTGTGGAAACTGTAGACCAGACTCAGCAAGGTGGCTCTGTCTGGCAATGAGACGGAGACCCTGAAGGCAGCTCTGACCCCCCCAAAAATCACTGTCAGGAAGTACTGAAACATACCCCAATGCTATGTAACTACCGAGGTCAGTAGAGTACTCCGTTAACCGTTCTTTCAGAGTCAGCGGCATTGTGATGTTAGGGTGTTTGTTGTGAGTAGAAAGACAGGAGTCGTTTTGGATCTCTGGACATTTCTCCTACTTTCACGCCTACTTTCCATGCTCTTGCTTCCACCCCATGCCCCTCCACTGGGTACAGTGGCCTTCCCTTCCCTGCAGGCTCCCCATGACGTGGCTGAGGCTATGGGGAAGCGGCCCACTCCCTGGGATTCTCGGGCACGGCTCAATGAAAAGCTCCGCTGTGATGAAAGTCATTGGTAAAGAAACGAGCGGCGCACACAAAGAGTGAGGCCAGCTTCTGATTGGTTCCCCTTCTGTAGCCCCCCTCCATCCCCCGCCACTCCCCACATGGGCTTAATCAAATGGACTTCACTGGATCCTAACGGAGTAGTCGAGGAACTTGGCTCATTTGAATGCAAAGTATATTGTAGAAAGCACTCCCCCCATTTTGCTTTCACTGCCAGCTACAAGACTGACCACATGACACCATTGTTCCCAGCAGACAGAGTGGTTAAATGGCTATTGTCGCTGTGCTTGAGAAGTACTGTGTTCAGCAGGGAAAAAATAAGAAAAATGCCTCACATTGGCTAAGTGGATCAGGGTTCCCAGCCCCTTTTTTAGGATCCTGGGGGTTTTGTATCAGCCCTTATCTTTGCAGTCTAACAAAACTCGTCTAGAGGTCTATGGACGTATAAACAACTGATGGTGATATAATAAAAGCTGGGGTGTGTCTGTAGCAGAGTTCCACTTCTGTTGATATGGACGTTCCCACTGACCAACATGCCATTTTCTCTCACTAGTACCCTCATCAGTATCACAGCTACTTGGCAGGCTGTGTTCCTTTTCCGCTCTGTCTCTGTGGATTTTTAGTATTCCGTCATGTGACACCTGTGTGTTCCCGTTTAGCCCATGCCACTGTCATCTACACCCTGGGCTTGTTTCAGCAGCACAGGAAAGAGACACTAAGGGCTTTAATTGACCGGTTACTCAGGGTTTGGTGCCCATTCCGATACCTTTTTGGAGGGTGCGATATAGAACAACAGAGAAGACCTGAGTGAGTGTAGGGCCAGCTGGGCGTCGCCTTCATGCCTGTATAGGGCCAGCTAGGCAACACAGTGCCCGGCTTACATTCACCGTGTGCAAGCTTTGATTACGATTCTCTCTGAAGAACCACAAACCACAGTGTTGTCCTGCTGTATCTACCTCGCATAACCCAGCAGTGATTTCTCTGAGTCATCTAAATGGTGAATATTTAGCATGGCATGACTGTGATGAACCAGAGAGGTCTATATTGTTTCACACCGTGGTGTTTAATCCAGGGCTGCCAACCTGTACTACCAATGTTATCATCGGCTTCACGGCAATCGTCATCGCCGGAACCCTGCTCATCGTTTCTATTTCTTGCAGGTTTAGGAGACTTCAGTACTGTTTGATGAGGCTCATTTAAGATGTTCAAACAGGCCACAGCTGCTTTCTAAGGCTGCGATTCTCACAAGTGGGGGGGTCATTCGTGCAGGCATCACCAGTGAGGATGCTAAGCTAACCTTACCTTTTCATTCTAGTGTGATATTCAAGCCATATGCTTGGTGCAAAAACTTACTGCCAATGGAGTACTGATACCTCATTAAATCTATGTGGTTGAGCTGACAAAAACTTTGACGGAAATAGTGTAGTGCCTTGGATTCCGACACATCCTGTGTGATGGGTCTTTTGGACTTTTCACCCTGGCTTCTGTAGCAAACACATTTCAAAGGCTTGCTATTGCCTGAGTTTGCTTTCCTTGGCAAGAGTTACATGCACCCCTCCTAAAACATACCTTCTGCAAATGCGCCCAAATGGCAATGGCTTCCTTTGGAAACTGTATCCTAGATTTAATGCTTGTTCAGACAGCCTAGTTACAGGAGCACCTACTGTGGAGGTAAGGGGGGTCTGGAGGAATGCGGAGACCAGTTGATAATGTTCCTTTGGGTGGTCCGTATCACCCACTCGGTACAGGAGGTGTTGGCTTTGTTAGGCCTGCCTGGTCGAGAGTGGGCTCATTGAGCACGGGGAATGTTCCAGAGTTTGGACTGTACCTTAACACGAGGCGTTGGGCCTTTTTCAGGGCACAATGGGTCAGAACTGCCTAAAGTGAGGGTGTAGCTCTGTTGAAAAGCTCAGAGAAGGGGAAACCCATTATCAGCCCCTACACACTTTGAGTCTTTAACTTCTGTTTATTTATATTCCTGCCTATTAATTAACTTCTGCTGCCAAGTGATTCAACACCCTTCCCTTGTGATAAGTCTCTTAGGCTTCTGCAAATCTTCCTCAGAGAGATGGAGACGGGTCTCTCTTATTCCCAGTATACCCAGTCGGGCTATTTTCGCTAATTATACGCTGCGTTAGCTTCCCGCTCGGTTAAATGGCAGCATTAGGCTGGTATGCACGCAATGGTTTATCTCTTCCACATCTGGCTGCATGCCAGAGAAGAGTCATTCCTAGTGGTGACCTCTTGAGCCCCAGCCAATCTGATCACGTGGCTTCAGTAAATGAAGGGCACAAGATGAGTGGGACAACCCCTGGGTGCCAAGGTGGGGAGCCCCCGCCTGCTGGGTCCACGCAGACCGTGGAGAGCACGCTCAGTGGCTTTCTTATTCGGATTGGGCCGGGATGCCCCAGCCATCCAACCACAGTGTGTAAAGGCACTGTCTGATTATGAGGGGGTCATTAGTAAATTTAAAAGTCAATGAACCCCCCCATCTACAACAGGACCCCAGGGGATCCTGAAGTGTAAAACCCCACCAGGGGGAACCGGCCCTCCCAATGAAAACAGCACTCGCCGTTTTGTCAAGCGGAGCTCTGAAATGGTAGGGCTTAAAAAGCAATCAGGGGGATTTGTTGGAGACCTCGCCATTGCCCCCCCAGTCTTAAGCAGATGTGACCTTCTCCAGTGGACCCCCCCGTCACACACATCTTCCAGTCAAAATAATACAAAGTTCTCCAAAATGGGATTTTAAATGAAGCATGATGATTGTTTTGTAGAACTGTGGATATTTATTGAGATGTCTGTCTTTGTTGTGTTAACATGGGGGAGAGGCCTTGCAGACTTGTAGACTTCAAAGATGTGGGAGGGGAGGGGAGCTTTTGGAAGGGGGAGTTTGTGTTTTATCTTTTTTTTCTGAGGATCTGGGCGGGTTCACTCTGAGAATCGCTGTTACTAAGACTGTGGGTCTTAGGTTTTCTCAGATTGTCTCCTGTGACGTAACACTAATATGACAGAGGTGACCGTGTCAGCCTGGACAGTGAATCCTCCTGGTCCTCTGCCTGCAGAAGAGGCTGCGCCTGTGCAGATTTCAAAAGGTGGACTTTCCAAGCACTACACCGTGGCCATAGCTAAAACCCGGGGTGCCATCCTGCCGAATGCCTGCTTGACTGTACTCCTTCTGTTTCACTACTTTCCAAAAACTCCAGCAAAATATCTGGAAGGGTGCCAGATTCTGCTGACCTGTCTGTGCGTTTTAATTACATGGGAGATGAAGCTGGCGTGCATTCAGACACACACACGTGCACGCGTCTCCCAGGAGACCATGCCACCGTTCGCCCGAACACTAGCTACGGGCAAAAACAAACGCAGCTCCCGGCAGCTTGTTGAGGGGAGTCGAGCACCGAGGCACCACAGTGGGGGTTTCGGTGCACCCCCAAACCCATGTCTGTGATTCTGCCTGGAAAGCCACATTGCTTCTTTTACAGGTAGGCCCTAGTCTTTGAAAGGTCCAAATTGCTAATGGTATAGCAGTGGTGGTAGCTGCAAGCTCGGACCGGACCTTGATCCCGCAGGCTGTATGGTGGGCAGCTTGAGTGGTCTATATCAATGTTGGTGTGGTCACAGGGGTCAGAACAAAATCCCACCAATGGGGGATGCCAAAACTCTCTGGGGGGAGCCTGTTTTTCCCCACATGTGGTGATCAACAGTCCGGGTGTGATAGATGGACGGGATGTAATCAGGCATTTGGACACGCGTGGCAAATGGCAGACTCTGCTGAGCACCTCTGTGAAAGGGCATGTTGGACGATCAAAGGGCAGCTCCATGCCGTATTATCAAAAGGTGCTGAGGTATTCAGAAAAAGCCTTCAGATCTTCACAGCTGGGGAAAAGACGCTTTGCTTTGACCTTAACAGTTATTGTAAAAATGTGCTGCTTTTGGAGATAAGCCTCTTGCCAGGGTGACACATTTCCATTCATCGATCTTTTGTGTTATGCTTGGCTGTACTAAGAGGCCATGGAGATCATCAGCTCAGTTCATTTTTCCTTTGAAGTTCTGTGAGTGGTTTGAATTTGCCTGTGGGGTGGGGCTTGATGACATCACTCCTAGACAGGCGGGGCAATGAAATGGCACTGATATCAGGACTTAGTATACCCTGCACACTCTTTCATAAGGCTCCAGCACTTAGGAACACCTCAACTCAATGCACAGCTGCTTTGTTATTGAATAAGAATGCAAATCGAACAGTTAATGGCCACAAATGGCCTCTCAATGCGAATGAGACATGCTATTCATTATGTTGAGCTTCTTGAGATGTTTACCTAGTCCCATGCTTTTTATTTGATTATTTTATTTAGCTATTTGTTCCTTGTAACTTGCATAGTTCACATTTTATTCATTTTTTATACGAGGCAAATAAGATGCCTCCCAGACTTCTTCTGACCTTTCAGTCACATGACCCCCCCCCATTCCTCCCATCCTAAAGCTAACTGTTAGCCTCCTACTTGTATCTCCCTAGTCTCTCAGTGGTGGTATGGCTTTTCTGTCTCTAACAACAGCCAGTTTGTGATCAGTTTTGGTAACTGGAGGAATCTCCTGCAAATGTCAGGTGGACACAGCATGTGAACCTGTAAAATGTGACCACGTTTCACTGTGCCTTTCTCTCCACTTGCTCTGTGAGGTATATAAGATTAGCATTTTGCCTGACTACCCTTTGAAGGGAGAATGCCTACGACACTCCTGCTATCTCCACTGTTCTTGTCCTTTTGCGCTTGTATCTGTGACAGCTCGAGTCCCATCTGCTCTTAATTCCCTCCATACGTGTCTTTCTTCTCTCTGCCCTTTTTCCCTCCCTCCGCATCTGTTTGGATACGTTATCTCTGTCTTTACTGAAAGTTATCTCTGGGAGGCAGACGTGTAAAAACTTTTCTTTGAGATGAAGTGGGGTGTGGAGATTGTGGGAAACAGGCCTGTACTGCCTGGTCAGATCAGGTTAGGAGCAGGATTTTCAAGCAAGAATTTCATTGCTCATAATCTTTTCACTGCTCCAGGGACTAAAATTTATTGCTTGGAAGTTTTACATAATTTATTTACTTTTCAGGTAGTTATTTTTTAAGAAATAGTGGGACTAGATAAGTGTTTCCGGATTTTCAATGCATGACCCAAGAAATTCACAGCGCCAAACCAATGACCCATCATTACTCAAATGGCCTGATCGATGCTCAGAGCTGCTGAGTATTTCTGTGTTATCCAGACATCCATCTTCTAACTGCTTATCCTGATCAGGATCCCTGCACCACAGGGTACACCCTGGAAGGGATGCCAGTCCAGTAGAGGGCACATAAATGCACGCACACACACCACATGCGATTTGGAGACACCAAGCACCCCAGCTGCATATCTTCACACGTACACAGAGCAAATCTGGGCTTCAGATTCCCAACCCTGGTGGTGTAAGGCGGTAGTGCTAACCACTGACCCATCCATTGCCACGTTGTGAAGGTCGTGAACCATTTGCTGATTGGCTGTGTAGCATTAATCCTATGCTTTTAAACTTTCAATAGAGTGCCTGTGATAATGAACCAGCCATGAACTCCTAAACCCAGCAAAGTGTGTCAGGGTATTTGTGCCTGGGCAGGGAGGGGGTCAGCAGCTGTTTGGGATCCCACACAGCCCTTTAAAGTTTGGGGGGGGGGGGGGGGGGGGGCCCCACCCCCGCCCCCCCCCGCCGCACGCCGCCC
>JAACJT020000021.1:12593451-12629281 GCA_009936485.2 Gymnarchus niloticus | reverse complement strand
AATAAAAAAGCAGTAAAAATCACCCAAAAAATGGGGGTTAAGAATTTTTTTTTTTAGCTTGTCAGTGGACACTTTGTGTTTTGTTTCATGATGTTTGACCCCCCCCCCCCCCCCCCAAGAATTTGAAATGAATGTCAAAATAAGTTGTCTGGGACTTTTACAGAGCACAGCAAGTTTCAGCAGGCACTGCGGTGCTGTTTATTGACTTGACAATTTCCTGTGTATTGAGTAAGTCAGCTCTATCACTATGTTTCTATTGTCACCGGTGTATCCACCAGAAATAGGCCACCTTAACTGAAGACCGTTCCAGAAGCTGATTTATTGTGGCTTGGCCACTCGAAATTCTCCTGGGCCGTTAATTTAATTTCTGGAGGATGAAATAGGAATAAAACTTTACGACTGCACGCTTGAACCGAACTGGACACGCAGGACTCGCCTCTCTGACACTTCGTTTCTCTGTCGCTCGCCATTCAATTACGAGACCTTCGGTTTTGGTCCGCCTTGTAAAGAGCATTTCCCCGATACTCTGCTGGTCGAAAAGGCTGCTTTGTGCTGTACCGTTAAATTAAATGTGTTCATCAGGCGTAACAATGCCTAGTGCATCTAGACTCATTAATGCAAAAGTTCGTTCCTGTTTATATTTTTAACGCAAGAATAATGACGAAAAAGTCATTCTCCGCTCACCTCTTATCTCCCGACATGTGACGGTGTGTGGGGATAAAGCGGTTTAAAGTACCCGGCGTTTTCAAAATTTAAATATAATGTTGCCCTTGTTCAGCCAGACGGTCAGATTTGGATCAAGGGATAAGTTCGCCTTGAGTCTTGGCAACACCAGAAGAAGGGCTTCATTTAATTAGACGTCCATTAAATGTGACTCATGGATACCGATAAAAGGATTTGGGAGTACATTATATCAGGTTAATAAGCCGTACGTCCCTTCCCTTGGATGGCATGTAACCGAATTGCACAGCCCTGCGCGGTGAGGCGAGGAGATGTCGGCCTGGGCCTCTCAGGACCACCCGCTCAGCCACTGGGGCTCCACTGCCTGTTAATTCCCTCGGTACAGTTTCATTGGGGAATAAGAGCACGTTTTACACGACAGCGACCACTGTAAACGTGGGTTTTTTACACGTCCCATTGTATCTTGGTCTTCGTCGAGAATGTAGGACACCGTTAGTGGTGTTAGGGCTGGGTACATCTGGATTTTATTTGTATGGTGTGCTTTCCTGTGTGTTTCTTAAACACATGCACTGCTCAGCAATCTAAACCATCCTTGGCTTGGTGAACTCAGTTAACGGCAGACTTAGCTGTAAAACACCAGTCGACTTCCCGGCAGCCAGACGGCCAGTTCTCTTACATGAGGGGGTCGTGACTACGGAGTGCTTATCCGTCAATCTAGCTTTGTACTTGATTGGTAATGATCGGTATCGAGTCGATAAGCGAGTATTATTATTATTATTATTATTATTATTATTATTTGAACAAGATCCGCAGCGACATGGTTTGAGAAAGTTCAAATGAACAAGTACTGTGTTAACAAATGTACTCCATACATATATTCATAATATTCATTCATCCATAATCCATATTTTCAAAACGCTGATATGGTAGGGATAGGGTCCTGATGGGGGAGTCACCCTCTGGACAGAAACTATTCAAGTACTAGCACCACCTCTGACAGAGCTAGAGTTTTTATACTGTACAGTTGACAACCCTAGTTTGCTTACTGGTTCAAGTTCCACAGCCTGTCTTCTGCGAGCTGTGGGGGACAGTGACACAGCGGTATGATATCCTGATATACTGTACATGTACACCCACAGCACAGCCTGCCTGTGTACAGTCAGCTCCAGTAGCTCTGTACATCAGCTTCAGCGGTTTTGTACATTCCTTTTAGATTATGTAACTGCATATTTGACGTTGAGACTTCTCAGCTGACTTCCAGGTAATACATTTTAGTACTGTGACTTATAAAGTCATTCACCTGGAATTTTAACTGTTTAACTGTGGGTGGCCAGTCAATGACAGAAAGGTGTTAATGTGAATGAAAGTCTGGTTTACCGATACCATGACCGTTAAAGTTCATAAAGCTGGGATCTAAGAGACAGTGGTAACTGGCCAGCAGAGCCATTTAATGTTTATTATTTATTTATATGGGTGTCTGTGTAACATGCGGAGTGGATTGTGTTTGTGTGGGAGGGGTGGTTGGTTGGGACTGGTCACCGGGGGAATTCTGTGCATATGTGTATAATTTCCGGACCAAGTATGGTGGGGGGAGGTCAGGGGTCAGTAATTACACCTGAAATGGTTTCCAGGCATCTCAAAGTCAGCAGGAAGCCAGTGGCACTCCAAAGCACTGCAAAAGAATTTCACCAGAGGGCCAAGCCTTATTGGTCTGCAGTGGGTGGGGGAGGTGGGGGTGTGGGCAGACAGAGGCTGAAGATGTCGCTTTCATTGTGAGAAGGTGCTCGATCGGCTTAATGGCTTCCCATCCTGTTGCGCTGAACCATCCAGCAGCTGTGTAATGGGGAGAGAGTGGCACACTGTCGTGTGCAGCAGCGGTAAAATGCCATCAGCAATGGCAGGAAGTTGAACTGTGCGGTCAGGCTGGCCAGCATGAGGAAGCCTTTCACAAGTTTGGTCACGGCATCAGAGGCAGAGCACCTACAGTACCATTGAACCCTAGTTAGAGGAGTGGTCTGGTGTCCAGAGAGATGCCTTTCTGAACTTCAGGTTGTCATGCTATGTGCTTAATCTGAGGAGTAGCCATAAAAAGGCTAAACTGTGATTTAGTGATGGGGAAGCCTAGCGTGTAAAATGTCCTTGCTTTTGTCATTTTAATGGGTACCAGTGTGCCTTGGACATACCCGCCTCTCTGGCTGTCCTTCTGGGAAAGTAAAACGGCGATTCGTTGATTTTATTGCCCCACTGACACATGTCCACATGTTGAACCTGAGCGGGGCTCTCCATTGGGGGGTACTGGCATACGGCAGCTGAATTAGCAGCCTGATTACCACTGAAGGTGATGTAGTGACGATGTCGTTATCTCTCGCAGAGAGCTGAAGTTTTCTGGCAGACGTAGCTGGTCATTCTTCACAAATGTTCCCACCTGTCCTGATTAAGCAGAGAAAAAAACAAAAATAATAACACTAATGATGTGGGAACTGTGGCCTTGGGTGCTGTTGGAGCTTATGGAGAAAGGACCATCAGCAGAGGCAAGTAGTATGTTTATTAGCTCTACATAGGCACTGCATGGAGAACCTAAAGAGGAAACTGATGGTCATGTGGAGCTCAGAGGATGAGGTGGGGTGGGGTTTGGGGGGTTCAGAGTTTAGTCTGATAGTTTCAAGATATGGTACAGCTAGCCATTTACTCCTCAAGTACTGCTGGCTTCTGGCTTTCTAAGCAGGGAGAAAAGCAGCGATGGTTTATCTACAGAAAGCAGGCGAGGCTTAGGGATGAAAATGATTGGCAGGCATCATGAGTTCGAGTACCGCATGTGCCAGGAAAGACACCAGTGCAGGATCAAAGATGTGCCAGCAGAGTGGACAGATTGTCAACATCTGATGCAGGCACAGTTCTGGTCAAACCTTCCCAGGATCCTTTGTATGGGGAGAACATTTGAGCATGGCAAGAAAGCTCTCGACCAGAGCCTGTGCTGAATTCCAGCTAACTCCTGGACACATAAACTCTGCCGACAGCTTTACAGGGGGACTGGGCTCAGTGACCCTCATAACCGAAAACGGCATCAGATGGGAAGCAGGGCTGTTTTATTAGCTTTCCTCAACCTCTCTCAGGTTGCCAGAGAGGTGCGCGGAGGACTTGGTTATTTTTGCTTTATGTAACGTCTAAAATGTTATGTTGTACTTCTGCTTACTTTATGTCATTCTGCAGAGCCATACTTTTCTCAGAAGAAAGTTGGGATAGCTTTCAGTGACTTTAACTGAACCTGGATGTTTACCCAAAGCTGTAGAAGATTTGACAGACTTTTGGAGGAGATTAAAACCCACCTCAGGAAAATCTCCCAGAGCAAGGCTATATTTCTCAAAGAATGGTGTCTTAAAAGATTATATTGACATATTGAACTCTACTAAAAATAGTCTTAAAGGGGAAGAATATGGCCCTGTACAGTCAACGTATTTTGTATGTGTGTGTAAGATGACCCCATTGTTGCCCCTTCTCCACTGGTACGGTGCCAGTTTCGGAACCAGTTTCCCCCTTTTACACTGAAAACTCCAAACTGGTGCTCGTGGTGAAAAATCAGTTTGGGAACTCGCACCCAAAACTTGCTGGAACAAGGAACCCATGACATGAAGTGCTAAGGAGCGGGACAAGCCTCACAAACTCTGTGCTAGGTTGTCCATTAGCAGACACTGTTGCATCGCAGTCTTCTAAATGTTAAAGTTCAATCTGAATTTCTGACACTTTGAGTAAATATATTGAATAAGTCGTCTTTGGATTAGGGATGACTTGAAACCACTTTTTCATTTCCAAAACTGATAACACGAAATTAAATATTTGTTGATATGAGTCTTTTTGTTTCTGCTTAAATAACTTCTAAGCAATTTGTATGCCATATTTTAAAAAATCCTCAAATTCCTTATCTCCTATAAGAAGAAATATGAAAAAATGAAATACGACTATGGCAACGTGAAGGGAAGCTTGCCCATTTATAGTATTGGATTATAACTTGATTTTTTTTTCCAAGTATCCAATCCAACGTTTTGGTCAGTATCGGACTGGTACTGAATATCGAATCACCACATCCATACTTTAGATGTGAAAATATACTGTCAAAGTTAGGAGTAATGCTTGGAAACAGAGGACACGGTCCGCTGGGTTTCTTTTATGTTGCCGCCAGAGCAGATCTGTGACTTGGTTGCCATGTCGTCACATTGAATTTGGGAACATGGGCCAGTTCCAAGTCTGTACTTCTGTCAGTATATCTGTCTCTGTTCCTGTCTGTTTTTCTGTCTCTCTGTTCCTGTCTGTGTTCTTCTGATCTCGAGAAGTTTGTGTGCCTCAGATGTACTTCTTTCCAAAGGATGTTCTTTCAACCCCCCCCCCCCCCCCGTCACCTCTCTTGGGACTATTGTTTTCCTTTATAGACAGGAAAGAAAAACATGACCTCGTCAGTCTTGACACCCAGTCTTGACATTTGGGGGGTCTTCTCACTAGCTTCTGGGTTTAGGACCTGGACTTGTAGCTCAAGAAATTTGTTCTCTTCTACGCTGGAAGGCCATTAACCCGAAGCCCTTATTGCTTCAGTAAATATTTCGTTGTAGAAACAGCTGAAGCTGAAGAATAGCAAAGTAGTGTAGTGTGTCACTTGGTGAAACCAGCTTCATAATCTTAATTAATGAAACCCAGCATTGGTCCCAGAGAGTGGTGGCTCACCTCTTCCACATGTCAGTCTTTTTGATGACCACCGAGGCTTGGGGGGAACGCAGACCTCGTAAATTTGTGCATCCACAGCTCTTGTTTGTGGTGGGACTTGATGTCGTGGGACGCAGACTCGCCCTTTATGCCTCTTAAGGGGCTGTAGCGGTGTGCGCAGAGGAGCTGTAGCCAGAAAGTGAGGTGGAGGGAGACAAGGCGTGAGGAGGCGTTTCTTTCTGGCAACACACATCCGTCATGTCGGAGGGTGTAGTCACACATCAGCTGGGCACACAGTGAGCTTGCTGTGAGAGATGAGTAGGACCGTGATCCCCTCCTGTGTGTCTGCTTGTGTGATCGGTGCCATGGTTTTTGGGCTTTTGCTCATGATACCTAGCAAGCTGGACCACTGCCACCCTCCAAAGCAATTAGATGAGGGCCTGGATGTTCCAGCAGGGCCCGCTGTGACTACAGGGCTGCATTCTCCTAATCCCCCAGACTTCCTGTCCTCCAACTTCTTCTGTCTTATTTGCCCCCCCCAAACACACACACAGTTTGCTTTGCTTTAAGACCCCGGCAATTACTGGGACTGCGGGTGCAGACGTGCCTTCTGGAGTCAGCATGGAGTGGGGAGACATTCTAAACAAATACAGCACCCCCCCCCAGGCCAGGAAGTACTTAAGTCTGAATTTAGGCCCTGGAATCTGCAAGCTGGACCCAGGAGAGGCCTGGACCACACGGTTGGTAATCAAATTGTAAAGATAAGGGAAGTTCCAAGGCAGAGCCTCAGAGCCCACAGATAACAGGAGGAAGTGCCTTTTGGAGCGGTTCCTTCTGCTGGTGTTTAGTCGACCCTAACCCAACATTCTCTTTCCTCTGCAGGACCCAGGCTTTGCCGCCTTCCTGTTCGACAAGCTCCAGTTGCCCGAGTGTATCGTGGGCAGGCATGAAGAAACCGCCGGTTGCCAGGTGTGCGCCACCACGCCACACCAACTGAGGCAGCAGGCGCTGCAGATGGTGGTAGCTCTTGCCGACGACGTGCCCGACCTGCCGGCCTTCCCGGCGCTGCCAGGGGCCACTCACAGCATGCTGGCTCTTTCCTCGTCTCATGAGTGGCCCCCCCCCAAGGCCCAGTATCGGGGACCCGGTTGGTCGCCAGGGGGTACTGATGGACCAAAGTCGGCCGTCCTCGGCACCGTCACCATCCAAGCCCAGCAGTACCTAGAGGGCATGTGGAGCATCTCGCGTGTCAACAACTTCCTTCCTCAGCCCGGCCCGGTAAGCATCTGTCTGTGTTCGTGTAGAAGCCGTTAGGCAGATGTTGCCCTCTGCACATGGTCCATTTCTGATTAGTATTTTGTGTGTTCCTTCATTTATACCTGAACCTCATTTGAGGGGCATCCACCTGTGGAGCAGAGAAGGCTATCATGCCTGACGCTGGCTGGCAGACCATGATTTTCTATGGACTTGGGGAGGTTCACAACCTGAAACTCTCTGAAGTTCCAGAGACCTCAAATCTCAGAACTCTGCTGGAGTCGTGACCTTTGGTTGCTCCAAACCCCTCTGTGTTATGGGGTCTCTAGGGTACCACCATTGTTGAGTCCCTGACCTTTCCCTTCAAGGTCTTTGAAAGCCCTTCTTTGAGATCACAGCTCAAGGGCTATAGAGGTGCTTTTTTTTCCCATACCTCTGCTCTCCTGCCTGTACGGGTAACGTCGTGGTGTCCTCAACGCTGAATAATATGAGCCCTATATCGATATCTTTAAAGACCGACTCTGTGTTGGTGTGGGGCTTCTTGCCGTGTCCCTGGTGCTCTCAGTTCAAGGACAAGCTGTCGCATACCAAGGTTAATAGCCAAGGTCCTCAGGTGTCTGAATCAGCTGTCACCTTCTCACAATGTTACCCGAGGGATCATTGAAACTGACACGTATTACCTGCCAACAGGTGACTATTGGGAAAAGGAGATGTATGGGGATTGCATCTGGGTGGGCAGTACTAGTGGAGTCATTTCATTTAGTATCAGGACAATAAAGTTACTCTGAGGAACTAAACCTCGCCTGTGTATTGGACCCTAATGTCCAAAGAACCCTGATGCCATAAACACGACGGTGGGCGGACTGGGTTCATGTACAGACCCCCCAGCAAAAATGATGTCCAGTGCTATCCATCTCTCTGCCCGTGTTCTCACCCACCTGCCTTTGCAAGTCTTAATAGCTACTGGTGAGACTGAGCTGACGACGTCTTGATAGCAGGAGTAATCTTTTCATTAGCATAGACAGAAGTGATTTGCGTAGCCGCGTCTGACATTGACCAGCTCATGTCAAATGATGCTTTTTGGGTTTTGAGAGGAATCGGTCCAGCAGTGCCACGTCATACCTGTTAAACTTAGCCCCAATGTCGGCACTTCCTCGTATTGACCAAGATCACTGCGCTGCATATAATTAGTGCCCACAGGGGCTGAAAATCGAAGCTCACCTTAATGGTTATGCAAATATCTGCTGGGCAATTTTCCATACTGAGGGGTAGTTATTGATTGGCAGGAACGCTACGGTGCTGTGATTTCGGCACGCCAAAAACCTGCCTCATGAATATCTGTGAGTATGATAGGATGGTGCCACCACACCCACTGCATCTTTATGTGGGCACCAGCGCTCGTCTACAAGCTCGGAAGGTGTCCCCCCTGTTGAGGGGCCCACGACTAAACAAATGCTTTAATGGCTTTCAGCGCCACCTTCCCACATTCCTCACGGCGGTGTTCACCGTGTACCCAGCCACCCTCCCCTCTGCCCCCCAGATGGCTCTGTGTCCGCAAATAGCGCAAATTCTGACTCCTCGCCACCTTCCCTTACATGGCTGACGTACGTTTAGGAATTGGTGTCTCATTACTGTTGCTCTGCCTTGAGGCCGGTTGAAAGAAACCTCCCAAAATGGTCTGTTTGGATGCCATTTGAGGATGCAGATGGGTGACCAAGTTGTTCATCGAGCTGCTGGTCAGGGCAGCCTCAGTGCATTGAAGCTGAATGCTTTTGTCGTTCCTCTATGTAAGCCTGAAAGGGCAGGTAGTGAGAGAGAGTGCCGGGGTGGCACCAGAACAAAGTGGGCCTACTAAGGGTGTTCCAGGATTTGGACCATACACTCACTGATCTGATTCCCAAGGGAGAAAGTGCTTAATTTTAACTACTCGAGTGAAAAGGCCTAAGATGTGTACATCACTGCAGATAAAAGTGTGTGTTAAATACATAAATAAATAAAACAATTATGAACTACCAGATGGGCCCACGGTCTCACCTGAGGTGAAGAGCGGCATTTGACGGTCTTCTGAGAGGCTCAATTAGAGGGCCCGCCAGACGGGCTCTGCCATTAACGAATGGCCACGTTGTCACATGGTCTGTCGGGTTTCCTGCTCCGTGTGTTTCAAGCCTTGTCTGCCCACCTGACCAGGTTTGAACTCGCTCTGCTGATTTATCATGGTTGAGGGGCACCGCACAGAAAGACAGGAGTGAACTTTTGATGAATTTTTGAAGGTAACTGATACAGGAGTGGAATTTATGACCATGTGGATGACTGCCATTGTAGACTGTTATGATTTAGCCTAATCTAATTGGTCATGCTGGGGGCACATTTCATTATGCACTTTCAATCTCACCTAGCTGACATTCTGCATGACCCCCCCCGCCTTGCTCTGGATCCTCTCTGGACCACCTGTGCTGTGGAGGGATGCAGCTCCTGTGTGGCGGTTGGATGTAGCACAGCCGGGCGCAGGTGGCAGGGTGCCACGGTTACGGAGGGAGAGGGGCTGTTTGTGTGGAACAGCGAGGGAGCAATGAGCCTGCGCCCCCAGAGCCTGTCTCTCTGTTTGTTTGGGTTTGTCGCATGCAGAAGCACGTCTGTCTCAAAGCCCATATTAAGCTGGCCCTCATGTGCCCCAGTAGCACGTTGAGGGCCATGGGCTTCAATCCTCCTCTCAGCTCAACAGCCCATTTGCATGCCTCTGAATATGGCTGAGCACCTAAGCAGACCAGAGACACTTTCTGGAGGACTTTCAAGACCCCCATGGGAAGCATTAGTGTAGTAAGGCTGCATTTTACACTTGCTGCATGAACACGGGTGTTCATAACACTTCGTGAGCCAAGTCACCCTGCTGACAGAAGCACTGAAATCAAATCATGTATTTCTTCTGCTTCCAGGCCCCTCCTCACACCCGGGCTTAAGTCTTCGTCTCAAACAGACATCCATGTGCTGTTACTTCCACGGGGGTGTTTTATGTGTGTCGTAAGCAAGGCTGTCTTTCTTGCTGTTGGAGGCTGGGGGGTCGAGGGGATGGGAGGTCCCTTTCCTGGCCAGCAATAGTGAAGAGTTGTGGGAGAGAGCTGATGGGGATCATTAAATTGTTGGGGGGGTTTATAACCCTCACGAAACCATAATTACCTAATTGGGGGTCTTTGGCAGTCTCTTCTTACCTTGGATGAGTAAGGTGCTGCCAGCCTGTGCGTCCACCATTTCCCTGCAGCTGGTGTAGCCCCTCCCAGGCACCTAGGAAATCATAACCGTGACATTGGGATCCAGCCGAGCAGCTCGAAAACGGGTGGATCGGACTGATCAGGGACCCTTTGGGAGCACGGCGCAGGGAGCTGAAATATCTGAGATGCTATCAGACGCGTCACTTGACATTTACCCATGTTTATAATGCACACATCAGTTCCTTAGTATTTATAGGCTGCTGACGCAGCCTCTCTGACAGCTGTGAGTGATGATGAGGAGGATGCAGGCTATTTTATTTTGGTAACAAAGCTTAAATATATCCCAGTATGCACATACGTGTGACCGGAGAGCGCTGGTGTAACATATCGACGTTGGTGACAGACCGTGCAGGATGGTTTTCTCTGTAGAAACATATTTTATTAATAACTGAAAGACGCTGGCTGGCTAATATCGATGACAAGTTCAGTGAAGGCTTCATCGGAGAGGAAGCGCATTGGAGAAAGGGGGATTCAAATGGTGACTTATTAAAAAGATGGCATTACGTGTTAGCATGGCGTCTGGGTGCTTGGGTGACCTCAGGGATGAGCTCACTCAGTTTGCCATGATGACTTGTGCCTGAGCCCTTCTCACTGTGACCCCCCCCCCTCATGCTTGAACCCTCACTCTGTCTTTGCCCTGTGCTTTGGATGTTACTATAACGAAGTGGAGATATTCTTCTTAATATGGCAGAGGTAGTTTGAATCCCATGGCTGGCAGAGTAACCACATCATCATTGGACCCTTGAGGTTAACCCCAAACTCCTGGTGTGCTGGATTAATGGCTGATTTTGCAATCTGATCCAAAGTTCTGTGTGTGTGTGTGTGTGTGTGTGTGTGTGTGTGTGTGTGTGTGTGTGTGTGCGTCTCATGGAGACCAAGGTGGTATATGTGAAGGCAGAAGAACGCCTATCTGTTTGTACAGTTGATAATAAAATATCATCATTAAATCCCATTAGTGACCCAATCAATGGAAGCCATCTTAGCTTTGAAGGGTCCTGGCCTACCACAATCTGTCAAATTTTCTGGTCCTGTGAGGACCAGCAGATAATGTGCTAAAAATGGCCAGCATTTGTGATTCAATCTCTAGTGTCAACTGGAATGAGTAAACCAAGCTTTCCTCACCATGATACAGCTGATGGATTACAGCATCATGGATTAGCTTGGATAGAGGTCAATGCATAGGGGGATGTCAGTCCTGCTGTGTGCTAGACCAACCTGTAGAGCCTTCTGAGTTGCCAAGGTGACGTCTGTAGGGTTTTCTCTCTGATTGAGTTAGTGCTTATGCTAGTGATGGGACAAATTAGGCTTCTGAACCCATGGTGGGTGGGAGTTCTTCAAACGAGGCAGTCAATGGCACCACAGGTTCTGAAGCCTCATTTGTCCCATCACTACTTTACACTACATCAACATTAAAGAATTAGCTGACGCACAGCAGGATGTCCTAAGTGTCCTGGCCTTTCCTGTGTGGATGAGCCGCTGCCCGGCTCCTGAGCCCCTTGTTCCCAGCCCTGTCTGGCATCGCAGACTTGTAGAGGAGCTGATAGCTTATGCATAACACGTATTGAATATTGTCAGAGACGGTATTATCTCACAGTGCCAACATGCAAATGACATCTGGTAGTAATGACGATGGCTCATTGGTGTTTATCTGGGCATCAGCAGGTATGTCAATAGCAAGCTTTTCCCTTCCATCTCCCTGCAGACTCGGGGCCTGACCATGGAGGTGGCAAAGGAGAACACGGGCCCCGAGGCCCCCGCCCTGCTTCGGAGCCCCGCCCAGCGGGAGCAGACCATGTCCACACCTCCCACCTCTACGCAGAGTAGCTCTGCTGCAGCCTCCTTCTTTATCAGGTGAGTGGGAGCCCCCCCCCCCCACCTTCAGCAAACCTCGAATCTCTTCTGTCTTAGTCCCGGAAGGAGCCAGTCAACATGCATTTACCTTGGTACTCCTTCTCATTTTTTATTTCGCCCGGCTGTGTCGCAAGTCCTTAGAGTCTCCCGGCTCCAGCATCGGGCCTCCACCAGAATACTCAGATGCTTGTGGCAACCCTCTGGAATTTTCTTCATCTGGAGCAGCAAACTATTAAAGACAGCCCTGTGTGATGGGATAAAATGTTAGTGATTAATCCTTGGACCAGTTAATCTGTAGGCATGGCTCCAGTGAGCTTTCCCTCGATGGTTGGAAGTCGTGTGGGGTGGACCTGCTTTGAGGGAACACTGGATGCCAGCAGCCCTGGGTCCTAAAATGTGGGGCAACCTGCAAGACCATAGGCCTCCATAAGGGCATGACCATGATAATCTAAAGGCTCCTAGCTGCCTCAAAACCGTGCTCTGGGCAGTGGCACTTGGGCCAGGAACTGTGCCAAACCTGAGCAGAACAGTGGGCAGCCCCAGTACCTGCATATGGGGTTTGTCCAGCAAGAAAGTGGGCGGGCCCAGCTGGAGAGGAGAGTGAGGCTGACCCTGCTATTGCCAGGGTTAATTTCATCTCCTGGTTTATCTTCTCTCGTGTTGGCTTTGGCTCTGCTCTCGCAGTGGGAATGCGGGAGAGAGATGCGGGAAGTCGGGCGAGGACGTCAGTTTCATCCCAACATGTTTTTTAGCCAAGATTTTTTTTTTTGTTAAACAAACAGTGCGTGTGCCAAATCCCAAAGCCCTGAAATTCCTCACCTTACATCTGGGTGAAGGTCATGTGGGAGGACATTGTGTGGTCAGATATACCAGTCATTGTTACTCCAGAGACTTGTGACTCCCTGCCTTGTTTCATTTCACAAAGGAGCATTCAGGTCCGCCGGGGTACTGCACACCATGTGCAGTGGGGTGGGGAGAGGGTATGCGTAGAATATCTTGCCCTTCCCATCTTTGAGAAGAGAATACCCCCATCTGCCTGCCGATGGACATGAGTGTCATTGGGGACATGGAGGAACACTTTGTTTGCTGGTCTTATCGAGCCTTGTACCACCAGAGCTACAGTGGGAGCTGGTGGAGGACTCCCGGGGGGAGATGCAGGGATTTACTGGGTCCAGACTGACTGACTAGTCACGCCATCCCCTGCATTAGGCACTCGCATACCAGTAAGTTGTCAACCCCAAAACTACAATGTAGTCCCCAGCTAGGCTTAATCCGTGTTATTTATATACCCCCCCCAGTCCCAGGAAGGTTTATTAGGCAGTCATCCCCCAGCTTGTGTCTCCATCCTGCCGCCCACAGAGTGAATCCAGACTGGGGCAGGGTCCAGCGAGTGTTGTCCACACCGGCTTGTAGAGCGCTGATGTGTTATGAATGAGGATCCGTATGCTTAGCAGAGAGGGGTTGAGCTGGATTACCTGGGCACATGCAGCCATTCTGTTGGAGTTTGTAGCCGTGGCAGTCAGCTCCTGGGCGTCAGCAGCCATTCAGAACAGACAGGTGGCTACCGCACCACCGCCCAGCCTCCGCTCTCTCTGCTTGATGAGCAGAGAGCCGAGCGTGTAATAAGGTGAGCGAATAGCTAGGCCGGGGTCAGACATGGTTACTGTTGGCATGGGCCATGGGGGATGGGTGTGGGGCTGCTGGCTCCAGCTGCTGGTTAGTGTGTGACTGAGCATACGCTTAGGGCATCACTGCAGGGCTCTTAATGAAAGATGGAAGGAAAAATAGCTAAATGGCTAATAGGCCATGGGCCTGTGTGTCCCACTGGGCAGTTAGTGTGGAGTGGGGGGAGGGGTTAGGGCTATGCAGGTACATGAATGCTGAGCGGGGGGTTGCTGACTAGAAGCGGGTGGGGGGTTATATACCCAATTGTTGCTTCTGTGTGTTTTCTGTTTAATGGGATGGGGGGGTTGAGGCTCCAGGGATCAGCCCAGGCTTCCCTTCTAATTACTCCTTTGCTGCCTTTTTTGACAGGAAGTGTAAACTGTTTTGAGGGGGGTGGGGCGTAGAATAAGACTGCAACATCTGGAACGGCACCAGAATTGGGGGTGGGATGTTTGGATGGCTGTCTGGTGGAGGCTGGTGGGCTTTGTTACCACACCTGAGTACCCCCACCCCTCCAGGTGAGCTGTCTGGTTACGGGACTCTTTGGGAAACACCAGACAAGGCTCGCCCATTGTGCCAGACCCCCCGCAAAGGTCCCTCACAAAGAAGGCACAGAAACAAGAGCATTCTCTTCTGAAAGATGAAATGGACACCATCCAGGCCGACTTTGTACAGAGCTGTCCAGAGATTATCAAAGCTGACGTGATCTGCTCTGCCGAGCCAGGCTATGGATGTGTGTTTTATTTAAGATGTCAGCTGTCCTAAACTGCATTTATGTGGGACACAGCTCTTCCTGCACTAGTGTGGGTGATGGAAGGCTCCTCTCAGTGACTGGGGTCACATTAGAACAAAGCACTCCAGGTAATAGGCCATCCAGAACCTTCCCAAGCTTGAGCATCAAAGAGCATCTTCAAAGTTCTCATGAATGCCAATAGCAGCGGCCTTTACCTATTAGTACCCCCCGGGGGTTGGGTGCAGTGCTGGATGTCGTGTAGGTTAGCGACATGTCCTCTTTCCTTCCTGTGTGCGGTGGGGTGAGCGAGTTGCCCAACCCGGCAGGATGGAGAGAAAGGAGGAGAGGATAAAGAGATGGAGGAAGCCAGAGTGGGGAACTCTGCACACTAATCACCTGTTTGGGCAGTGAGTTTTGAATGACGGCCATAATCCTCCTAAGTAACAGATTGATTCACTGTGGAGGGAGTTTGGGGAGGGGGGTGATTCTGTGAGGTGGCCACTGGGCCGTACTGCTAGGGGGAGGCGGAAAGGTGGGGGCGGGCAGTAAGCAGACTCAGGGCACGCTCTGGGGGAGCTCAGTACAACAGCCGGCTGGGGAGGGAGAGGGTGGAGGTTCACAGTATCAGGACGGGACCTGCAGAGAACATCATGGGCCTGAGGTAAGTGTCCCCGGAGACGTCCTTCTGATTCCGCTCCTCGCTTAGACTTTGAAATATTCCTGAGTTGTGCAGGTTTGATGTCGCCGTATTCCCTGCAGTGCTGGCGGCTGCTGCCTGCATACCATTTCTGCACTTTAGACACCGTATGCTCGGTCACGCTTGCAAAATATCATGGTCGCCTTTTTTAGGTTTGCTGTGTGATAGAAAAAAGGAATCGGCCATGGAATTAGTGCCAGTCTTCCCCACACTGGCAAGCAGAATGTTTGTGTTGTTTATTGTCTCTGATAAACAGTGTAACACCCTTAACAGAAAAGTGATTGTAAAAATGAACTGCATTAAATAAAGTCTGATATGATTTAATGTGTGAGGCATTTGTTCTACTGCTGATATTAGAATGGAAGCAGAGTAGTGTGAAGGGAGAATGACTGACAAGAGGAAACTGCTTTGATTTAGCTGGGGGGGGTGAAGCTGGGGGGTGCTACGTACTCATTTGTCTCTGGAGACTTGCAGCTTGTTCCCTTTGCAGAGCTTTCTTGGACTGACATTTTCTCAACATTATCTGGCCCCCAGGTATAATATCCCACAGGTATACGTGCTGATAAGAGGAAAATCCAGTAGCAAAGCAGTTCAGACCCACAACTGCTCATTCGTCTCCTTGTGTACTCGGCAGTTTGACACCAGCTGGTCTTCTCAAGCAGTAATAAGGCTATCAGGCTCTCCGTGCTTAATGGACGAGTTTTAGGTAGGAGAGATAAGCCCAGGTGTTAAGAGCTATCTCTGGCCTGCCTAGCCGAATCCAAATGTATTTAGGTGTTGAGTGAAGCCCCCCCCACTCTGAAGAGGAGCCAGCCTCCTTCCTGTCCTGGGGGACTATTGTTTGAGCTTCCCATCCAGATGGGTCCTCTCACAGCCAGCCAGCTACCCCCTGCCTCTCTCTGGTAATGGGTGTTAATGGTCCTGCTGCTTTCAGATCTGGCTCAGCCCACCCCCATGCTGTACCTGCCAGCTTTGCCTGGGGCCCATGCAGAAAACGCAACTAAATAGTTCTGGAGGAACTACTTCCATCTTTAGGAAAACACTGTTGAGGTCCTTGTTGAGCAGAAGCCTGACGAACCTTCCTCATGCATGTTAATAGACGGAGTCTCTTGCTTTGTATTGGGCACATTGTTAATCTGTAGCGTTTTCTGTGCAGTTTGTTCAAATCCTGTTTGAAGAGAAGGTACTGATCTTACAGTCAACCCATGCTAAACGTCAGCTCTTGCTGTCAAACGAGGGAAGGTAGCCTCCCTCAGGCTGGAGTGTGGTGTTAGGCCCGGTTGAGTCATCACCCATCTCACAGAGGGGTTTGGACCCCCATGGTCCTGCCAGTGACTGCCATTTAAGTCAGCGACCCTGGCAAGCAGTTTTTTTGGGTGGAGAGGTGTTGGGTGGTGTTACTTATGAAAACCAAAAGAATAGTGCTGACTAGCAAGTGTTGGAGAGTTCTCAGGCAGCTTTGTTCATTTGGGACACCTAGGGGATGTGTCAGTTTAGCAAATCCTAAACATCCTATGTCTCCTGTTACCTGATGAAGGAGCACCTTTGAGTGGGGGTGGATAAGGCAGATTTTGTGTTTGCAGCCATCCTGAGTTGGTGTGGCATAATTTCTTAAAGAGATGCTGCAATGGCTTGTGGGTAAACACTGGGCATTGCTGACTAATCAGATGAGAGGTGGATCCAGAAAGGCATCACCAGCACCTCAGACTGGCTGAGCTTGGATTTCATTGACACTTCCCAGTGAGGGGAAAAAAAATGGAAAGCACAGCCTGGCCAATGCCAATTCTAACATTCCTTCATCTGCTCCTTATTTTGTGGTGTTTATTTACTGGCCCTTTAATCCAACGGTAAACTCTGAAGCTTTGACAGTTGATACTACCGAGGGAAACCCAAACGCTGACGGGTGCCATGACTGGGGAGCAGCTGGAACCCGACTCCGTTTCCTTTAGCTCTGTGCTGCTGGCTTTCCTGCTGAGAGCATGGAGGCCGGGAGGCCGGGCAGAGCTATGACTATCGATGCATTTGGCCATGGGGGGAGATGGGGTGGTTCAGACATGAGCATGGGGGGAAGCTGACCATTGCTGACCATGAAGATCTGAATACTCAGAACCAACAAATCAGACCTCGTGGACAGACATTCCAAACACTTATGTTGGCCATGTACTTAAAAAGACATCCAAACACCACCAAACCTGTCGTGTGAGACAAATACATACAGTTGTGTCATTCACCCCATCAACACAAGGGGGCGAACAATGATTTTGCACAATTTGGGTTGGGTTTAAGTCCGTCTTGTCGTATAGATGTGGAAATCCATGAACGAGCTCAGCCAGCTCCCCTCGTTCCTTCATTCATTCTGGCTGACCAGATGAAGGTTGTGCAACTGATTACCCAACATGTTTTGACCAGTTGTAGAGAGTAGGTGGTCCCAACCCAAAGAAACGGTGTACATGGAAGTTCTGACTGCTTGCCCGCACAAGACGCAGTAGTCAACGCGGTGATCACCGCATTTTTTTTTAAACATTAGTTCACTGGTCAGGTAAGCAATGTCTTTGTGTCTTTTTTGTTTGTAGTATACTGCCAGCTTTAGAAGGTAGTTAAGAAGTGCTGTGTGATTGGTCTGCAGGCTCTTAAGATTTCCAGTGGAAGGTGCTGTTGGTGCTCTCAGCATAAGATAATGACAGCCCCCACCCACTTCTTCATGCCTCCCACAACAAATGAATAGTAATTGTCATGCCAGTGTAATTTAGTCTGAAAGGTACAAGTTGATTTCCCAGGCCAACTGCTCATTTTCAGAATTTTTGTTTTCCAGAAAGTTCCTGATTGGTGGAAGGTCCCAGTGTAATTCTCCCTCCATAGCTGACAGTATTTATGTGCTGGGTTGTGCTCGTTGCGCTCAGATTGCCCCAGAGGATAGCAGTGTTATCTTAGCAGTCAGCTAAGCAATCGCTAAACGAATGAACCTCCCAGAAACCCCTCCCTCCCTCTCACTTTCCTTAGCTTCTTTCCAGCATCAGATGAGTCGGGCTCTTTAACTTCACAGAAATCCATTCTGTCCAAAGTCACGGAGGAGTGGTCTGTTCGGAAAAAGTTCGGGGCCAACCTCAGCAACCGGATTTTCACTGCTCTGTGACACTTTGAAAGAGTGACTTTTTGTTTGTTCCGGATGCCTACAGATCTCCCAGCATCAGAGAGGATTACATGCTCTAATCAGTTTGTGCCTGGGCACATAAGGGCATGTTTGGCGATCCCGTTATCAGGATTCCAACGGTGTGCTCATTTGTTTGACCGCAAGTGCGTGTTGGTGCGTGTGTTCGTGTTTGTGTCTGTGTGTTGAAATGAGCTGGAGAGCGCACCATGGCATTAAGGGATTATTAGCTTGTGCGTTTGCATGATATTAGCTGAGCTGTCAAAATGAGACTGGAAATTCGGTGTTCTCCCATGTTCAGCGGAGAAAATCAAATTGGCTTTGAAGCGTTTTGTCTGGGAGCCCAATTTCCTGCCGTATTGTGTCCTGTGACCTCTTGGCCAGTCTGTCGTCTGGCCAGCCACTTTCCAATTAATTCCAGTTGTCTGTCAGCCGCATTGGCCGTTCATCCATCATAGTCGCAGCCAATATGTGATTCCCTTTTGCCGGCTGTGATCGAGACTATTGATCAGGAGCTCGGTGGCCAGTGATGGATGAAGCGGACTGTTCTTTCAGAGACCACACCGAAGGAGGACACGCCACGCTTGCTGACATTTTTGCTGCTTCTCTGCCATCTTCAGACTCCGCCTTCCTTTTTGTCTCTCAAAACTGCAGAAAGGCGTGATGGTTCCAGCCCATCACATGACAGAACCCTTTGCTCTCACTCCTGCTCTGGCTCTCCCTTTGCTGCCACTCTGTGCTTGAATTGTGCTGATCCACCGGAACATAGATCATAGTCTGAAGAACATGTGTTGACCCTTCCTGCTGCCCCCCCCGGCCACCTTCTTGTGGACAGGTGTTGATTAATCCATCACAAACGATCCCAGCAGCCCCTGGGCTGTCTGCTCCAGCGGCCAGGATGGGCCGTGCAAATAAATAATCAGTAGGTGCCTGCTGTGAGTGATTAATGAGGGAGGTGGCGACTCCACTGTCTCCTCCTGCTTCTCACTTCCTGCCCCAGCATCCCCTGTGTGTGCTTTGTTTTTTTTTCATGGGTGATTAATTAAGATGCTGCCCACAGTAGGATGAGGTTAACCTGTCGTGTCATTTCGCTAGGACCCTGCATGTCCAAGGGTCCTGGGACAGGGCACCAATCACTCCTGACCTTTAGAACCTTCTCTCCTGGGGACGTGCCAAGCCCAGAGTTGGCCCCAGTGTGTGTAAGTTTACATAAGGAGAACCCCCCCGAGTCTGTGCCGCAGTGCCTTAGGCGCTCTTGTGGCAGCACGTGTCGTTTCTCTTCTGGTGTGGGAGGGGCCGGTCGGCGTTTTGTTGGAAGTGGGAGACGAGACCTGTAATTACACACGAGACCTCAGCTACCTATGAAGTGCGTTTGACACGGTTGCCAAGCATTAGGAACTCCATTGTTTGTGAAGTCGAGAAAAAACATCATTGTTAAGATAAAAGCTGCTCCTAATCTTTTGTCAACAGCGATGGCTGAGAGACCTAGCAGCGATACAGAGCGCTGGGAAATGATGTCTTTATTGTTGCTGTCATGAATTACAGGAGAGTTTTTGTTTGCAAGCACTTCTGCTTTCTGTTGGCTCAACAAAGCCAGCGTGATGAGAGGAGATACTAACTTCCGGTTCTACACCAGGATGTTGTCACGTGTGGATGTAGCTTGAATGTATTTACTTAAAGGTGTCAAACTGTCAGTCTGCTGAAGTGTGCCTGTTTGTACCGTAGGCTGACTCCCGTGGCCTCTGGGCCTCGCCAGGCACCACAAAGATATACGTTATCCTAGCCTTGTCAACTCAGGAGTGATTTCCCCTTTCTGCGTGTACATACACCATGGAGGCTTAGCTCAGCTTTGACTGCTATGTGTATCAACCGCATTAAGTTTCTTTAATCCTTATTTTAATGAGATTTTTCTCCTCGTTTAAACTCCAGTGATTTAATTTATTTTTGGTCAACATGGGACTCCTGCCCAGATGCATCCTGGAAACAGAGACTTTTGATACTGGCTGTAGGGTGACTTTTGCGCTCTTGTTTCAGGCAGAAAACAGCCTGCTGCATTTCAGCCTGCCAGCCAGCAGGGGGCAGTCGTAGAGGCACCCCCCTCCTGTCTCATCACAGTTCCATCTGCTCCCTCTGTTTGCTGCCTTTCTCGTTTTGAATCTGAACCCCAAAGGTGGCAGGAAACTCTGACTCTCTGGCCTGTGCTCTGTTTTGTGTCACTAAGCCCCTAAGCCCACTGTCATTGGGATGTTCTGGCCTCAGCTGGGTGCCCACATGTACTGTGATACTGTGGTTGAGTCACTAGGCGCGATGCCATTCCCCTAACCCCCAGTAGTTTATTCCTGCATAATACAGTCCATATAGATGTTCCCCTCAGGTGTTTCCAGTGCTGCTCAGGAATCTGTCCTACACAAATGCTAATGAGCTCGAAACGAGTGCAAGAGTGGCAGACCTGCACTGACTATTACAGGTTAAGGTCATCCAACATTTTCCAGCAGCTAAGCCTGGGCCTGGTGGGATTTTATGTGTACATAGGTAAAATAAGATGGACCTGACACATGTGGTGTTTTTCCTCTATAACCTTTGGTACCATTCAGGATTTGCTTAAATCTCTGGTACCCTGCATCTGGCCATGTCTGGACTTCTTCGTATTGGTTCTCACTTGGACGGGGTGGGGGGGGTAAGACAGTCCTCCTTCAAGATATCCATGTGGCTTTCCCAGTATGGAAGCTCTGGTCTTCAGTGATTCACTGAGTCCAAAAAAGCTTTACTTGCACTCATGTTTGAAGAGAGAATGTGACCAGGAGTTCCTACCAGACAGATCATCTTGGGTGCTTGGTTCTTCTAACTGTTCGATGAGTTTAATCTCTGGTATGTGAGAGGAGATAGAAGAATGAGTGGCTGAAAAGAGTAATGAAAGATTTGAGAAATGATGACGAGTTTGGGAGCTTGGACCCAAAGGCAGGCCAGCATTTGAGTGCAGGCAGCCAGTGTCTCCCTTAAATGCTGCTGGTTCCCTGAAGGTTCTGCAAAGGTACTTGCTGTGTTGAAGACCCGTCCGTCTGATGCTCTGATAACACCATTCACCGTCAGCTTTTAACTGGAGTATGTTTGAGAAGTGTCAGGTGATTTGTGGATTGAGGACGATGAGGCCAGCTTCTCTCCCAAGGTCAGGAGTTGAGAAAGTGAAGATTTTTTCACTGACTGTGCCAAACGAAACACCCAGAATGATGACACGCTTGGCTCTGCAGAGGAGAAAGGTGAATTCAGGTCACACTAGAGGGAATATCTGAATAGGACTAGTGATGACGAATTGTCTGTGTTGAAACATTTGGGTGGTGTTAGTTGATGTTGCAAAAGGACATCATGAGAGCTTGATCTATGATGTGCTAGAGTAAGTCTTTGGCATTCATTTGAAATGAGCATCAGCAAGATTTTCTGGGAAGATAGGAATGCAGGACTGTGTATCTGGAATATCACTTTGGGTTGTGGTAACTTATCAAGCCTGTCCCCGTACTCATACCAGTTTGTCACGCATGTTTGATCACCTTTGGCTATGGGCTTAAAAAGTCTGTCTGGAAAAAAAATGAAACGCCATCTGAAGATGAGTTTATTTTGTTCCTGCGTACCCATGTCTTCGATGTGGAGCTGAATCTTATCTCGATGTCTGAACTGAAGATGGTGAGGTCATCTCATGCATCTGTGGTGTGAAGTCATCTGTAGTTAAATTGATTGAGGTGGCCCCCATTGGCTGGTCAATCTGATGGCAGCATTTATTTTCAGTTATTCAACATTAGTCAGGCTTGAGTAATTATTACATCAGAGAATTACGTTAGTTCTCTTCCATGGACTGTTGGTCATGTATCTTATGTTACACAGCGCCACCAGGTGGCTGTTTGTCATTAACATGTTTTTGTTCAAATGCCTGTCTGGCAATCCTTCTTCTAAATATTTGTGAAATGGCTAACGAGTCATTTAAAATAACCCACTATTTGGGTAAAAAGAGTTTTGTGAAAAAAATTTCTGGTACCAGGGTTCCAGCATGACTAGTGGAACAGCAATGAATTGCTCTTGAAGAGGACAGGAACAGGGTCAAACAAAAGCTGTGTCAAAGGTCGTAAGTGAAGCTAACAGGCTAATTAGCTCAAAACTGTGCAGTGGGACTGAGGGGGCTGTGCTGAAAGGGGCAGGCTGGAGATGAATTCCCACAAACAAGTTAATGGAGGTGCCGGGCTAATGACCTGTCTGGGCTGAGGAATTTCTCCCACTAATTTGACGAAGCTTGAAAAGATTATTGACAGCAACCCAATTGTGAGGCCTTTAAAAAGTGTGAGCACTGAAACCTTCCTAACCTTGTGTTGCCACTCTGCATGGAGACGTCCACTCACAAAGGTTTCCTTGGTTCTCTTTTCCCTGACAGCCGTTTCTTGCGATACTCTTACCTACATTTATTTGTAGGTTTTCAACTCTTCACTGGGCTGGATGTCAAAGGGAAGTGGCTGCCAATTACCTTCTTGATCCACCCCACTCAGACCCACAAGGGGTGCTTACTGCTGTTCCTTGTTTAGTCTCTCTGGCCAATCAGTGCTTGAGCTCCGATGGCAATTAATCATGTGATCAGTCACCTCACACATGGTTGCCAACTAATGCTGTGTCCTGCGGCTGTTCTGTGCTGTAGTGTTTTGTGTTTTGCTTGAAGCAACATAAAATGATAAACGCTAACTAGTAGGGTGATCCCCCCCCCCTCAGTGTGCTGAAGGAGGTACCATGGAAGATGGAGAGATGGAGAAGTCGGGTCTTTATCAAATACGAAATCCACTCTGGAGGCTGGAAAAGCTGAACCCCCAAAATGCTACAATGTGGTTTGGGGAATTAACTCGCTGGATAGTCAGCAGGGTTCCCATAGCGATGTGCCCTGGTTTTTGCGGGGAACAGTTTAACAAGTCAATTGTAAAGAAATGGTCAGGTGGGGAGGTGTGCTGCTGGACTACTGCGTTTTGGTGTGCAAATTTGAAGGTAAATCTCAACGGTGGGGTTGGAGGAGAAACCCTGTTAGAAGTTGCTTCTCTTGTCAGCATCAGTCGGAGAGGTGGGCTGGGGGTGGAGGAGAGAGGGGGCTGAACCGTAGCCAAAGGCTGGGGCTAAATCCGACCTGTGCTTCAATTGGCAGCGTTGGGGTGCTGAGTTTGCCCCCACCTGTATCGCTGACTGCCCCCACCCCTCTTTGTCCGTCTGTCTTTCTGAGCCTTTCCCCTCCCCGCCATTGCCCTGTGCCTTTCACGCCCCGTCACAGTGCCCCGTCTCTCGGCCATCCCGTCGCATGGATCTGTTGCACGTTTGTCTCGTGCTCACCGATTAACAGCTTTGTCTCCATCATCTGAATGACGGGGCCATAGACACACAAAGGCATGCTCACACGCACACACACTCACACACACATACACACACGCGTGCGCACACAGGCAGACAGGCACGCTAACTAAATCTCTTTGAAGTCTGAGGGAATAAGAAGAGTGGTTCCTCTTGGTGTGCGCGGTATTTGAGCAGCGGCACGGTGCGTGTCTGTGTGTGTCTGTGGCTCGCTGGTGGGGGCAGAAGGGGCTGTACTGAGGAGAGAGGGGGAAAGGGGGAGAGCGGGATAGAGAAGGAAAAAGAGGGAGAAGGAGCCGAGGAGCTCAGGACAGCTGCTGGGAGCGGGAGATCTCTCTGTGTACCGAAGAGACCGGTGGAATTGCTCTGCTGCACTAGGGATTCCATTTCTTTATTTTATTTTTTTAACTGTCTGTTGTGCCTCATCCCTCTGCTTCTGGGGTTTTCCCCCCTTTTCTTCTTCTGTGGCATAGAGGGCAGGGAGTCTTAGCTGCAGCCTTTCAGTAGAGGTGAAGAGGGAAGGATTAACGGAGAGAGAGAGGGAGAGAGAGTGCGAATGGGGAGGAGAGGTGAGCGGCTCTGTCTGTGCGGCGAGGAAAGCCAGAGGGACTGAGAGAGCGAGGGCAGCTGCTGGCCGGAGAGGAGACGAGTCACAGAAGTCCGGATCACGTTTGCCGGGCTGCAGGGGAGCACACAGCTTCTGTGCTAAGGGACACAACAGCCAGCAGGAGCAGACGGGAATATGCAAAGCGGGGGCAGCCCCCCACCCTGCTTCGGCCAGCCCGTCGCCCTGGGGCCACTCCGGCTCCCAGCACCCCGTGGCTGCTGACGGCGACACCCCTTTCCACGTGCGGCACGGGGAGCGATGCTGCCGGACTTCCCGTCGCCGTCCATCCCGGGGGTCCTCTTTGGCTGGCACATGATCGAGAGGGAACCTCAATGATCTCAAGTGGAGCCCCCCCGACTCCGCCAGTGGACCACCCTGCAGCCTTTTCCTCGTCTCCGTGCCTCGTGTGTGCAGAAATAATGGGATACTGTACAAAAGAATGGACGTGGATTGGAAAAGTTGAGCTTTCTCAGTTTGACGGCACTGTTCTGAGCACTAAGTAGATGATGGATTGGAGAGAGCTGTAAGTAGACCTTCTCACTGGTGTTTCTTCGCCTCTGGCTGTGTCACACTAACTCTGGTGCCGGCCGTTGGTTTTGCATTGGTCGCCGTGCTAACCTCCTTCAACATCTCCCGTCATCGGATTTTAAAGCGCCTCTTTCTTGGGGGCTCCCTGTTGCTCATCCCTCAGCAGGACGGTGTCATTCATCCCGCAGTCTGCAGGTGGGCTGGCGACGCCTTTTTCTGGGGGGCCCCTGTGGCTCATTCCCTCATTCATCCCACAGTCTGCATGCGGGCTGGCGGGCTCGATGTTCGTTCCTTATGTTAGCATGTTGATTCTGGGGCTGCGAATGAAAGTGGTGGACAGGCGGGGACCGAACAGGTGGGTACGCCTCAGAGTAGATGTTGGAGCACTGAGCATATGCCCACGGTCCAATTGGCAGGAGCCACGGGGGCCCGACCGTACCAGCCAGGTGAGGGCTGAGCTGCTTTCACGGAGCCTGACGTGAGCCTGCGTTGCCGTGCCTGGGCGAGTGTGCGCTCGTGTGTGTGTGCGGGAGGCGGGGCGGTTAACCTCAAGGTTACATGCTTTGCAGTCTAATGCTTTCACGCCTATGTGGGGGTGTGCGTGAGAGGACAGTATCACCAAGGTTACGTGTGAAGCAGGGCTATGCTTTTGTGTGTTAAATGCAGTGCAGTCCTACATGCTTCTGTGAGTCTGCATGTGGGTGTGTGAGAGAGAGAGAGAAACAGAGCAGGTGAGTGTGATTGGGAAGGGGCTATGCAGTGAGGAAGGTGTGTGTATGTGTGTGTGTGCACACACCATGCTCCCCGAGCTCCCGCAAACTCTGTCCTTGGACATATTAATTATTTCATCAGCCGGCGGTGTGTTCTCTGATTGTGCGTAAGGGCTGCTGCTCTGTGGTGTGTTGAACGCAAGAAGGCTGGAATTGTCACTCCAGGAGGTTTGGGGGCTGGGGGAGGAATGCCTGCAGACCCCCCCCCCCCATCCGAACTGCTCAGAGCAGGACTCTAATGAGCTCAGACTGGTTTAACAGAAGCAGCTGGCTCTCTTGGTGGGAGACACACACACATGTTGGCAGGATCCTTTAATCTTGCGTCCTTGAAGTCTTACATCGCCACTCACACCCTTACACGCACACACACAGAATGACATGATCGCAGTTACGGGCACTTGTCCGCATTCTGCCCCCCACCCACCCACACAGACACACACGAAAGTTAGGGTGAATGAAGTGAATGAATATATGAATGCATGATGGAAAACACTACACTGCTTAAACCTAAAGAAGATCTCGCACTCTTGGTTCTCAGAAGTATCATTTTCGCCATTTCACCCAATGGCTATAAAAATTTAATTCCAACTGCTTCTGCTTCGAATCGGAGCTCGTTCTTGGTGCTCTGATCTTTGTTCAGCCCAAAAACAATGTCCTGGAACTGTCTTTCGGGTCTCTGGTTTGCTCCGAATGCTCTGGGCTTCACCACCGGCTGTAAGAATCGTTCGGTTCTGGCTGGCGATCATGGGCATGAGTCACTGCTCCCCCGCTGGGGAAGTGGAGAAGTGTGACCTCCTTGCTCCCCCCTTCCCACACACTCCCCAGCCCTTACAGGAGTACATTGCAATAGCTCTCCACAAACTAAAATTCAGTCAGGAGTAGCACTTTGGAGCTGAGTTTGAATAATTCCAGGTTTACAGAGAGGCTCTCTTGCCTTGGAATGTGGAGAAACAGGTGATCGTAAGGAGGGCCTCCTTAGCAACACTTCCACCCCTTGCAAGAAACGTCATGATTTTTGAGTAAACAGCAAAGTGCCGCGTTAGGTTTTTAATGAAATGATCGTCACAGCGATGCGCTTCCTTTATGGCAGGACACCGTAAGGTGTGTGGTGGCCTCTTCGTGGGGATGATGGCGCCAAGCTCTGGCGCCCGCCACGGCATGTGGAAACGGCACGCGTGAGATGCCCGTTTCTGCCAGCTGGTCCGCGAGCCGTGACTTTCCCATTCCTCTCTGGGGCTTTGTGCTGCCGTGGAGACGAGCCTGTCGGGCACACGGCCCTCCATCTGTTAGCTCTGGTGATATGAAGGACTGACTTCATTATGGGCTGTTTTCTTGGCGTCATTCTCATAGAGCCCCCCCCTCCCCATCAGTTCCTAATTGTAACAATGGCCCCACCCTCTCAGTATCTCTATTCACAGGTCTATGAGCCCTGTTTAATCATTTCCTCTTATAACCCCTCCAGCATGTTTCTCAAAGGTACAACAGCATTTACCCCTCTCACAGACATAGCAGTTTAACAGTCTGCCTCCCTCCTTGCAGGGCAGCCCAGAAGCTCAACCTGTCATCAAAGCGCAAGAAGCAGCAGGTGCCTCTGGCCCTGCCCCAGGAGCCCTCCATCTATCCCAGCAACTTCAGCGCCACCCTCCAGCTCTCGCCGCCACCTGTGCCTCCATGCCTGCTCCGGGCCGTGTCGAAGGTCAAGGACAACCCGGGCATGGGGAAGGTAGGGAGACTGCAGGGAGGCAGGGCTGCTCGGGGCCGTAGCGGAGGGAGGCACACGTACAGTCTATGCCGCACGCACACACACGTGCCCGGATGAGGACGCCAACCCGCATGGCACTTCTCGTATCGAACAAATGTGATGCCCCATGGTGGTGGGGGTTCTCACTGAAATGGTGACAGTCTACTGGGTGGCTGGAGGGGGTTGTGATGTCGATGCTAACAGTGGGCGTTGACAGTCACGGTCCACACAGGTTTTGGAACAACCATGTTGGTCCAGATGCATTTCAGAAGCACCAAGGCATGGCTTTCTCTGGCGATACCATGCCCCACTGCTGATCACATGACAGGCTGACAGCTGTGCCTCTCACTCTCATTACTTGGTGATTAATAAATATTAGCCATGAACTAATAGCAGACATATGTCTGAGCACACACACACATACACACATGCGCAAAGACACACAAACATCCTTAACCAGACACCCTGTGACCTTGCTCCTTATCAAACCCGCCCCCTTCGTTTGTGTGACAAACGAACGGTGACAGATGAAGTAATTAAAGAACGTGAGCGTGAAGCCGCTCTGTGATCTTGCTGCTCGAAGAGGGGAGGAGCGTGGTTTCCACAGAGCTACTGAAGGCACACTGGGGGGTTGTGGATAATTAGATAGCTCTAGCTTACAGGGTGATCCTTCGACCTGACGTGTATCGTTTGGGTCTTCACATCGTTCCTTTAAGGACACCGATGTGCCACCTTGGCCTGTCTCTGAAGTCACAGGTTCTCTCTGCCTTGCCAACACCACGGGAATTTTAGCCCGTCTGAATCCTGTGTTTGATGAGTATGGCAGATATGTAGAAGTCCTTTACTGACCCACACCGGTGTATAAGACTGAGGGACATCTTCCTTTAAAAAGAAATGCCCAAGTGACTGCCGGCAGTTTTGGGGTCTGTGGAGCTCTACAGTGATTGGCTGGCATAGAGGGAACATTGCTATAGTAGAAAAGGGGGTGGGATTTGCAATAAAATCAGATACGTCAGCCCCGCCCCTCCATGCTGGAGACCATGTCACAGAGTCAGGCTGCCTGGCTTGTGAGAACTTTCCTGTGGAGGGCCCAGGCTCTGTGTGATATCACATTCACACCAGACCTGCTCTTTTAGCTAGGATCCTCTGAACCGCCATACAGGAAGCAGCGGGCAGCGAGTGGGTTGCACGGTGGGGGGACTGAGGTGTTCCCGTGGCAGCGTGCTGGGGCCATGTGGATTCCGACTTGGGCTCCATCTGACCAGCCACGAGGCCACTCCCTCTGGCCGAGTTTCCATCCGGTCTAATAAAATCGGCATTCTGTAATCGTAAACGTTCGTTGTTGACCATCTGTCTCAGATTGACTTAGGGAGAAGTCTTGCGTGTAACTGGAGAGCATGGACCGCTGAGTGTGGCAGTTTGGAGATTATGCCAGGTGAACACAGGTGTATGGACCCCCTCTAAGCCCTGTAAAGCTGATTTAGGCTTATTTTTAGAGCTGTGGACAAACAGACATACTGGAGACAATGGAGGGGGAGTGACATTTGTTTGGTACCACTGATTTGTTGGTAGGACCTCCTGGTGGTCCACCTGCCCCAGCGAGATGGTTTCATTTTCTTGGATTTTATTGAACCCCATATCTCACTGGAGGCAGCAGAGCTTTCTTTACACAGATGGATGTGCCCCCCAGGGACTGTGTCCCACATCTGTACATGCAGCCGCTGTCCTCATTGGATGGTTTATCTAGACTGACTTCGCATTGAATGGTTTATCCAGAGCGACGTGTGTTTCCCAGCTGCCTCTCCCCCATATCCTGCTCAAACAATTCACCTCCAGTGCCTTGGTCTGCTTCCTTCCCTTTCTTGGGGATGGAATGGTTTCTTCACCGACGTGCCACCTGCTGGCCAAGGAAGGAAGACCAGAGGGACTGGCTTCGTCTCACGCATCCACTTTCAGTAGTAGAATGCCCCTCCACCCTTCCTGTGTGTTTGTTGGCTATTGTTTACATCACTGTGGAAACTGGTCATTAAATATCCTTTTAACAGAGTTTACAGAGTTCGCTTTGGAACATGGAGCGCACCTGTTTGAAAGGGATGACCTCCAGCCACCGCACGCTGATCTTCTTGGATTTTCAGAGGGCCTACTTCAGGAGAATCTGCATCTCCTTGTGGACTAAAAGGAATTGAAGGCAGCCGGTCTGAACCAGTCTTACCCCCGTGTGATTGTTGAGTCGAATTTTCTTGTCAGCAGATTTACGTGGTGCCGTGGAGCCCCCAAATCAACTGCTTTTGCCTTTTTCTTTAACAAGCGACACCATTTTGGTCTTTTTGTAATTTAAAGTGGTTTTTAATAACTAGGTCGACCTACTTGGTGTGCCTTTATTTCAGTCCTTGGAGATCTGCCCCTGATACTGTGAGGTGCAAGCGTGGCAGAATATGGCATTTTACACATTGGAATACATAGTAGAATACAGTCCACTTCAGACATCCCACTACAATCACAAGAAATCCTCTACTCATGCCTGCAACTCCCTACCAATATGGACCCTTTTTCATGGACACCTCCCAGATTATGACCCCAGTCCTTATCTTTCACCTGACTGACATCGACCCTTCGGTCACTGAGCTGTTTCTTTGTCATCTTCTCCCTTGCTTTTCAAACCTGGCTCTGGCAATGTAGAGGTTAAAATGGGGATGATGTGACTGGGGAAGATGGGAATGATATACCATTTAAAGGGGGGCAGTTGAAAATCCAGAAGGGTCTCCTGTGGCTTAAAGACCACGCCGTGCACTCGTTGCTAAACGTAAATCTATCGTCCACCGTGGAGCCAGAGCTGCCGTATGTGAGAACCAGCTTAAATGTCACAGTAAAAGTCATTTGTTCGACACATGTACACGTCTGTCAAAACGCTATCCCCCTTAGAGTGAAGGCCACCGCCCACTCCACCTCTAGGACATGCCAGCATCTCCCAGGAGCGCAGTCAGAGCCAGGCAGCACTGCTCAGCACTGAGCCAGGATTTGTAACAGAATCCACAAAGAGGGGGAGGGGGGAGAACGTCCTTTTGTTTGGGCAGTTATAATGTGGGAAAGGGAAGGCAAAAAACCGAGGCATTTTTCTCACTGAACGCGTGGACGGGGAAAGTGACAAGAAGTGGTCCTTTTCATCACGGGCCCCCTTATTGTCTCAGATTGAATCCCTTATCACTTAATAGTCGTGAGGATCCAAGCTCGCATACTTGGAGCAAGGGAATCGGATCCGCAAACAGACCCGGCGGCCCCGCGGTAGGATTGGAAAGCATTGCGCGGCCGGTGGGGCCATCGTGGTTCTGTCATCTCCTCTCTGGCAAATTCACCCAGCTTCTCTGGATTTCATGCAAGCTGAAAACTTAGAGAGGCTCACAAGCAAGTGCAGGCGAACTTAGACCCAGTATAGGTTTGGTTCTGTTTTGGGCTGCCTCTTCATCATGGTTCCAGGGCTTAGCAGGAGGGCTATCCCGGGTTAGCCATGAAAAACCAGGCCATCACATGTCCATGAAGTTCATTGCAGACCAAGAAAGATGATGATCTGTATTATCCTCTTCATGAGCCGTCTTTGCTGTGTTATGTTTTGTTGAAAAATAAAAAGAGCAGAGGACCAATGAGAACATTTCATTATTTAAATCTTCATTCTGAGAGGAATTTTTGTTGCATCCAAAGCTCTTAACCCAAATTGCATCAGGAAGTGATCCCAGCTGTAAAAATGTATGGGAGTGTAAGTGTAACATTTAGCTCTCCTCTAAGCTTGAGTACAGTAAATTCACTTGAAGGGTACTCAGTCTTGATGAGAGAGAGCTGACTGAGCTTTAGGGCTGAGCAAAAGGAGGAATGCCATTCCAAGCTGCTGCACTGGGCTTTCTTCCAGTGCCTGATCCCCAGGTTCCGGGCTCTGGGTTCTGTTCCTGGCCGATGGCAAGGTGATGGCTGAGCCGGAGCAGCGTTTGGTCCAAAGGGACTCATGGCTGGCTTGGCCATGCAAACCAGTTATGGTTACGGCGGTCCAGGAACCTCAGGTGTGAATGACGGGACTGGAGCTCCCTCAGCTCTCTGTAGGCCTGGCTGCTGCTGTACTCCAACGCTACTAAAGCCGGATGGAGTATATCGTGCCCACAGCCTGCAGGTATTACAGATGTAAAGCTGCTCGCACAGAAGCGGCTGAGCTGAAGCGCAGGATGTGGAAGAGGAAGCTGTACTTCCATAGTCTGTTGGAGCCCATGTGTGTTTCATGAGGGTCATCAGGCAAGCGTGGAGCACATATCATCCCGCTAACCAGCAGGTTTTGGGTTTGACTCCTCGTACATGTGTTTTGCTTTTCTTTAGTACTGTAAGAGGATTTGACAGATGAATATCGGAAGCTTTAATCCACTCCTTCATTACGTGTCCCCCCTCAGGTGAAAGTGATGGTGCGCATATGCCCCTCGATGGGCCCCCACGACTCCTCCGAGTCCATGTCTTTCCTGAAGGTGGACCCCCGCAAGAAGCAGCTGACCCTATACGACCCCTCCATCCACGCACACTCCAACTCAGGGCACCGGCGTGCTGTTGTGGCCGCCCCAAAAATGTTCGCCTTTGATGCTGTCTTCACCCAGGACGCCTCCCAGGTATGATCACCACCCCGAACCCTCATCCCCAAGGCTCAGGGACGCAGAGATGCCAAAAACAGGGTGGGAGGTGGTCCCAGCCCAAACGCGATTATCACCACACGGGCCTGTTCGTCACACTTTATGGTGGTACAGCTTGTCCTTTTAAGTGAACGGAATTGTTTGATTTCTGTATTCTGTTTGACTTAGCCTGCGTCCACAGATTGGACTTAATATGGGGTGGCCTGGCCATGTGCGAAGGAGGTCTGTTTGAGATGGAGACAGACAGCAGGGAGCAGTGCCTGACTGACAGCAGCATCCTCACTGCATGGCTTGTGTTGCATTGTCACCTCAGACACATATTAAACCTGCTTGCTAATTGCCGGCACTGGAAGTTAGAGTCTTCAGTGCGCTGAGAGTGAGGCAGCCGGTGACAAGCAGGACAGTGACAGTCTCCTGTTGATACAGCTTCCATCGCCTGCCCCGAGGGCTTGGGGCCGGTGTTTGAAAAGCTCACCACAGAGCAGCAGGGAGTCCTTCTTTTAGCTCCGCCTTCAATGTCGCTGCTCTCCAGGGAAGAGCTGGTACTGGGTAGCAGCAGGGACCCAGAGGTATGAGTACAAAGGAGCTTCTGACTGCGATGGAGTTCCAGAACTGTGGGGGACCCACCACATCCCACCCCACCCCCCTTGGCATCATAAGTAGAATGTGAAAAATAACAGGTTGCTGTAGAAAGTTGAACGGTACGGAGACGAGTGTCTGTGATGGAACACGTATGACAGATGTAGAATGTATCCTCTGACCTGTGGTTAAATGCGTACTGAATGTTGCCATTTGTCCCTTCCTTGGCTAGTGTGCTGTCACTCAGCGGGTGTGACAAGGCTCTCTCTTTGCCCTCTCCAGGCGGAGGTCTGTTCGGGGACGGTAGCAGAAGTCATCCAGTCAGTTGTGAACGGAGCTGACGGCTGTGTCTTCTGCTTCGGCCACGTCAAACTAGGTAACCCTTGCCCCGAATTCGTTCTCATTGATTTCCGTCTAATCCCTGGCCATTCGCCAGCTGATTTAGAGCACCTTCAGAGTCCTGTTGGTAATCGACTTGGCACAGCCAGCACTTCGGAGCGCTGCCGGATGGAGAGTAAGGCACGACTCCACGGACGTTTCCCAGGGCTTCTCTGCTCCTGCACAAAGGGGGCTTTTTTGTATTGGGAGCTCATATTGTCTGCTTTTTTCATCGGCTTGACTTGGAGTCCACACTATTCACGGGAGGTGGCGCATGGAAAGCGAGGCCACCGCGTCGGAAAAGGCCGCGTAATTAAGCCCCCAGCACTCCCAGTCTGAAGGGCCTCTATTCTCTGGCTCGCTGGCTACTAAGTGTCTCATTGTTTCTTCTCTGTTGTTGGCAGCTGTGAAGTAAACCGCCTCCAGCTGCGGTTGTCAGAGTGCCTCTCCATTTTAATGAATAATAACTGTGCATCTGAAAAACAAGTAAACATAAAGTGGAAATAATTAGTGTACCACTGAGGTGCCACGAATGACGTTGCCTTGGACGAATCCTCTCCCAATACCGCTTCCTGTCCCACTCAGGCAAGACGTTCACCATGATCGGCAGTGACGTCTCCACCCAGAGCCTGGGCATCGTGCCCTGCGCCATCTCCTGGCTCTTCAAGCTGATCAACGAACGGAAGGAGAAGACGGGCACGCGCTTCTCGGTCCGCGTGTCTGCAGTGGAGATCTCCGGCAAGGATGAGACACTCAGCGACCTGCTGTCCGAGGTGGCCAGTGGCAGCCTGCAGGACGGCCAGTCGCCTGGGATCTACCTGCGTGAGGACCCCATCTGTGGCACCCAGGTGAGCCGGTGGCCTGGATGGCCACACGTCAATCCCTCCTGTTTGACTTGCTGGCCTCTCTCAGGCCCTTGATCTTCCACCGTTGTCGGGATCTGCATCTTTTTGTCGACTTAACCCCCCCACGTCAGCGTCTCAACGTGTCCGTGTAGATTACCTGCAGCATCTGTCCCGCTCTATCTTCAGCCATGCTCTGAGATGCCCTGGGGTTGGACCCGTTTGCTTTGACGCCCCAGACAGGTGCTTTCGTCAGATGTTGATTTTTTTGCACCGAGGCCGGGGACTTCAAAGACTGCCTTGAGTCCTCTGAAGCTCCCTTGTTCCTCTCCTCCAGGACCCCCTTCCCCCCACATTACTCTAGACTGCAGCTTTAGCATTCTGCGGATATAGCCCGCCCTTCCTGGTGCCCCCCCATTACCTCTCCTAATCCCCCACCCTCCGAGTGCATATCTGTTTCTATGATTGCCCAGGAGATTCAGTCTAATAGGCAAGAAATGTGTGTCTAGGTCCAATTAGCTGGCTCCTCACTCCCACATTCATTTCTCTCCCTCCCCCCAAAATTTAACCCTTTCCCTCCCTGCCACCCTCCGGTCACCCACTCAGCTCCAGAACCAGAGCGAGCTCCGTGCCCCTACCGCCGAGAAGGCCGCCCTCTTCCTGGACGCAGCCATCGCGGCACGCAGCACCAGCCGGCCCGACTGCGAGGAGGAGGACCGCCGCAACTCGCACATGCTGTTCACCCTGCACATCTACCAGTACCGCATGGAGAAGAGCGGCAAAGGAGGAAGTAAGCAGCCCAGCCCGGTCTGTCTCCCACTGTGGCCTGCTGCGGCCCCAGCATCTTGAGGAGAAAATCAGTCATGATCCAAGCTGGTGTCCTACCCCCCTCACTTACTGCTACAGTAACACACGTAAACGCCAAGTAGGCCAGACGGCTGCTATCAAGTGAACCCAAACGCGAGTTGGATGCCGTCCCAGTTCGTACTAACTTCCCCTGCCCTTTCTGCCCTTTGTCCTTTTAACAAATGGCTTCATTTCCTGGGATTTTTTTTTTGTTACTCCCCCTGCCTCTTTGCAGCCTGTGAAAGGAACTCTGTGGGAAAGTCTGTGTAGAATGAGGCGGATCGCATGCAGCCAGGCTGCACCGGGCCAGCTCCTTGCCATGTCTCATACTCGTCTCAGGCTGACAACGCGCGGTCGCTAGCTGTCCTAGCCGACGCCTCGTTTCCAAGAAAGGCCGCTTTTTATTTGCTCAGGCTTCATCTCAGAGTAGGTGAAGGGATTAATCTAAGTCAGAGCTAGTCTTTTAGCCAGTCGAATAAAAGCTGGATTGATGAGCTTCATCAGAACCGACTTCTAAAACCTTAAGAGGAATATTAATGAGCAAGGAAACATTTGTTACATCAGCACAAGTGAAGATTGTCATTAGTATTGTGACAGAGCAGCAGCTATGTGGAGTATGCACTGGCTAATATGTGAATAAATCTTATTGGGTAATAAGGTGTGAGGTCCCTCCCCTGGAGTGCTCACGCCCTCCCACCACCCTCGGAGATGCCATCGAAGACGCCCGACTAGTTTGTGTTCCTGTGCTGAGTCTGGCTTCACCCGTTTTTGCTGATGTCTGGAGGGAGGAGCATCTGTCACCCGGCCCACAGACACGCACAAATTCACATTGTGGTGACTCATCGCAATCTCTGCTTCTCCCGAGCGAGGGTGCAAAATCCGCATCTAGCATAATGAATGGCATTACCAGTGCCTGCCTTCCAGGGGCTAAAAGTCCAACGTTCTCTTTGTATCGGTGATGTTGACATGTCTCTCCCTGAGTCTAACTTAGGCTCACATGAGAAGTGCCTGATGTCTGGACCTGCTTTGATTTCTCTGTGGACTGATGTACACTGCCCTGGGTTTGAATCACACCACATCTGACTGCGTTCTGAAAAATGTTTTTGATCATGTGGTTTGTGGAGAAGAAACCTCACTGGCCCGTTTTTGTTTCCCCACCAGTGTCTGGGGGCCGGAGCCGCCTGCATCTCATTGACCTGGGCAGCTGCGAGAAGATCCTGAGCAAGAGCAGGGATGGAGGTGGTGGCCTGTGTTTGTCCCTTAATGCCCTGGGCAACGTCATTCTCGCCCTGGCCAACGGGGCCAAGCATGTCCCTTACAGGTGAGGCGCAAGGCTGCCTTCCTGGGGGGGGGGGGTGGGGGGGGGCAGGACAAGAGGCAGGGCTTGCATACTCTCTGACAGCTTTACAGCTCCACCGTCTCCACCAACTGTGTGTCACCTCTGCGGCTCACTCGCATATAAATCACCGCAGATTATTTTACTCGTTAACAGTCCGGAGAGGAGCAGGCACGCTCAGGGGCTGCAGC
>JAACJT020000021.1:12576160-12593213 GCA_009936485.2 Gymnarchus niloticus | reverse complement strand
GGGGGGGGGGAGGGGGGGGGGGGGGGGGGGGGGGGGGGGGGGGAGGGGGGGGGGGGGGGGGGTGGGGGGGTGGGGGGTAGAAGGAGAAGGCAGAGACAGGATCAGCAGAAAAGGAATATGGCAGGAATGGAAAGTGAGAATCTTGCTTAACGCACACAGGAAAATGTCCTTCTCTGTGAATTCATCACTGTCTATCCATTCTGTCAGAGATTGAAAATGTCTAAATATGTGCAAAGAACAGTAAGAGCATGCTTGTCATGCCATGGATAGTGTGGCGGCCTGGGGGGAGGAGGTCGTCTGGACTAACATGTGCTGTTCGACTCTGCCACGCAGGGACAGCAAGCTGACAATGTTACTGAGGGAGTCTCTGGGGAACATCAATTGCCGGACCACCATGATCGCACACATCTCTGACTCGCCGGCACACTACGCCGAGTCACTCACCACCCTGCAGCTGGCCTCGCGCATCCACCGCATGCGGAAGAAGAAGTCGAAGGTCAGCCACATTCGCCACTCGCTACAGTTGGCCACGGCACCTGTAGGGTCCTTTTGCCAATGCCAGTCTGCTCTTAGCCTGTCTTTCAACACATAAATGGCACTCCTTCTGTCTTAACTTGATCAATAGACTGAACATGGTGGGGGGTTGTGAAATATCCCTGCCGTAGAAACTTTTAAGATCTATAAAATTAATCTACATCGCTGCTAATGAATGGCGGTTATAGCAATAATTCAAAGTTAGTTTTTCTGGCTTCTCTGTAGCACGTCATGAATATGTGTGCCTTGGGAGGTGGGTAATGAATGTACTCATATTAGGGGACTATACTTTCAGAATAATGAGCCAGAATGACAGCACGTATTTATAATGTAGCAGGCTTGGACCCAATCTGTATACGCAGCTCGTGTGGTGGTATGGTAGTATTGACCACTCTTTCGGGGTTTCCCGTTGGTGTGCACTTTTCACCTTTCAACGTATTGACCTTTCTAGAAGGCACTGATATTTATCCTCTGTTTAATGGTGTCCTGAGTGCAGTTTTGTCCTTAAATAATTCAGTCATCAGTGACAGGGTTCAGAATCATGAATTTAAATACTCTGGGAGCTAAGGCTGCGTTTACACTGAGATTTTTCCCCCAGTTTTAGATCACATTGATGTTGTAGCGAGTCAGCACCGGTTGGTCCTACTCTGCAGATTCTTGGAGAGTTGGAGATGATTAGTCGGCGCCAACAATCATGTAGTCTATGATGGGCACAGACTCCAGTCTCTGGCCTCCCAACGATGGTTCTGATAAGTCGTAGTATTTTAAACATGTCTGAATTTCACAACTGGAGTCAGGAGCGAATCAGCTTGAGTCGTGTAGTGTGTGATCCCCAGTTGTGTAGTAATGATTCCCAGCACATCAAAAACCTGCATTTATCAGGCATTAAGTGTAAACTCCCCAGTCTTCTCAGAATCGTATACAGTCTGAAAAGTTGTGTAGTGGAGGGGCACCCTAACGGAAACCAGGCATTTACAAACATTGAAAAAAATCAGCTGTACCTTCTCTTTTCAGTATGCATCGAGTTCCTCTGGTGGGGAAAGCTCCTGTGAAGAAGGCCGAATCCGCCGTCCTCCTCACCTGAGACCCTTCCACCCCAGAACTGTTGCGCTGGACCCGGACCTGCCCGTCCTAGTCAGCGACCCGGACTACTCCTCTAGCAGTGAGCAGTCCTGCGACACCGTCATCTATGTGGGACCCGGGGGAGCCGCCATCTCGGACCGTGAACTCAGCGACAACGAGGGCCCACCTGCCTTTGTGCCTATCATTCCCTCCCTCAATAGGAAACGTGCCAAGGAGGGTCCTGTGGACCGGGATCACTTCAAATGCAACACGTTTGCAGAGCTTCAGGAGCGCCTAGAGTGTATTGATGGCAGCGAGGAGCCGACTGCTTTTCCAGCAGAAGGCAAGGGCTCTCAGACGAGCTCGAAGTTGGACAATGGAGCTGCTAAAGGGAAAGACATTGCTTCAGTGCCCCCGAGGCCTCCTCCCAAGGCCTCTTATCAGGAGAACATCTCGCCCAAGCAGCCTTCACAGTGTACGTCAGCCAGTCCGGCTAGCAGCACTCCGTTCAAGTCCAAAACAGAACATTCCAAGTGGCCAGCCACTGCTTCCGATGGGAATGTTTCCGATAGCCTGAGCCGAACAAGCGCAGATGGGGAAAAGGTGCTCATGTCGGATGGACGAGGGACTGTGTCCAAACATGGCAACATTGCATCTCAGGACTCTGAACCCGTGGTGCGGGAGAAGATCTACATCAACAAGAGGCCCATCCCCAAAACTGCACCTCCTCCTCCTCAACAGAGAGAACCTAGGAGACTCTACCCCGAGTCAGAGGGAAGTTCTGCAATGAGGATGCCCCCAGTAGGGATGAGTCATCAAGCCCTGAAGCGGGGGCAGCCTGGGAGCTCCCCAGTCCTTGGCAGAGCCAACCCTATGAGTAGATCCCCAATGGAGGTCAGCCACCTGCGCTCTACCTTTAGAGGTAAATGCTTTGACAGGGATATCCTGAGAACCACAGTCACCCTGCAACAGCCTGTGGAGCTTAATGGAGAAGATGAGTTGGTGTTCACGGTGGTGGAGGAGCTATCCATAGGTAGTATCATAGACAACGTGAGGCCCTCAAGCATCATTAGCTTCAATAGTGACTGCTCCCTACAGGCTCTGGCTTCTGGCTCTCGGCCAGTTAGCATTATTAGCAGCATCAATGATGAGTTTGATGCCTACATGTCCCAGGAAGGTGCGTCTGGTGTAAATACAGACATAGTGACTCCTTTGCCAGAGGAACCCTTTGACTGTCCTGGAAGCAGATGTTCTTCCATCAGTTCCTGGCTCACAGAAGTGAGTGTGGGCACACTTGAGAGTGAAGGCGCCCACTCTGCAGATCGGTTTGTCCAGCAGACTAAGCACATTGGCCAAGAGGGCTCTTTCTATTTGGATTCCCTCAGCATGTTCCACAAGGAGCCATATCCCCCTCAGGATGTGAAGAGCTCCTTGAATGACAGTGGCTTTTGCTTTTCTGAGCTGGAAAGTGACAGCACTACATCCAGCAAACTCTCTCTGAGTGTGATGAAATGTCCCTCATCACCGGAATCCACCAAAGTGTCAACCAGAGGTTCTAAAGAGGCAAAACCAAACACTCTTAACAGTTTGGAACCATCGCAGATCCCTCAAGTAGTTCATTCCAGTCTTCCCAAAAAGATAAAACCTACCTCATCTGTTCCCCAGACTAACAGCAGTAGTCGTGAACTGCAGAGGCAGGAAGGCAGGCTAGAAGACCCTTGGTTTCGCATCGACAATCCTTGGGACTCTCGAGCCAGTGACCACAGTTCGACAGGGAAGCTCTCCAGGAATGGTGCTAGCAGCGTACCCTCCAGGAAGCCAGGCGTGAACAGCAACAGTGTACCTCGACCGCCTAAGACACTCGTGTCTACCTCATCCCAAAGGGTGGTGGATGGCTGTGAGAAATCCTGTAGCAAGAAGACGGAGACTCTGAGCAAAATGCCACTGCTCCGGCGTGGGGCAACCACTCTAGGCACTGTCCCTGTCATCCAAAGCTCCTCGGATTCACGGGGGACCCAAGATATCATGGCTGGGCCTGTTAGCTTGAAGTTTTCATCCTTGGGGAAGAAGACAAATGGACAGAAAGGTAGCATGCTTCCAAAACCCGGTGGCACCTCACCTCCTGCTCCACCAATCCGCAAATCCAGCCTAGATCAGAAAAACCGGATCTTGTTGCCCCCAAGTGCCTTAAAGTCAGCATGTATCGACGGAGGAAAGTCCTCAGCACCCAGGACTGCGTCATCAGAAGATGAGCTTGACATGCGGCTCGGAAGTGATTCTGTCAGCCACAAAACATCCAGCCTAAAAGCAGACTACAGCTCAGGCAAAGCAACATCTAGTCTTAAGACCAGAGGAGGCAAAGGTGACACTGGGCAATGGTATGGAAGTCAGACATCACTAGAGAGATGTGATAGCTTGATTTCTGTGGGATCCAAGCCAGGGTTATATAGAGAAAATAGTGGTGCAAGTCTGGGTAGTAATGGAAAACCCAGTAGGTCAGTTCCAAGGCTTGGGGCACCAAGCTCTGCCTCTACTCCCACTGCTACCTCGCCCCCCCCTAATGTTACACCAGGGACACCAGGAAAAACAGGGCTGCTGAAAGGCAACGTCAACCCCAAGGCTGTGGGTGTCAATGGCAGCAAGACCCGCTCAATGTCTGCAAGCAGTTCTAAGTCATTGAGTACTTCTACCAAATCTCTGGCTGCTCCAGCTGCACGCAGTGTCGGCCTACCTCCCACTGGGAAGACGGGCACTCGTTCTGTGACAGGGGCCAGTGGCAAGCCCGGGAGGGGCACCATCATGGGGACAAAGCAAGCCATCCGTGCGGCCAATAGCCGGGTTAGCGAGCTGGCCTCAGGCGGTGCAGGGAAGCACTTCAGGGGTTCTGGTGACTCAGATAGTGGCAATGACAGCGGAGTAAACCTCAGTGACGACAAGCCCTCTCCCCTGGTGCTTCCCTCCCCGTACAGCAAAATCACTGCACCGCGGCGGCCACAGCGCTACAGCAGCGGACATGGCAGCGATAACAGCAGCGTTCTCAGCGGCGAGCTACCCCCTGCCATGGGTCGCACTGCCCTCTTCTACCACAGTGGGGGCAGCAGTGGTTATGAGAGCATGATCCGGGACAGCGAGGCTACGGGCAGTGCCTCCTCAGCCCACGACTCTATGAGTGAGAGCGGGATGTCCTCTTCGGGTCGTAACAGGGCATCCAGATCGCCCAAGAAGAGGTCAAATGGTGAGAAGTCACTCTGACTCTTTCTTGAACGGTCTTCTATGCTATATGGCATGAGTGCATTTTAAGTGTGGAATACAGGTCTATTGAAATTGAGCATATTCTTGTCAAATGGGTATAAATAAATAAATTCTTGAGTACATGGCCAAGAAATCAGGGGAGCAAAAGATGCATCTCACCTTTGTGTAAGGAACTTAGTGACAAAGATAACATTTCATGCTGTCATATAGATTCGTCAGTGACAGCCAGCTATTGCCTTTTAAGAGACTTAGAACTGATGCAGAACTGGTAATACCATTGAATTAAGTCTTTAAATAACAGGCTATGTTGGTAAAACACCTGTGCATGAATCTCTCCCAAAGCCATCGGGCTTCTAACGCTTTGCTTTGTCTTTTCCTCTCTGTTCGTCTTTAGATATCTCGCCTGTGTCTCCCATTCCCTTTTCATATTCCCTTAATCAGGAGTGTGCATCTCTAAACTTGAGAAGTGTGTAGTGACACAGTCAGATTGTTAGCAAGCTGAATGGCTTTAAGATCCAGCTTTTTGCCGTGATTCGTAATAACTGCTACAAATGAGAGCGTGGCGTATGCTGTAATGTATGAATCTGTAGTACCGTGGACATGAAAAAGCTATTGAGTCCTGGTCCTTCTAGCCTGAGAATATTATCTCGCATTCAGATACCCATGCAATGTGCAATTTAAGATACATTTGATGCACAGAATAGAACTATATTGAATTTCTCTGCTGTTGAATCTCGTCAGCTGAAGCTATTCAGTCACAGATTTATGTTGTCGACCTGTGTAATTCATATTTGTTGTAGGTGTAATAGATAGTACTATGCACTATATGCATGCAATCAATACCACCCCCGGGTTCGAGTCTGGTATCGCTTCAGATCTTTGGCCTCATACATATATTTATTAATATTGCTGCATACTCCCAGACAATCCTGATGTATATTCCTAAGGTCCGACTTCGATCACCAAACGGTTTTATTTATTTATTGTTTTATTTGTTGTGGCTCCAGGGCTCCAGCGGAGACGTTTGATCCCCACCCCTCTGCCGGACACCTCTTCCCTGGGGAGGAAGCCCAGCACCACGGGGCAGTGGGTGGACCTGCCGCCATTGCTGCCGGGCACTATGAAGGAGCCCTTCGAGATCAAGGTGTACGAGATCGATGATGTGGAGAGGCTGCAGAGGAGGCGACAGGAGGACGCGGTCGAGGTGAGTTCCTGGCGGTCACGTAATCGGTTTCATTTCACTGTTTTGGGTGAAACCAACGCATTCTCTTTTTGGTCAGTTCCAAAAGAGTCCAAATAAATGATTAGTGCAGATGAAGAGCACAAACACAGAGCAGACTGTCAGTCAGCGCACGAGCGTCCGAGCTCCTCTGGGCATATTTGTGCTTTATTAATGAACGAGACCGAGCATTGCTTTGACTGCTTGACCTTCTTCCATCCACTTGGCAGCAAACGACCGTGTTTAAATGCCTGTGACGGCTTGCCGCCTTTTTTTCATGTCGGTCTCTGTAGAAACGAGTTGGGGGGATCACACAAGCAATTACTGCCTGGGGTTAATTGGTTTAGGTATGACTAATCAGCAAGGCTAGCCCTCTGTGGGGGGTACGAGGCAGAGACCCGAGGTAGCTGAGGAGCATGTGATGGATGGAGGTCTCCATTCGTGGATGCCTGATCAGTCTTTATGGCGGTTCCTGCTTCCATGGGTCATTAACCATCCCTACAAGCTGGAGTCGGCTCAGTGGAGATTTGTTGAAGGGAGATATTAAATCAGCCGGATGGTCGTTTGATTTAGTTTCAATTAGGAAAAGATGATCTTCAATTCGTCTTTCAAAGTAACAACGGGTGAATCACACATAACGGAAAGCCTGTCCTAGAGCCGTCGATGCTACTACTAACTCAACACTTCTGTGTGTGTGTGTGTGTGTGTGTGTGTGTGTGTGTGTGAGTACATGTTGTGAGTTTGTGAGCCTTAAGTCCCTTTGATCACAACATCTCTGGTTTTTTTCTTTTTTCTAGCAACCCTTCCAGGATGTTGAAAAGGTATGTTGATTGGGCAGGATGGGTGTGTCTTAACTGTGCACTGAATTTAGGGCCTTTGAGAGGGAGGGCTTTATCAAGAGCAGGTCTGGTTCATTCTTACACAAAGCCAGAAGACCCATCATTATTACAATACACATTACAGGCGGAAACAAGTCCTCTTACATGACAATAGCTGGAAAACACCCCAACTAAAATTATAGGGGGTAATTGTGTATCCTGTAATTCTTCTGTGGCCACACATGCTGCAGTCAAGGACAGGCGTAAAAATCATCTGTCAGACACGTAAATAAATATTTCAAAAATACCTATTTCTGTATTTGGGATTTGATGTTAATTTCATTTCCTGCTGAAATGCAGTTTCCCATGGAATTTCTTGTGTGAAAGTAGCCTTCAGGACTGTGGCTGTCCTGGTGCTGTGTGCAGTAACTCCATATCCCCGCGCAGGGTCTGCTCTACTTCAACACCAGGCTGAAGCTGCTAGAGAGGCGGCAGCAGCAGATCCGGGAGCTGAAAGCCAAGCATGAGGTGCTGAAGGGAGAGCTGGAGGAGACCAAGCACAGGCTGATGATGGACCCCAACAAGTGGATAGGAGAGTGTGAGTACCAGGGGCGGGGCCATAGGCACGGCTCCCACGCAGGCCGGAAGTGGATAGGAGATTGCGAGTACCAGGGGCGGGGCCATCGGTTTGGATTGTAAGGAGTGATGAGTAGTGATAGCTCTTACCTGATGTCTAGTAGGCAGATCTAATTAACACCCAGTGCTACGGTACAGTATGATTGTCTGACTGCAGGCAGGTAAAGGCTAACATGCTAATGTTACCACTGTACTAATGCCACCCAATGTTACCCTGCATTTGAACCCATGCGCCCTGCAGCATGCGAGCTCCTGAGACTCTGTTAACTGTTTGTGCTCAGTGTTCAGCTATGCATGTTTCTGAAAGTGGGTTGTGTGACAGAGAGCAACAGAGCTGGCATTATTTCTGTTGTTTTTAGAGGCAGAAAAAAAAACAAGCTAAAATAGTTGTGTACCGCTGATGGATAAAATGCCTGAAAGAAGAGGCTATTACCAGTTATTTACAGCAACTCTGGGAAGTTGCTCTAGGGTAATTTATCAGATGTCTTTGCTTCTTCGATGCTGTTGTCAGGAAGTATGTCCATTAATACCTGTTCATTTTAAAAGGAGCCTCTTAATCTCACTTCTGACAAAGTCGTATAAAAAATAGATATTACTGCTTTTACAGCACTTACAGTTACAAAGAAATCACCCTCTCACTTTGAAACGGAAAGACCTTTTGCAGGTTTTTCTTGCATAAGCAATATCTTTCTGCACTGTGGAGGGAGAAAAACATTAAGTAGCTATAAAGGTCACCAGCCAAGGCTATTAATTTTTTGTCAAACTCATGCAGTGCCATCTTTAAGCGTAGCCTCGGAAAGAACATGACAGCATTTCATGTGACTGAGAGCTGCAGCCCTCACTGTGTCTCCAATCAATAAAGTAGAATTGGTTTGCTGCTGTTTCAGGGATGAAGGTTTTGTTGTCTCTTCCAGACCTCCCTCCTCTCAGCTTTTAAAAAGCTCCCCCATCCGTCCCTTACCAGTCCTCTGTGCCCCTTGCACAGAACAAACTGGAGGAACACACAAATTCATTAAAAAAATCGAATTCTCACGTGTGAACAGAGGGGTGGTCATTTTAAAGCCTCCTCCATGCTGGGTCTTTAAGTGGATACTAACTTTCATCAGTAAAAAGCCAGTCTGATGTTTTTCTGCTGCCCGTGCTATTCTGTCACATCTGTTGCTCTCCCTTTCGCCCCTCCTGCAGTTGAAGTGGACCAGGATTTAGACAAGGAGTCGCAGGAGTACCTGGAGGCCCTGGAGCAGGTCACCGACGAGCTGGAGTACTGCGTCAACCTATGCAAGTCACGCATCATGATGGTGACCTGCTTCGACATTGGGGTGGCGACCGACACGCAAGAAGGATTGCGCGAAGTGGAAGTTTGAGGGGCGGCGGGGGGGTGTGCAGGATGACAGAACTGGGGAAGTTGACACGGAAGGATGGCGAAGAGTAGCGGCGGGCTCGGCGGTGCGCTGAGACAGGCGGCGAGTATGTGAGCCACGAAATTTGACAGAGTGGAAGACGTGGGCGTTCGGGGAGGAAAGGCGATGCTGGAAACCTTCTTGGAATCTCGTAATGTTGGACAAATCAGAGGAAAGCGAGACTTTAGCTCCACCACACAGGGTCTTCTGTGACGCAGAAGACGGAACGGCCGTATCGAACCAAGTTATTCAACTCAATCCGAAAGTGCCTTTTCCTACAGACTGATTTGCGGTGAATATTTTTTGTATGGTGCTAGTTTAAAAAAAAAAAAAAAAAAAAAAAACCAGCATACCTAAGGAAACCCTAAGCATATTCCTTTTAAGAAAAAGAAACATATTTTATATTGCATTGTACAGTGTATTTATACCATCATACAGTATGTAAAATATCATTTAGGTAAGAAACAAATAAAATGAGAAAAAAAGCAATAAGCTAATGTTATTGCATCCCAGACCTTGCCTTTCTCATGTCAAAACCTCAGTAAGCGTGTGTCCTGGTCATGTCACCTATGGACCTCTGCATTTGTTTTTGGCTCTTTGTTTTGTTTATGGACGTGTGTGTTTTGTTGTCAGACTTGCTGTTATGATGCACCTCCTGCAGCCCGGCACTGAACCTGGCTGATTAGCTGACACTGTTCCACATCCCTCCAGTTGCCTTGATCTTGAGGATCTTTGCGGGCTCGCAGACCACCAGAGGCCACTCCAGTGTGTTGTGTAGATTGTGCCCTTGTTTGTTTAAATGGAGACCTGGGCTTGGTAGCCTGGTCATCTGCCAGAATCTGAAGTCCCCCAGTGAAATTTACCCAGCATGCACGTTTGTCTGCGATGGTCTGGCAGGACCACACATCAGCATGGAAACATGCCAAGGCTTCTAAAGTAGATGAGGTATTCTAGTGGGTAGCGTGAGGCAGAAACAGGGCGCCCTGTTCATGCCGGGCGAGCCGGCACGGTGGGTTATGGTTCAGACATGCTGTATGAAATTGAATTATGCATTCCACTGTTCTCGCCCCTGGCGAGAACTCCACACTTAAAGCTTCTTGGTGCCCAACTCTCCCAATATCTGCTGCTGCCTCAGAATCCCGATCTAAACCAAGTTTTTGAGCAGTACATGACTTTCCATTACCTTTTCTGTTCCCCTTGTCATAAACGCTAGGTTCTTGTAGACACTGCTGACGTGAGTGGACTGGTCCATATACCCGTTGATGCTGAAGCCAATAATATTGGCGCCATAGACTTGAGTGAGCAAACTGTTCTTCAGCACGATGTAGCTGTGGTTGCGTGTCTGTTCGCACAGCACCTCTGAAACACCGACTTTCACGTTTACTCTCCTTTTTGGGTTTTCAGAGGCAGAAACAAACATACTGACTTGTTACTGTTGACACTTTTTGTTGTTTTGGTTTTTACGACTCAGAAACCTCTGTCGTTCCTTTTTAAAAATATATTCTCAGGCCCTTTTCTGAAGATGCTGCATGATATTTTTATTCATTGTTTTGTATTATCCTTGTTTTGCCTTCACTGTTATTTTGTAATAAATCCCTGACTTCAAGAATGCACTGTTAGTTAGAGGAACTGACTATTGCCAAACGGAAACATTTTTTATGAAAGGTAATGATGATGTATGTACGGTTACATTTCATATCAAAACCTATTTTCTAATGTCTCTGGTTTTGTACAGGGATTCCAGATACTGTGTATAGATGTATAGTATGGCAGCCTGCGTTGACTTTTACCTGTGAATAAAAGATGTCCCTTCTTAAGACTTTTTTCTCCTGTACCATTTTGTGTGTGTCATCTTAAATTCCCTTAAGTCAGCCATACATTTGTTTAGTGATATAACCTTATGTGAAGCTATCTATACTATGGAGGGGCATTTATATTGATAGATATCCATTATTGTTGCCCATATGGAAGCTGAATTCCCTCAGTCTGGACATGTGGCAAAAGAACTAGAGCATGAAAGACAGCATTGCAGGTTTTCTGAATCCTTAGAGAGTTGTACCCCACTACCCGAACTGTATCAGGAAGTGGCTGAAAAAAAACACGATGGAATGAGCGTGCAAATGACCTGGACAAGCATTTACGGTCTGTAAGTGTATTCCTTTCTCCACGGTTGAGGTAGACTGCTGAGCTTGTAAACAGCGGTGCATTATGGGCTGCAGGTCCAGTGCCTTTATGACATGATGAATCGGTAGAGGAGCCTCCCATAACACATTTGTCTTTAGCACATAGGCTACCCTTCACAGTGTTTGCAGAGAGTGCGGTCGTGACACGCTCTCACATGCTTATGGTGGGCCTCAAGTGGACCAGACCCCGTCTCTCTCTGAAATTGGGTGTGATCTGAGGTTGGAGCCGAATGGAGATCCCCAATCCGATTGAGTCACACCTGGCACCAGGTGGCACTGCTACTGTGGTGATACCAGCATGGCGATCTGCTGCACACAGGACGGCATTTTCCACTTTCATTTGGAAGGCTGGAAAATGGAAAAAAATGGATTTGGTCAACTGGCAAAGTAGAGAAAACCAGTGCAATAAAGCGACCAGCTAATTAGTCAGTCCAGACATCTGACACTCCATTAATGCTGTTCCCATGGCATTCTCCTAGGTGCCACAGCATTGTGAGGAGTTGTCTTGTACTCATATCACGGAAAATGTGTTTGTATCTGAAAATCCATACATCAATAGAACAGAATGGAGCTGTCCCTCTGCTGTAATCAGAGAGTAATCTGTGATGGTGATACCTTGATAATGCCATGGTTGACAATGGTTAGACCATCAAAAGATGCCACCTACTCAATCCATATCTTCTGGTTCCCTGCAGAACATGATGCTATACCACCTACTCAATACCACCTAGCAAGTTGAACTTTGACCTCCAGCCCTCACTCTTATTCCTTAATGGCTTAATTCAGCTTGAGAATTCATTGTATTCTTCACATTGCATGAGGATTTTCTCTGGATATTATTAACATTATGGGAAGCTTCAGCAGTACACTCACTGAGTTGGGCTTGGGTAGACACGCATCGATCGCTGGGTCCAGTTTAATGTTCTACTAAATAGAACATAATAAATCTGGGGCAACTGTTAACTGGTGCTTATCAGCTGGGATTGCTCATCTCTGCAGCCCTGGATTGAATACTTACATGTTCTCGCTTTACACATATTTGCTTTTTATACAGTAATTATCTGTTTTTCATTGTTTCCTTTTTACTCCTTAGAGAAAGATTATAATATTTAATGTTGCTCTCTTTCCCATTCTCATAGCTGTATCTTCATTTATTAACAAAGTCCCTCTGTGACAAGCTGAGCACGCCCCACCCCACCGCCCAGGTCTACGCTATAAGCCAAAGCTTCATTGGCCTATCTCTGGCCAGCTCTATGCTTGGATGAATCGCTTCAGTGCAGTTCCGGTTATTACAACATTGCAGCGTCCTCCTTTCTTTGGATGACATGATGGGCGTGTGCCATAATGCATTCTTCCTTGGAAGTTCAACTTATTAAAAATAAAAAAAATGATTATTTGGCTACCTGCTGAGAGCAGCTGGTCACTACATCCCTAATCAAATCTGTGGACACATTGTTTGACTTCTAATAAAAAAGCAGGCATGGTCCTATTCACTGCTTAATGGCTCTCATTGAAGTTTAATCCGAGTTTTATCAGGAGCTACAGATAGCACATTTTAATTTCCTTTCCCCGAAATGAGGACAACTATGACAACATGTTATGGCAGATAACTCAATGAACTCAATTCAGAAATGCCTGCATGCTAGGAGACAACTCATACCTTCTGTATAACATTTGGTGTAACAATCAGACCGAATAACATCTTTTTTTAGAAATCACTGTTTTGTCAGGGTTAACCACACTCTCTTTGTTCATCACAGAAATCTGGTTCAGATTTTAGCCTACAATAGGCCAGTAATGGGACAAATGAGGCTTCAAAACCTGTGGTGGGTACAAGTATCACAAACTACCAATCATTGATGTTGCTAGTCAGCAGCGATTGGTTAGTTCAGGATACTCCTGCCAAGCGCAGAATTTGAAGCCTCATTTAGCGCCAACATTGGTTGGTTAGTTCGGGATACTCCCGCCCACCATGGATTTTGAAGCCTCATTTGTCCCATTAGTACAAAATGCCTTATAATGATGATGTTTTTATAATAAGCAGCGAGTGAGATAATGCAGCTGGGCTGCTTGGACCACACACTGGGACGATGTGGACGAAGTCTATGTATAAGGGTCAGACAAAATCAGTTCTCTTGTTCCAGTCTGGAATGTTAACAGCACTTAGTTGCCTTGATATGCAAGGCTGGATTTTCCCATTGTGGTCCTTCAACAGGCAGGATGCCCATGTGATTTATCCACAGAGGAGAGGAAGGCGTGATACCCAGCAGTGGCAGCCTGAGAGACCCTCTATTCCCATTGCCTGCTGGGTCCAGCAATGCCGCCTGCAATCAAGATGAAATCTTAAAAGCAGCCGAGTGCCTATTATTTATCCGCAAAGTGGCATTGACGTGCCGATGTGCGGCACGCTGTAATCGGGCAAAGTGTGCATGTGGGCACTTATCTTCGTACACGTGTTGTCTACATTTAGGATGGGGCATCATTAAAACCACAAGGGATGAGCCCCATCGAAATATCATGCTGGCATTTTAGTCCTGTGATAAGTCATCCATCCCTATGCAATCTGTGTGAAGTGCTGACACAATTAGTATGGAGCTAACAGTTAAAACATGTATTAAGCATATAGAAAACAGCCCTTTGGATCGGAAGATGCTTTCAAAATTCAACACCTGTATGTCAAAAATAGGCTGGCCTTTGCAATAAAACGTCTCCCTTTTGCTGTTTACAACTTAAAATAGGGTGAATGCCCACTGAAGTGAAAACCTCAGGTAAGAAAAGCATGCAGAGTGTCAAAGTGTTCATGTTCCAAATACTCCTTCTAAGGCTAAAAGAGCATCTTAGCAGAACTCCTGATGTACTTCATGTTTCAGTCAGGACTTAGGGATCGCTGTAAATTCATTTTCACAAAATTACTTTGATAGACATAAATTTTAATCATAGCATTCAGTGTAATCTGCACTGTTAAGATGAATGGCTGGAATGTTTTGAGTAGCAATGCTAACGATGCTCATTGCATTTACCCCTGGAGCAGTGGTCTGCAGCTTCTGACCACCCATGTGGGGTGCCTCCACTGTCCTCCAACCAGAGACCTTGCTTTCTCACGTGGAGGTCGTCCATTGAATCTCCAAGCCTGCTGGTCTCATGCCCATCCTGACCCTGCACGGGGCTCTCCCTAGAATTGACGGTTTGAAGGTGGACATGCAGGAGGAGGGTGAACTCACTGTGTAGCTCAACTCCAAGCTGGGTTGGCAAGCTAACAAACACCACAGAATCAACTAGATATAAAAAAAATATAAAATGGTCCAAGAATAAAAAATTATATGTCATTTTGAGTAATTTTGCTCCAGGTTGATTTGTACATGTCATTTTGATGTCGTCATGCTTTGCTGATGGAGGTACTGCCCACACCCCCATCACTGTTTCTGTATTCACTCTACTGTCTCGGCTGTACAGTGCTGAGTACAGGCTTAGGCCTCAGCTTACAGAAGGTCAAACAGTCAAAGGCACATTTTTTAAGAAGGGTGGAGGACTTTTGGCCCATTACTTAGGCTGTCATCAAAGGCAGAGTTATTATTGTGCTTTCCACTGCTTGAGAAATCAGAACGCAAAGACGCTGCGTGGGAATGTGGTGGGCAGACGGTGGGCTGGCGATATCAAAGCTCGGTGATCCGGCTTGGCGCTCCTGCCACTGACCAGCTGCCATGACCGTTCAGGCTCACCAGGCAGTGGGATTCGGCTGACGGAAATAGAACACCCTCCCCCATCCAGCTGAGAGGGCATTGGGGTTGGACCGAAGCAAATGGGTCTTGCATGTGCCACAGAGCGGCACGGTGCAGGCAAATTGGACCTGAGAGAAGGGTTTTCATGGTGAAATGGGATAGCATAGACCAATGGAGACAAGGGGGGTGGCAACAGAGGTAGGGAGGAATACAAACGCTCCCATGCTGAAATGCTATGTAACAAAATCAGTTTTATGGGGATGGTGACTTTTCCTATACAAGACATTTGCTGGGGTGCAAACATTTGAAATGGAAATCATGGCAACTATATCATGGTCCATGGACATATCTGGGAAATGCCGTGACAAACAAGACCCTGTGATATTTGCTGATCACATTATTTGGTTAGTTTCCCCCAGTGGGGCAACCTGGAGCTGTGTTTAAAAAGGAAAAGGCACATTTCTGATGCATATTCTGCTGTCAGGCTTCACCGGAGGAAATTGCGTCCTTAGTAAAGACTTATACGTAAAATGCACATTTCCGTAATGGGTAGCATTAATTATCTTCACCATGGCAATACTCAAGGCATTTTATAACAGGAAAGCTTACCTTTCTATTTCTGCATGCCCGCCTTTAATCTATGTAAAAGAGTTTGTTGGCACTGTGATTTGTGTGCTTTAACTGGAGAATCATTAAGCTAACAGCTGCAGGAATCTGGATATTCCCGGTTTAGCTGTAGATCGACCCATTGCAAAACCGTTAAAATCACCTTTAAAATCTCAGTAAACTGTAGCTAAGGTGGGGATAGTTAGTTTGTGCCCTTTGACTCTGTCAGGTGGCTCTTAAATATCTGAGGCCTCCTGTTTATTTTGACCTACCTGTAGTTTTTAGGCATATGCCTTTAATTTTGACATTCCAAACCCACATTTTAATCTGATTAATCATACACTGATACGAGAGGCGTTTCTAGGTTCTAAAACATTCCGGGGCACATCCCTGAATATCTGGGTGTTTTCTTAGACCTTTGTAGTGGGATCCAAGGTAGAATTGTTTTTTTTTTAAATGTAAACACTTGTAAACCCCATTTCCAAGCATTTTGTGAAGAGTATTGACAGCCAGTACCACCTACAATTAACCTTTGTTATACTGTTTTCTTTATACTATATTTACAGTACTTTTTCTCCTATCACACAAACACACATTACTGTTTTTCAATGACCCCCCTGACTCACGCTCTGTTGGACAATGCTCAGCTGAACCTGTACTTTCTTCTGGAATACCATTAAATCAACTTATTAAAGCATTAAGATAACATCTAAGGGTAAAATCATACTCTGGACATTTTGCCCTTAAAATCTATTATGCAGTTTCATAAATACAATCATCTAAAAAATAATAACAGTCTTCATCTTGCTTCATCATGGTAGAAATGATTTTTACTGTCAAAGTCCCACTGCAGTGTAATGTTTTAATATGGATTACAAAAAGAGCTTGATCCCATAATTGTGTGATTGGCTGAGACACACCCACTGTAAAACTCTCACTCACTAAACCCACACCTGAGCTTTGACTGCATATCAATATGTAGGCCTATATAAATCAATATGCATCAAGTGTCAGTTGACACTAATGTTATTAGGTCTGGCACACTGAATTAATCAACACATCTTAACATGACAAGTGGAAGAAATTAGGCTAGATTCTTTAATGACTTGGTTTAACATTGTCTTTTTATTCATTTGTCAATATAAATTCCGACAGTAAGTTACAGGCTGTTACAGATGCAAGGTTTGCTCTGAGGGTGTTGATGGAGAAGTTATAGAGAAGGTCAGAAGGAGCTGCATTGTCTATGTGGACTTAGAGAAAGCATATGACAGGGTGCATAGAGAGGAGTTATGGTATTGTAGGAGGCAGTCTGGAGTGGCAGAGAAGTATGTAAGAGTGATACAGGATATGTACGAGGGCAGTGTGACAGTGGTGAAGTCTGCTGTAGGAGTGACAGATGCATTCAAAGTAGAGGTGGGAATACATTAAGGATCAGCTCTGAGCCCTTTCTTATTTGCAATGGTGATGGACAGGCTGACAGGCCAGATCAGACAGGATCCCCCGTGGACTATAATGTTTGCAGATGACATGGTGATCTGTAGTGAGAATAGGGAGCAGGTTGAGGAGACCCTGGAAAGGTGGAGGTATGTTCTAGAAAGGAGAGGAATGAAGGTCAGTAGGACTA
>JAACJT020000021.1:12541008-12566630 GCA_009936485.2 Gymnarchus niloticus | reverse complement strand
CCTGTGTGTAAAAGTGATTAATTAAATTTACGGTATAATCATCTTCTTTGTTCTCTTTTTTTTTTTTTTTTATTTATATCAGTTTTTTTCCCCCCCCCCCCCCCATATGTTTCTCTTTTGTCATTCTTTTTGTCTCAAGACCTTAAGGTACTTGCGTTTTTAAAAAACATTTACCCACAATTCCTCTGTTCAGTTGGCTCAGTGAGTTTAAAAGGCACTTGAGCAAAGTCATGATGAAATGCTCCGAACGAACTGTCATCATCATTCAGGAGCGTGTTTAAAGATTAAGAAGCTGTTACTGAACCGGAATGAATAAACTGGCAAAGGGAGAGTAGTTGGACCTCTAGAAGGAAGAGGGAGCGCGGCACTGTTTATTCAAATGAGCAGTAAGACTCGTTGATCACTGAGCTACTCGGGGCCCACGTTTTTTGGGCATTGCACCTCTCACTTGTTTAAATAGCACTTTGATAGATCCCAGTGGTGGCTCAGTCTGGGGCGATCCAGACAACGTTTGTGTGCTGTGTGGCCCATACTTTATGGTGGGAGCTTGGCTGATGATAGTGGGGTATGGGGAACATGGTAGAAAGAACGTTGATGGCCAATTCAGGTTGTGCCCTGGGTATAGTGCTTCATTCGATTGGTTACACACGCAGACTTGCCTTTCTCCTCTCCAGTCTGTGGTACTTCATCCGATGTGCCTGAAGGGTCAGCTGATGGGCTAGTGGGGTAGGCTATGTCACCATCTGCGTGCTCTCATTCTGCGCGAGCCATGCCGTGCTGGGCTGGGCTGGTGAAAGGACTCTTCCTTGGCATGTGTTGGGTGCGCTGCCGGAGCTATCATCCACGTGGTACGAATGGAACACGTATATGTTGTGTTGCATGTATAAGCCTATAGCGGCTTGCCTGCCTGTGTATAGGAGGACCCCTCACCATTCGGAGAAGGGGACCATGGGAACGACAACGGAAGCCTGTCGTTTGTGCTGACAGGTGCCCTGAGGAAGGCGCCTGTGCCTTGTGGAGCTGAATCCCAGGAAATGAGCAGAAATTATTCATTAAATCATGGTGCTCCTCTTTTCTGTAGGGATCAGCATTCTCTGTTTTATTAAGGGGGGTGCGCGTAGTTGAGCGTGTGATGTCTGCCCTTGCCATGCTGTCTACAGCCAACGGCATTAAAGCGCTGTTGCTGTCGCTAAGAAGAGGCGTTCCTCCCCCCCCGTCACTGTGTTTAAGACATGGTATCAAGCCTTGACTGGCTGGAGATGTCTAACACTGCTTCGTTTATGTTTAAAGAACGCCGTTGATAATGTGGTGTGTGACCAAATGATCTGCTCTTATGAGAGCATGAAGCTACACAGACTGGTGGACATTACCCTTTTAAAAATGGAGCTCTCAGGTGGGACTGCTTGGGATCGCATGGCTCTATTCCCATGAACGTCACCATGAGCCCACCCACTCACCATTGATAACTGAGTGTTGGCAAAATGTTATCACGATGTCCAGTTAAAGCTGCTCTTTTGTGACCTCTGATTGTGGTTATAGCCTTGCTCAAAGGAGGAGTGGGGGTAGCACTGCAGCAATTATGGTCGAGGTGCTGAATGCCCCGGTGAGATATGGCGCTTTATAAAAAGCTTATGTCACTTAGTAGAAGTGTTATCTGAGATAGGGTTTGTGAGCACGTCATGGAGAGTCAAGGATACTCCCTTTAGGTCTTAGACAGTGAGCCTAGGTGCCTGTCAGTACCGCTGTGAAGCCCACGAGTGGAACAATGTTCTGGCATGGTGATGTCACCTCAGATGTGGCTGCCTGTGAGCTCATATCAGTGCACCCACTCCCAGAGATCGGGCCGTGATTGGCACACGCTGCTGCCTTGGGGTGACAGCTTCTTTCTGATTGTTCAATTGGACTGCGTGACAAGGTTAATTATGTAGCGTCGAGGAGGTTAGAGAGACCCATCACGCCCCCACCCCCCGGCTCTTCACATCCATAAACCTGCATCTGATCAAACGGTGCGGAGGCAGCCAAGGCTCGCGCCGTGGCAACAGTTGCCGTGACGGTCGCCTGTCTGGCGTGATGCATGCATCCTGCTGTTTGCTTATTTGAATTTCCTACCGGGCCGGCTCAGCTTCTTTCTCCTCGTTTCCTCCACCTCATGTTTATTCAGTGGCAGCCAGAGCAGGTGATAGACAAACGTGGCCTGTTATTATTGCTGTTGGGAGCCCCTTCATCGATTGGCGGTCCGCTAGCATGGAGTACCACCCTGCTTGCATTCCTTTATGCCGTGAGGGTTGGGTTGGATTTGCATCTCAAACATACACGTCATTCCATAAGGTGCTGAAGTTCTGCAAGTCCTACCTTTTCTTCCAAAGTTCAAACAATTACTCGCCGTACCTTCCAGCATTATCAGAGTTTCTGTTTTCCCTTTAAGACCAAAGAAAAAATTTGCAGCTATGTTAAATTGCTTTATATTTTTTGTTTGTGATCAGTACCTGTCAAGTGGTACATCTTTTCCTATGAATAGGGATGTTGCACTTGAACAACTAAATCAACAGCTTGGTTTGCTTGTTACCTGGTGACTGCATGTTCTATTTGAAGGTATAAGAAACGTGTAGCTTTGATCACCCATCCACATTATTCCAGTCCGTTGTTCTTCAAGCACCCCGCTTATGAAGCTAAGCTAATAAAACTAGCTTTACTATTGACCTGGGGTGTGCCAATTGGAGTGCCTATTCTAGGTTCTTTGTGTGTGGCCATGTTTGTTTTGGGTGGTAGTATGGTTTGGTGTTGGCCCCTGTGTGGCCGCCCTTGAGGTGTCGAGGATTGGGAACAGACCCCAGCATTGGTTTGGGGGGGGTCACTCCTGTGGAGTTTTATAATGAATGAGCGGGTTTGGGCCAGCTGCCAGCCTCACAGGTGCGGCCCGCTCCGCTTCAGCTCTGCCGGCATGCGGACGTGGGGTGGGGCAGCCCTTTTTGAGAGGAAGGGGGGAGCTGTCAGTCTCATCCCAGCTGTCTCTGGCCTCAGAGGCTGTCTTTTGTCCTTGGAGATGGAGGCGTGTTAGAGGGAGTGTTTATGCTCTTGGTGGTGGATAGAGGAGACTGTGTGACCTATATTAGCTCAGCCCACACCAAATGTCCTTTTATTTTGCCCCACTGTCATGTGCAGACAACCACCTGAGTGAGCACAATGTGTCAAAACCATGTCAGGACTGTGCCAGACATTGTTCAGATGTACCAGTCCAAGCTTTGGAGCGCTTCTCCTATGCTTTGAGAAGCATAGGGACCTGATTGGTTAGGTGCTGAATTGGTCAACCCCTTCGACCACCCTGGCCTATAAATCCGAGGTTTTAATTAAGTGTGGTCTACATTACACAAAGAACGAGGCCCCTGCTCATAAATTGCAGCGGGGCAAATTAATGTCTGTCTACCTCTCACTCAGGTAATCAATCTCCTGGAAGCTGTTTGTCTTGCACGTCGTGTTGATCTTCAAAGCGATGCCGGCAAAGGAGTCGCACATGGGGCTACAGCTGGAATCTTTCTCTGAGTTGGGGGGCGGGGCAGGTGAAAGAGCTTTGAAGTGTTCAGGACCTGTGGAGGTGTTTCATGAGGCAGGAGCTGATCCCTCACACATATGCCAGCACAAGATGTCAGTGAGATCCACAAGCTGGGTTTTCTCTGGTGCTCGGCCTAGCGCCCCCCCATAGTTGGCTCATTTCATCTGGTTTGAGATGTGTTAGGGGTGAGGTTTCAAGGCTTAGGATACCCCCAAAACAAATGTGGTTATTTTAACTACTCCTCACTCCTGCTGAACTAATTATGGGATGATGAAACTTGACCTAACACAGGTAGTAGGGGGTGATGACCTTTGCCCTGGAAGCAGGGCATACTGAACTCTAGCCCTGGTTTCTCTAACATTGAGTCCAAGTCTTCTGGTTCCTCTTACTAGCTGGGCCTGAATATAGGGGTGACATTTTAGCCGGAGAACACTTAACACAGCCCCTGACACATCAACGCATCGTAATGGAAGAGCACTGATGATCCTTAATGTCAGATCTTCTTGCTGGGCAGTGTGGATGAGAGCCGAAACCAGTGGACAGTGGATTTTCTGGCCCGCATGATGGCAAGACATAGCAAGCGGTGTTGAGTACGTTTTTGGCTTTGTGCCCAGGCCCCAGCTTGCAAACTTGTGCTGCAGTTCTTCAAAAACTGAAGAAAACTCTTCCTCACCATAAATATAACTGAGCTCCAGAAGAGCTGACGGAGTGTATTCCTCTGTTAAGATCAGGATGTAAATCTTAATGGATGCTCTTTAATGAATTGCGGCATGTTTAATTCTATCAGAAAAGTAACGGCTAGCATCAATTCGCTCACAGCATTCCAGCGAGTTACCTTCCTGTCAGTGAAAACGACCCGTGGTGGGCGTTATGTTGTACAGCAGGTCTTATTCCATGAACCTGTTGACCAGAGTGTCTACAATCAATGCTCTAGGGGATGGTATTGAATGTTGTGCACTATGGACACAAGGTAGCCGAGTTGGAAGGAAGGAATGCTGGCTCCAACACCAGATGGCAACTGACAGATGTTCTTGTACATATGATGCTCAGCTCAGGAAAGCAAGCTTAGTGAAGAGCGAAAAGAAAGAATCACTGTAGACGGAAAGGTTAAAAGCTCAATCTCATTGTATTCAAACAACAGTGACTGAGAGACGGCCTGATCCAAGCATACAGAATTCCATGCAAAAAAACGAGGGAGTCTGACAAGGTTGTCTCTGGGAATCAGAGATGAAAACACAAATGGAAAAAGCCCGGGCCACGTAAAAACAAAGAAAGCATTCAGCAAACAAGGGTTTGAGGCTTTTGAAAGGAGCTTCACAATAGTGCCATGGAGGCACAATCTTCAGATTCATTCAAAGCAGAAACCCCGTGAAGTTCTGCCAGATTCTGCTGGTATCTAGGAGGAGGTAGTGTGCTGAATGGGCTTAAATCCCTTGTATGTTTCGTATTTGGACCAGGAACTGATTTGCTTCAAAGACAGTCAACATCAGGAAAAGTTAATTGGTGTTAAGCGTGGCTTAGTGTTTCCAATTAAATACGTTTTGGGTTTCAGTGATTGATGGCTTGGAAGCTCCTGAGCTGTGATTTGCTTTCAGTGTCTTCAGTGGATGGTTTTGATCTGTGTGTTGCTGTTCTTGTTTGAATTTTTTTTTCCTTTTCCTCCCCCAAGCCGCTACAACAAGATGTTTCCATCTTCCCAAGCAAATGCACATTGTGCTTTACTGTTTGTTTTCCGATAGCAACCGAGATGAAATGGTCTTATTGATTAATTTGGCAGCAAATTAGGCCTTGCTCTGGAGACTGCGAGGCGTTTATTTCCCCCTCCCTCCCGATAAGAGTGGTCTTTAATGTATGTTTCCCTGGCTTTAATTACAGTTCGTTACCTGACCAGCATTAGAACAAGACGGCATTAATAACCTGTCAGCTGTTTTGAGGCACGCATCATCGATTAGGGAGCGTGGCCTAATAGCTTCGTGCAGGAGTCGAATTTCATATTCTATCTGTTACTCACCTGAATGAAAGGGAAGGCTGAATTTCTCTCTGATTACAATCTCATTGTTGTGCACGTGTTTATTAACAGATAATGAATGCTGTTTGATTGTAATGTAGCGCTGGATCGACGGACTTGGTTCCGTCTGTGTCGCCTCGTTTGATGGCAGAGCCACAGCAGGGTGTGATACCGGTCTGGAACTCCCCTGTATTTTTGTCGTGCAAATACCTGAGGCATTGCTGGTGCCCTGGAGGAACATATGACCTTCCTGAGCTCAAATGTGCGTATATGAGGACTGAACCCAGATCAGCCAGGTGCCAACTATTCGCCTCTTCCCAAAAGTGCCATTTGCTCTGATTGTGTCCTGCCGCAATCGGCAGTTTAACAGTTCGGAGCCCCCTGCTTCTTGGCCCATGTCTGGCACAACTGTTGGGAGGGCGCTCCTCCAATCTGCCACCGGCAAGCTGTCGTTCCTTGTTTCTGCCCGCTGCCTCCTGCGTGGGCCTTTGTTACAGCACAGTTATCTGGTCCACGCTGTCCACTCGCAGAGAGGGGCCTTGTGGCAGCTCCGCCCAGTGGTCTGGCTCCAAATGGCGAGCGGCTTATGTTGAAGAGGAGTGAGTGTGTGTGTGTGTGTGTGTGTGTGTGTGTTTGTTTGTTTAATGGGAGGGGTTGAGGAAAAACCACCATAACACCCAGAATAGAAAAGACTTGCTGATAAAGCTTCAGGTTTAAGCTGAGCTGTCTTTAACCTGCTCTAACTCTGTATTGTAGACACTGTGAGTTGAGTACTAGGAAGCTATTTTGCTGGTATTTGTGGGAAGTTGTACTGTTTTTAACATGTTTGTCCCATTCATTGTTTCATCCATTGATTCTCTTGCTGCCTAATGAGCCAGCTGTCACTTCCGGGCCTTGAGCTGCGAGGTTACCTGCAGCTGGGTACCAGTTCCCGCCCTCTAATAAGCTCCTCCCACTCACTGACTCCCTAAACGCTCATGAATATGCATGTCTTACCAGCTCTCTCTGATGTCATTAAAATGCCATAAAAGTCTTTATAAATTGTAATGTAACATTGGAAATGCTTTGATGGGTGCCGTGGGATGCATATTAAGGGATTGCTGGAGCCTGTTTATATCTTGTGTACATGGTGAAGTGGTAAAAAGATATTGTTTTTAATTACCTCTCTTAACCAGAATGCTTTGCAGTCCCAACGGCAAAGAAAACAGGCCTATAACAGCAGTTGGTCACAAAAGTAGAGTGTTGTGTGATCTTGATTAGCCATTAAAACTTCTTTTGTGCTCGAACTCAACATGCGCGGCTCCGAGTTTCAGGTTAGGGCAGCCTTGGCTCTCCCCCGTTCCTTCGTGCTGCTTTGTGCCGCTGGAGTTGAGCGCTGGGCACACGAGACGCTGAGCGTGATTTCTTAGGAGAGACAACTGTCGTGGTAATTCAGCAGTTTAGCGTGCCTGGGAATTGACGGCTTGCGGTTCGGACGGTGTATATCATTAGGTGTGTGTCTCTCAATGTGACTTTAACTACTGAAGACTGTGGAAACTGCGTGTGTAAGCGGAATCTTCGCATTAATTAGAGACCGCGTCTTTGCAGTGCATGCGGACCTGTGTTGATGTATTTATAATGCAATTAAGCCTGAAAGAATAGGTAGGGGTGACAGGTGTTTTGTGTTTACTAGCAATAATAAAAAAGTGGTTCTAGTCATCTGTCACACTGCAAAGCGCAAGCAGAACCCTTTTCCATGTTTACTGTCCCCTAATGTGATGGACCCAACCCAGTAATTGGCTGTGGGGATTTCATAAAAGTGCTGCAGCATGGTTCAGGCTGCCTGCCACATGCTGTCCCTGTCTTTATGTGGAACCATCGTCCCTCGTGTGGGTCCTTGTCATATCTGTCGGTGCCTGAAGACTCCATCTGAGCAGGAACGTGGTCAATGAAGCCTGGTTTGAGTGTGCCCCACCCCTCGTGTGCTGTTCGTGAAGCCATCGGGCATGGCATTAAGTAGAAGCTCCTGCTCATATCTGCGTGGGTGGGTTCGTTATCCGCACTGACCCTCGTTCCCACTGCTCCGGCTCCTCCTCCTTGGCCTGTGTAGTTTTCAGCCCAAATACCATTCCCTGCGGCTGGGGAACCTGATCACCCTGGTCCTACCAGGGTCATGGGCCACTGGCTCGCATGGGCTGCCTCCCCAGCTGTGACTTGTCTCTCTCCTTAGGTTTCATCCATCTTTTTTTCTGGCAATGCCGACTCTTTGCCCTTTCCCGGAAGGGGGGTCCCCCCAGGGGGTGGCTTGGGCTTCGGCGTGACAGGTAGCACCTCGGTGAAACCATTGTAATCATCACCCCAGGGTCAACCTCTGGGAGGGGGTTGGGAGAGAATGGTCCCTGCTTTTGTCCTCTTGGAGCATTTAACCTGAAAGTATCAAACCGTACGCTGTGTGAGCGCTTGAGAATACAAGAACCCGGAGAACAACAAAGCACGATGTGAAAAACGAGAAGGCTCGTCTTTAAGTTAAGATGATTAATCAGACCACTGATACCAGTGGGATGTGCACAGCGAACATTATCAGCCATTTATTAGAAGGATAAAGAGAAACAAGACATTGCAGGAAGAAAGAGCCGGTCAATACTAATGATTCAGGTGGCCCTGGCCTCTGAGTCCAGTCCTCATCTGCATTTAAAAAGGCCTCCTCCATATTCATCACAGTCACGACACGACAGCCGATTTCATGCTCCGGCTTGATTGAGGGGGCTCTGCTCTGGCTATGATTAAAAGCTCTGCTTGCCCAGCTGAACTGGCCACCGCACGGCCACGGTGTAATCTGGAAAGCAGTGAGTGGTCGGGCTCGTGCTGTCCATGGCGAAGGGCTCAGGCATGGCCACCAATTAACCAGGACGGGAGGGAGCCGGTGCCAACATGGTCAATGGCCCCAGCACCCCAGTTGTCATGGCATCTCAGGCTGATTTTTGGATGCTTAAGATAACATCAGTGTTTTTGCTGCAGTCAATCTACCTATTTTGGACGCCGCGCCCAAAACAAAGGAAGGGCTTGGGCCCCCCCCCCCCCCCCATTCTGATATCAGTGGAGGTAAGATAGGAGGAGCACGTCACGTGGCGTTTGTGTGTTGGATATCTGTGGGTGGACCCCAGAAAAAGGACAGACCGTTTGAGTAAGGCCCTGTGGGACCCCACTTGCTGACAGCCATTGGAGAGGGGGCGTGACTGCCCTCCCTTGAAAGCCTGCTCAGAATCACCTGGCAATATTATATACGCTGTGAATGCTGGAGACTGGGCGATCGCTGAGGCAGTGACGTACTGCCTGTGTGACCCATGAATACACTGTATTCATGCTTGCACTGTTTAGTCAGCGATTAGATATATACACACACAGCTGCTGGGGAATCACTGCTTTTCATTGCCAGTGACCTGTGGATGCTGTTCCGCAAAGATTTTGTGTAGGACTGCTTGCCTCCTGACCATGAAATGGTTCACCCCATGCCGTAGCCGAACTCCAAAACATATTTCAGTGCTTAAATCCCCCTCTTTCGGGGCCACGTTGGCTCACTGGTTAGCCCTATTGCCTCTCACCTCCAGGGTTGGGGGTTAAAGGCACGTGTGTGTGTGTGGGCCTTCCAGTTCACCATTCTCCCCCTGAGGATGCTATCTTGGTACATTCTGAGGGGCCCATCATGAAGATATCATAGCTCAGGAGGACCCCTCTCGATTCTGGGTGTCGGAGCTGGAGAGGGTTGCTGGAGGGTGTGGTCAGGTGACTAGGTGGATTCTCTCAAATGCAGAAGGTATGAATATAATGGAGGTGGGGGCCGGGAACATAGTGCATCCCCCTAATTTCCCAGTTCATACGGTGTTCATTGGTAAGGGGGTACAGAACATGGTGAACGCTTCAGCTTTGTTCAGGGAGGATAAAATGAGTGGGGGGGGCTCAGAATCGCTTCATCGACCATCATCCTGTTATGAAGATTTGATTATTCCCAGGTAACGTCACGGAGGTTGCCATGACAAAGGGCAACTGAATGTCGGACGGGTGTAAGGCCTGGCTGCGAGCGAAGATAAGGGTGACTTAATGTCCTGGCCCAGATGAATCGCCCGTCTCTCCTCACAATGGGCACGTTTTATGGGTGAAGGTGAACTAATCAAGTTCTGCCCGTTGTGAAGCGTCCCACCCCCCACTGCATGAGGACGGTCCTCTCTCAGTGCTGGAGCTAACACCGCCAGCGTCCAGCATCAGGAGCCACCCCACACAGGGCTCGGTTCTTGCCCGCCCGTCCCACCAGTGAAACCTGACCAAGCAGAGGGAGGGTATTGATCCTCTGCCTCTCAAGAGCTGGCCAGTGGCAAAACACGTTTTAACTCCTCTGTGCTTGAACGGCCCCCTGCCTTATTGATTGGAGACCCCCGGAAGAGATGTCATTATCAGTGGTGCCGAACTGGGCTCCTCGCTGGCCAAAGCCCCGCCTCTCTGTGCAGATGTGTGCCATCGGTGTCCCGTGTTCCATTTACCCATCAGCCGGCTCTTCAGTAGCCGCTCGTTGCTGTGAGCAAGCCGCTAATCTGCCTCTCTTGTCATATGCTGCCGGGCCTGATGTGCCTCTGGGAAGGCCTCTGTCAGCTGTTTGGAATGGATGCCGGACGAAAAAAGTTGATTGGCGCTTTTCAGGGCCCAACATAGCCGCCAGAAGATGACGGAGAGCTGTAAACTCCGTGTGTGAGTGTTTGAACGCAAATGGCAGGAATGCATACAAACCAATAAGTCCTTGAATAATCAACACTGTGGCTTCGAGTGATGAGAAATCAATCAGTTGGTCAATACTTGTTTATTTTACAATGTCCCCTACCAGCAGGTACCAATCAGACAATACCTACCCAGAATCCTCTGCTGCCGTCTCACCGTCGGCATTTTCTGTTTGACGTACCGATGGAGTTTCTGTGAGGAATGTTTATTTTATACGTTATTTCAAATTTGGGGTTTAATTTCCTATGGGAGGAGGCAGCCAGTGTGTGAAATCCCTTGTCAGCTGCTCTTCGATTAAAAAAAAAAAAAATAAAAAAACCTGGACTTGGGGTAATGAAATTAACTGCTTCCACAAGCCACGTTCATCCACTCCTCCGAGGACTTAATTGACAAAAGTCGATGCCGATATTAACCTGGTGATGCAATTAACATATCAGCTTGAATGTTAAAGCAGTTATTAAACTCAGTTAATTTTTCCCCTGAATCGGGTTTTGGCCTGTGGACCCTCCCCTTGTGATTTAATTTGTGCTCTGGGTTGCTCCCCCCATGTCATTGACAGGGGACACATCTGACCCAGCAGGGTCACGCTCCACGGCGGCCGTTTGTTGTGCCAGTGCAGTGTCTGTCCCGGTCTTTAGGTTCTTTGATATTACTTGCCACTTAAAATACGTTAGCATGCGTGGTCCTCACTTGTCTACGCAGTGCCCATGTGGCTCTCGGTTTGCTGGTTTCGGGGTCCCACTCACGGCTGCACATGGGGGTGACCTGCAACATGGTCGTTTTCACTTCTGCTTTGCCTTTAAATAAACGATGGTGCTGAAGCATGTGTCTGGTGCGTTCGGCGTGTCCCGTTGCAGGAATCGAAACATTGTGGAAATGTATTAAAAATGAATAGCGGCTTAATTAAATATCCAATAAGCCTCATCAAACTGTTGCCAACAGCGACCATGTCAGGAGGTAGATGGAGTGGACTTGGCATGGATGAATATTTCATTATAAAAGGAGGCTTTCCATACCGGGCCTCTGAAAGGCGGTCTTCATTAGCGCTCAAGGTCGTGTGGAAAGGCGAGGCCGGCACCCTAATGAAATCGCGCACTTCTAGCGGTGGCTGTAACGGGGCCTGAATTACAGCCAGGCATAGCCTCTGAGGGCCGGGGGTTAGTGGCGTAGCCTGCGGCGAACTTACATTATGTATCACATTGCTAATGTCTTAGCCGACACTTATCTGAAGCAGTTTTATTAAAAATAAATAAAAATTCTAGCTATCTTGCTAAAGGGTACAGTAATGAAGGATGCCTGGGGACATGTGGGTTTAAGCGTGTGATATGACTGCGGCACGCTATCGGGCGTGAGCTGACAGCTGTGAGCTAGGCCGCAGTTGCTGATCAAGAGCTAAAGACAGGAAGCGCTTAGCCTAAACCACTGCAAAGTCCCTGCTTGGAAGGAAGGGCAGATGACTGGCCTTTATGAGAGGCTCCGAGGCACGTGGGAAGCTCATCCAGGAAACTACTGCCCCGTCTTTCTCTGGACGTACTGCAGGGTCAGTATGCATTGAAGCCTTGACCTTCCATGTAGATTCCACGTCCCCTCCATTAAAATGCAGACCACTGTTGAGGGGTCCACGGCCATGAAAAGGAGTGATTATGATGCCCGATACGGGGCAGTGGGTTTTCTAGCGGGGGCAGATTTTATGAGCAGGAGAGACGGACAGCGGCCCTTTTCTGCTGTACTGGCCAAAGCCCAGGTCTGTAGCTAGGTGAGGGTGATTGACTGGTGGCTGATAGGTGCTGCCTTTGATCGTACCCGAGCACGTTCCAAGGGGAGGCCCCTGCCCGCCGTGCTTCTTGGCACCGGCTCGATGGACACAATCGCTTCCTTCATGCTGTTCTTTAGATCCCAGGCCAGGAATGTGCCGCTTCAAAGGGGGTGGGTAGACACGGAAAAGCAGTGCGTCGGAGAATCGGTGCGGGGTTCACAGAGGGTCGTGCAGGAGACCCGTGGCGGCTAAGCACCACACAGACACTATGTTGGATTCGTGGCTGTGTATGAATGCCATTCTCTCTCTTTGTGTGCTCCCCTGTACCCCTTTTGTACTATACATTAACCTTTACTTTTAAGAGATGGTCTGCTCCGGTCAAGTTTTGTCTAATATGGATGCCATGCTGGTAAGCCATTCATTGAAAGCTTAGGTTTGTGGATAGTTAAGTGGGTGTGGCATGTGCCTGAGTGCCATTTCTAAAGGCAGAAGATGCAGCTTCTCTGTCACTGGAGGTTGGGAGAACCAAGAGTACTGATGGGACAAGATAGGGAGAGTTAGTCAGGTGGCACAGCTGAGCACCCCAGCCTAATGTAGTGGAGAATGGTGGGGGCTGGGAGGGGGCCTACAGTTGCTAACAGGATTGTGAACATGACTCAGTCTTACAGCTGCTATTATTGTCATTTATTTTAAAGCACACTGCATCCAGGGTTTTGTCCCAGTGGTGACGGAGATGGTCTCCCAGCACCCCATCTGATGTTCTCTGCTGGGGGAGGACCTCAAGCTGCCTCCATTCACCAGTTCTCCTGGGAAGCTCACCGAGCCTGGGTATCTGAAATTGGACCTCCAGGCATCGTCGCTCAGGAGGGAGGGTGTTGTGGAGTGTAGGACCACCAAAAGTGCCTATTGCGGGTGCTGTTTTTTCTGGGCTGGAGGAAGGAGTCGGGGGGAGGGTGGCGGGGAGCTTTTGGTGGTGCGGTGCCCTCTTCTCCATTTCCTTAGTATTTTCCTGTTGGAGTTAATCCTGGAAAATGGTGTTGCGGGCCAGCTTTGGTGGGAATGGCCGCGCCTAGGGAGGAGTGTCTGCCTTTCACACGGAGCCGCGTTGGTCATCCTGTATGCGCATGTGTGAGGGTGTGTAAAAGCAGCTTCAGCCCCTGTGGTTCGCTGCACCTGCCTTCTCGCCAGACTCCCCATTTTCTCTCTTTTTTTGCTCCTCTCTGGTGGTGACCTCACACAGCTGCCTTCCAGCACCGTCCATCATCAGCCTGCCCTGTAGGACCGACGTTTTCCCAGAAGTTCTAGACTGTCCTCCATCTTCAAGGGTTCTTGGCTCAAGCCAAGCCTGCCACTCTCAGGAACGAGGCTGTCGATTTCAGCCATGTGTCATGCCTTCCCAGTGTGGTCCACTGCTTCAGTTTGGGCTGTGTGCTGAGATTCGTCTGAAAGCGTGACAGTTTAAATGTGGCATGACCGTACGGCTGTAGCTTGCGTGATAACGGGCGTAGCATGTGCTTTATGGCACTGCAGTGGCACTAATTCTAAGCCTAACTCTAATTGCAGCATTGACCCATACCCCTGTCATAAACAGACAGGCTGCTTAATCAAACAAATCATTCTAATTGACCATGTTGCTGACAGTGGTGGTAGAATATGTTTTTACATATGTGGGCCACCTTGATAATGTGTTCAATATATCGCACTGTGGTTCCTTGCTGTCCGTGTCGTTGTGGTGCAACACGCTATTGCCAGGATCCATCCAATCTATGGCGCCAGAGTTTCTCAGTTCCAGGTGGTATGATCGATACGAGTCTTCCACTTGCTGCTTCTGGTGCCGTGCCTGGGAGTTTGTTGGGGCCATGGGGGTGTGTGTGTGTGTGTGTGTGTGTGTGTGTGTGTGTGTGTGTGTGTTTGTTTGGTTTTTTTTTTCTGAATAATGACTGAGACCTTGACACAGCCTGGCCCAGCATCAGATTACCCAGAGGAAGGCTGCAAAAAGCAAAAGAATGCTGTCTGCACTCAAATCAATGTCCGCCTGGCATTGTGGCTGCTGCTCCTGTTCCCATGGCAGCTCTGTAGTTCTGGTTTTCCACGTTGTGCGAATAACGGGGCACCTATCTCCATTAATACAGATTTAGAGTAATATAGTAGGCCCTAGTTCGGATTCCACGTCGGTGATGTGTAGGCCTCTTGAAACTTCCATCGCATGAAATGTTGCTTTCATTTTGTTCAAAGTGCTTTGTGGCTTGACAAAATTGTCACTGTTCTTTGACAACATGCTAATGATTTTTGCCTTGCATCGCTGGAAATCCCATTTCTCCGCTTTTTGGGAGGCGGGGTAAGCTGTCTTCATACCCCTCTAAGAGCGATTTGTCTCGACTCACCCTGATAAAATGCAGCGTTTGCGAATTTCTAGCAAAGGGCGAGATTGTGTTCACACTAGCACTGACAGTGGTCATATCACTCAAATGCGGGCAATCGAATTAAAATGACAAGTCACTCATGGCAAAGCAGACCTTAATTTGAAGTGATACGGGAACACTGGTCCCACATATTTTCCTGTGTGTTGCTTAAATTGGATTTTATTTGAGATTTTTAATTTTGTGAAGCGGTGTGTGTGGTTTTTGTTTTGGAGCTGCCTGAGGACTGAAATATTGACTGTTACTTTGAAACGTAAGCGTTGTGGGGGAGATGGGAGGGAGCCTCAGGAGAGCCACTGCTGTCAGTCTAGGACATGCTTTGGATTGGGAAGGACGGGAGGAACCCAGACCAGGCGTGATAATTAACTGGTCGGTGGCGGGTGAATAATTCAAACTGTTGCCATGTTTTCAGGCGAAAGGCGAAGTCCCAAAAATGTGAGGTGGATGTGCGGTGCCGCGAGCATTTTGATTCCAGACGGGATGACAGGCACCGTAACATAACAGTCGGAGCCCAGGATCTTAGTTTAAATGCCATAAAATGGTAAGGAGGAAGGGCACTGCATGTGTGAAGTGGGGTTTAATTGAGTTTGATGAATTGGGCGAGGCTCAGAATAAATCCTCTGAAGGCTGTGCTCCTTCTCCGCCGAAGTGTAGCGCCGACAATGACTCCTTAACAATTATAATGTTTCCGTCCGCCAGACTCCGGCACCTGGCACCGTTTCCCTGTTGCTGTCTAGTGACGAAGTAAGAAGCTGTGTTTCTGAGCGCCCTCTGAACCGGTGCGGGCTGTGTAAATCCTGTGTTCACATCACATCCATATTTATGATGCGCTTTGTGCACGGGCACGATGGGCTCCCCGCGAGTCCGTTAACAACACGTGAGGAGCGCGGCAATTTGTGTTCAACAAATGAACAGTCATTACGGAATCCTGTTATAATCCCGTTACCAATACCAGTGCCGTTAATACATTGAGCAGTCCTGGCAGCTCTCTCGCCCGCATGTGAGCTACAGATCAGTTCAAACTACCGGCGCCTGAGCTATCGGTGCCCCGCTTTAGGGTGAGGTCTTACACCAGAAGGGTCTTGCTGGTGTCGCTGTCGATGCGGGTGCTTCCCGGAGCGTGCGCACACTCCCTCGAGTGCGCTGAGCTTGGTTATCGCACTCCAGAGCAGATGCTCCAATTTACATATAAATTCACCTGAATATTATTTGTCATAAATTTTTCATGGGACTTTTCATCTCGGGAGAAATTCCCCTGGCTTCGCTCAACCCATGTTTTAAACACCACTTGATGAAAAATGGAGAATATTGTTAATATATCTACCCCCCCCCCCAAAAAAAAGGTAACTGTAGCACTTTTTTTTTTTTTTTTTTTTTAAATGTAGGTTATATTCCTTTACCATCGTATTCCTCCCCAAGGTTAAGCTGATTTGATGTGTACCTCTGTTGTATAGGTCATTAGAAAATTTGGAAAAGAAATGCAATTACACTGAGTTGGTTGAAGCTGATTGGAAGTCAATAGTGTTTTAATCTAATTGGCCAGGGCAGATGGCAGACCCTGACAGACCCACACACCTGGGTAAGATGGGAGGGGAGGCTTTAAAGAGTAGCCCCCATGCAGTGCTCCAGAAGTCATCTCAGTGTGGGGGAAAAGTGCCTCCAATGTTTTTCTGCCCGAGCGTGATGACGCAACAACATGGCATGGCACAGTGATGGCCTCTGCAGCAGTAGAGATGTGGCAGGGTTTCCGTACGACATGCTGCGTGTGATCAGCTTGTGGCTGTTTACACACATCAGTTTGTCTTCCAAGGGCGTCCGTGTTTGTCTTCATGGTGACTCGCCCCACCTGCTCCTTATTCCCGATGTCTGTCGTCTTGTTCTTTTGGTAGTTGAACCCAGAGCAGATGACCAGAAGGGGTAAGTGCCACGTGTGGGGTTTGTACTTCCTTTGAGCCCCTCCCCAAAGTGGTCTACAGGTGCGGTGACGCTGTCGAGGCTTCTGCGAGAGACGTGTGACCCGTCAGCTGCTTGCTGAGCAGCGTGCTGAGTTAGCTCAACAGAGCGGCTAATTAGTGACACGCCTCTTAATAGTCAATAGAAGAGGAGCGCCGAGCTGCAGAGTAGGTGTCACCTGTCACATGCCAAGGTTTCAAAGCAGAGTTGAACCTACCCAACACGACCCTTTTCCCATTTATTTACGCCCACTCCCCCTTGTTTGGCTCTCTAATCTGGATTCACTGTCAAAATAAAAGTTCACTTTAGATCTGCCAAGCTCTCTGTTAGCCTTCTGTTGTGTGAGTGTGAGGGGGAAGGTAAGGTAGCCATGAGATACTAGCATTCTGGTGTAGTTTATCCTAGCTGGCTAGTGTTGTGCAGCTTGGTTGCTTCTAACACGTTTGAGATTTTACCTGGGTTGCGTGTTGTCGTTCAGCTCAGTGGTCCTGATAAATAACACATCAGGGTCTCTGGAGGCAGACTGGTCGACCGAGTGCAGACATTAACGCCCAAGCCGATGTAATTTTGTAAGGTTTTAAATGGCAGATAGTGAAATATGACTCCAAGGTTATCGAGCAGCCCGTGAATGATGCACCACAACTCACCGCTCTTCAGAGGTGAGGTTTTACACACTGTCACGTCTGAATTGGTCCTCATCCCAGGACACGCTTTTACGGATTTATCTCTCTAGTCATGGTATTTCACAGTTTTAGGCTTGTCGTCGTCTTTCCTCTCCATCTTACGTACCACTCTACCTGCCAGCTCAGCTTCTCCTGTCCAGTTTTTTGCCTGCCGGCCTCCTCAGTGATCCGTATCTGTCATGTTGTGCTGTCAGTTTTGAACGAAGGGCAAGTCGTGATGAGGCCACATCTGAATGTCCGAGAAAACCGGATGTTGACGGACGTGGCCCCTGTTGCCCGGCTGGTTGGATAACCTTTTTCTTTAATGCTATTGCTTGTCTAGACACAGAGTTGATTGAACGGGGGTAGCCATGCTAGATATCAGGTCAATTTAGGATGGAATTGGAGATTGATTGTACTCCTCTAATCCAATTAAAGGATGGCAATCAAATGTGTATATGAAAAAGTGTAATTGGAATTGATTGGGGGGTAGACCCAGAACGGAATGGGAATCAAATTAGGAACTGACAAAAGCAGTGGATTGGAATATCACCCAAATGGGCTTTGAAGACGTAGGATGCTACTAATACATGGGTATCATTATATACTTTTAATGATGTGATTTTGCCCTTTAATTTGAGTATGTTCTATATTTATTAACAGATTTGATCAGCTCTGTTGGTGCTTGCTCTTAGACCCCATCATCTAGATGATCCTGTGTCTATGGGTGTCTTAGTAAATTTGGGGCTTGTCAGCTGCCATGCCCAGAAGCAAAGTGCCTGAGCCCAGTGGCACTAGTAAACCCATCTGGCGTGATTGTGGATGCCCCCGGGCTGAGTGGCAGACAACGGCTGACTGTACAAATCTTCCACGGCGCTGGAATACACCAGCCAAACACCATGGCAACAGCCTCTAGGGCCTGGCATTGGGTCCCTCCCCCCAGTGACTCAAATAGAGATATGCTGTGAATGCCCTGAGTACACATGAATAACTGAGCTTCTCTGATGCCAACTTCACCAGTCTCCAGTCTCACTACAAGGTCCTCGTGAACACAATAGTAATCAGGCATGTAGAATACAGTATATGTGGCTGATTGTTATTGATGTCTCAGGTTTTGCCGAGGGTGGTCCTGTTATTGGGAAGGGATTGGGGGCACATGTGGCATGTGTGGGTGGGCAATCGGAAGCCTTAGATCCTTTCACTGGCAGCTTGGGTGCAGCCCACCTGCCATTCTGGCAGAAATGGACTTAGCCGTGATTACGGATCTTGGCATGTTGTCGGGAGTCCCTGCGCGTGTCCCCTTCGCACCTCGTCAGAGTCCATCTGAAATTTCACACCCTGAGAGCTGCACAAGGCTCTGGCAGAGATAGGAGGCGAAAAAACTATCCTGATGAGAAACTGCAGCAGCACGCACCTGTTTTCAGTGTCAAGCGTTTGTGTGGTCAGCGAAGCATTAGGTTGAGGGATGCTTTGGAAGGGCAGCTGTCCAAGGGTTCATCAGGCTCTCTTCTAGCCTGAGAATAAGGGCATCTCATTGGTGGGGCCTGGAATCTCAACTGAATGGGAGCTCTTTAATTGGCGGCTGCTTTTTGTCGAACTCCACTGAAATTTGGCACTGAAACCACACGGAGGCCGTGTTGTCGGGTCTTCGCCACACTGACCCCAGGCACCCTCAGCCTTGCTCAGGTTCTATTGAGCACCGCAGTCACGTAAAGGCTTCCTTTGTGATCTTCTGAGACTGTCTGGCTTTTATGGGGGATGCGGTGTACCGATCTCCAGCAACACCCACCTGCTGGTTTCAGGCCTTCAGCTTTTAGTATGTGTGATTTGATGACGGGGAAATGGCCTGTTTTGACAGCCCCAGGTGGGCTTGGAGCGCAGTGCTTGTGCTGTGTATGTAATTCGTCAGGGGAGGCTGGGAGCAGGAGACCATTTTGGAGGGGTAGGCTGTCATGGGGTAAGCAGCTGTCGGTGGCATGGTCGCCATGGAGAGGAATCATCCCTTGCTCTGGGCGGGGTGGCCAAGCTCACGTCGGGCCCCGCAGAGCATACCGTCACGGTACTGGGGACTAGTGACTAGTGACACAACCACACCTGGCAGGAAATGAACTGAATCTTTGAGCAGCTCAACCATTTTAAGACCCAAAGGGCAGGGAGGTGAGTACGCCAGACAGGCTGGAGGACACAGGGCAGGGCCCCAGGAGAAGGCAAGGCATGGCATGGAAGATGCAGGTGTACAGGAACAAGGGAACCTGGAACAGGGGGAAGGCTTGGCAAAGCCAGGCTTTAGCATGAACAGGGAAAGGCTTGTCCACCTATAGGCATCAAGCACCTATAGAATGGGGTGACTCTGGGCTTCATAGGCTAGATCACTTTTGGCTTCCTGCTGGCATAGTAATGCCAGCCACAGGCAGGCATACCGTGGTGGGACCTAGGCATCTGAGGGAGCAAGAAGCTGGCTCTGAACATGGAGAGAGACAGTATGATCAAGCAGGACCACCCCCAGGCACCTTCCAGATTGCAACTACCCAAATCAACTGAACTGACACAGGGAAATAGGCTAGGGAACCAGGCAACCACGTGCTAACGTGGCACCGGCACCGGCACCAGGTGCGTAACGAGGCAATTAGCATCGCCACAGCAACCAGGCGCAGAACGAGGAACCCAAGCAGCAGGGGGAGGAGCCAGGGAACGAGGTAGAGAGGGCATGACACATATGGTGCCCAATCACAGGCCATGTGGGCCTTCTGTTCTAGAGGAGACTCCCAAAAGAGGTGAGTGGCCAACCTGTCTCTTCTGTCGTGCTTGCTGGTATTCACTCTAGTGCAGGGTAATTAGGGTAATTAAGGCGATCAGTTAAGTTAAATAAGTATGAAAATGCTTAATATGTCATGATTTAGTGCTGGAGCTCAACTCAATATATTACTCTTACAAATAATTAAGCGAAATGCAAATGAGCCTTTCACTGTTAATTTCCGGTTAATTAATTAATTAAACCACAGCAGAAAGGCGATGGACAGCCTGTATCCAGGAACAGGTGACTGAAGCTAACGGGCCAGACCTGCTTGGAAGCAGAACATTCCAGACCATAACAGATGAAGCAAATTCAAGCTTCAGAGTACACTGCTGTCTGGTCTTATTGTCAAAGTAATGCAAGTGTGTAGCTCTGCAGGAAGCAAGCTGAATATATGTAAATATATTGTGCTCGAAAAATAATTGATCCCCAGCAGTATTAAAGGGGAGGGAGTGTGCAGTAATTTAGTTAATTAAAAGCTGGAGGGATGAGGAAGGAAGCGGAGGTATAGGACATTTGTTTTGGGGGGCAGTAATTAACGGCTGTACTTTGTGAATGGCTGGTGGGTCTTTACTGCATACGTGATGAGCAGTATGAATATTCATCAGCCGCTATTCGGTGGTGAGTCTGAGATGTTTGTAGACCTACAGACAACAAGATTTATCTCCCCTCCTCTGCAGAAAACGAGGAAAAAAAATTTCACCCCCCCCCCTCCAGGCAGAGTTTTCTTGCGGTTTTTGTGTGCTTTACCATCCCAGTGTGCGGTAGATACGGTAAAATAAAAAACAGGGCGGCGGTCAGACGACGGGCTTTTGCGAAAGCTGCTTTTAATAAGTGTGTGATGAGGTTGGGCTGGTGCTCAAAGGGAACAGACACGGTGTGTGTCTCTGTGTGTCGGAGAGAAAGGCCAGCAAAGTGTATGTTGTGAGTTGGTGGTCCACAGAGGGGTCTTCCCTCTTCCGAAGGTGCCGCGCCATCCTGTCTGTTTCCCAACCTTGGGCCTGACTTTTTAAAACCATGCTCCGGAGCCTCTGACAGAATCACACCAGACAGACCGTAGCCAGAGCCCCACGCTGTACGGCATGCGCCAATCTCCCACACACAAAAATAAATGCTTGCTCGCTCTGAAGCATCTCTTTGCAGAGACTGAAAAACGGCCATGCGGCCTGAATATCAATGACTGACAGGAGTTTTTCTCACTCCGGGAACCGGGTGCGCCAAGAGAACCACTCCTACCCAACACGGTGGGGAGGCGAAAAAGCCTGAATTTGCAAACAGCAGACTGGATTTATAGTATAGCTAAGTGAATCTGTAAGCTGGCGTTTGAATCGTCTCGTGGATAATCCAATGGCCGTGTACTGGAGCGAAGAAGACGGAGCAGTCTTCTTAAGCTGAGTTTAAATGTTTAAAGTTATGGCCAATAAGAGTAGGTAGCTCGCTCGCTGTGTTTGTGACGACGGTCAACATGGCAGCCTCCCAGTGAAATGCTCCCTATCCGTCCTGAAGGGGTCCTTCTGTTGTCTGGCTAGATCTCCGCTTGCCTGACATTTGTCTGCAGACCTGAATGTCATCCTTCGTTCTGATTCAGCTTAAGTGGTGACAAATGCTGACGGGAACGTTTAACGGCATTGTGGAACGCTTGCGGTGGCCTTTCTTGGAGCCTGGTTTACCAAGCATATGGCCTCACTTGCCAACATGTTCTTGTTCTGTTATGCTGATGCCCTTTCCTTAAACACAATTTAAACATGCTCGCCTGTGCCACACCGCCGTTTCGTTGCTCAGAACCGTGGGTGCGTCATGACCATCTGGCCGTTACGGAATCTCCAGATGACTGAATTGAGTTGGACCAGTTTCTAAAGTAACATTATATCTATTTCAGTGTAGTTCCTTGAGCTTGCAGACTGTACTGCATGAATGGATGCAGTATCTCTGAAAGACATGAATAAGACAGACGAACCGAGACGTCAGCTCTGGCTGGTGGGATGTTGTTCTGCTCCTGCATAGGAACATGATGACCTGTACTCTTAGTGTTTATACCTCTCCCTTTTTTCTGAAAGCCACCTTCCTTCTTCCTCTGGGTCTCACGGTTACGGCTCACCCAGACATCTTGACCAGCAGTGGTGACACATCTGGGGAAGATGAGACAGAGCCTGACACTTAGAGACAATCTGCCTGCTCCTCATGGCAGATTTGGCTGCTCTGCCTCTGTGTTTTGCTGTCAGCTTCTCTGTGTTGCTCATGTAAGGCATTTGGCTGATTATGCAGTTACCGCCCTTTACACATGACAGAAAGGCCTCTATTCTACACAGGCATGTTTTACAAAACAAACCGTCATTAGGGATTAGTTAATGTCAGCTTTCTCGCACAGTTCCTATAAGGGATTTAGAGCACCATGTCCCCTTCCCTTAAACATCGCAGTTTGATTATGCTTTATAAATCATTCTGCTTTATTGATTTATTGCATAGGTGCCTCATGGTTTTCTTGCAGTCTCTGTTAAATGCACCGGCCGGTGAGTGATGTCACAGGTCATGGGGTCGCCTCATTGGCATGGCGTCAGTCATCAGGTGCCACTCCGGAAATTCCTCCAGTGAGAGCAGTGTTTACGCACCGGTAGCTGGATCCCTGTGTAGCGCTGGAGCTTTTAGGCTGAACCCTGCTGCTGAGGTCCAGTTGGCTGCCAGCTGAGAGTAGGCGGGCATTTGCCCCTCCCGCCAAGTTGAATAATTTCACTCCGCATTTTTCCTGTCTGGCCCCGACCTGCCATAATGATTGACCAAAGGGGCGGTGGGATTGAGGACTTCGCTGCCCCGCACCTCCCAGCCGCCTTGTTGGTTGGCCGTCGTGCAGGGTGACAAGCTCCGCCTGCTGTTCCTCGGCGCATTAATTAAAAGCGGACATGCGTCAGTGGAGGAAACCTGGGAAGGAAAGAGTGGAGCCTGGGGGGCGGGACATCTGCCCTCTGGATGGGCCTGACAGATGGACCCCAGCCGGGTATCCAAGCTCATAATTAAGACACGGTAGCAGCAGACTGCCACAAGACAGGCCTGGGGCAGGCGGTCTCGTTGTGCGCCCCACCTTTACGCCCCTCCACGGGCTTCCAGATCTGTCTCTTAACCCTTTTTCTTCTCTTAATTTCATTATTTTGACTCATTTATTTGTCTCTTGATCATTCTTATGCTGATTATTCCCATATGTTGTCACATTTCATTTGTGGAACAAACCTCCCCCCCCCACCATCTAAATGGTCTCGTGAGATGAGGCAGATCGTTACAGTGGTGCAGGACAGGCGACCCCTTCACTGCCTGCCTAATATTCCTTCCTCGAGCAGACGACTTTGACCCTTAACATGACAGGCCAAGTTTCCCCTGCAGTTAAGCTGCCGATGCGGGTGGTGTCGCTCTTTTCACCCTGTTTTTATCTGTGACGGCGTTTCACACCTCGACTTTCCGATGAACCTATCAGCTGGACATATGGTGTTCCAGTAGGTCATAAGGAATACCCTCCTAAGCCGGTTCTTTCAGTTGAAGCTTGCATTACACAACAGGATTTTTGCCCTGATTCTAGCTCCCATTCATAATCGGGGAGAGTCTGAATCAGTTGGTCCCGGTCTGCCGATTTTGGGACTGTTGGAGTTGTTAGCTGGCTCAGAGTTGCGTAGTGTATGATGGGCACAGACTCCAGTCTCTGGCCTCCTGTCGGTAGTTCGAGTCAGTATTTCATATTTTTCAATTTCACGACGAGTCGGGAGCAAATCTGCTAGTGCATACAGGTCAGCGACTTCAGTCTCAATGGATTACGCCGGTGACGGGGGTTCAAAGCATTCTAAGCATCTCTTTAAAGGTGGGCTTCTGCTTAATAACAAAATGCGACACAGCATTGCAAACCTATAACCTTCCATTTAAAAACACAAAATGACATGACACTAACCTTAGTATGCAGAACTAATACAACTCTGTCATAAGCAGATGGACAGTTATGAAATGTTGTCCAGTTCCAATGTAGCTACAACTTAAGTTAGCTTGCTAGCTAATGACTGTTAATTTTATTCTGTTTGTATATTAGTCTTGAAGAGCTCATTTCTAGCTCACTCTGTAGTCCGCAATCTTTTGTGAGAAATCTCGTGTTCTTCTGGAAGTTTTCTGCAGTCGGTTAATATCAGTCGCGTGTGTGTGTGTGTGTGTGTGTGAGAACCCTAATCGTGTAGGGTGTGATTTCCCCATACATCAAAAATTTGCTCAGATCAATCATCGGGTGTAAACTGGCCAGACATTATAATCTTCCTTAGCTCCAGTCAAGCCCAGCGTCCCACCTGAAGCAAACCAGGCCCCGTATGTGACGGGCCCCTTCCTCGTGAGGCCCTATTCATTGCTGCTGAGTCTTATTCATGGCGTCTTTACGAAAAGCTGAGGCACTGGGCACGATGGCTGAGAGTCCTTATCTCTTTACTCGCGTTACTCCCCTTTAATTAAAGTTCTGATTTTATTTATTTATTTTTGTAAAACTTAAATAGTCGGCATCTTGTGACTAATTAATTACATCATACTTAATGAAGGATACACTCCACTTAATTCTAATTAAATAAGGTCACGTGTAATGTGAAGTGCGGTGCTGGAAATAAGTCGTGTGTGACTTTAAACAGACTCGGCAGGATCAGTGTGGGGTTCTGTGATTATTATTGCTGATTGTTTAAGAGCTTTAATAAATCCACTGGCCTAACTGCAGTATGAAACTGCCAAAGTCCTTAACGGGAGTACAGCCGCAGGGTCACTACTGAGACTCAAACCCACAGGTCCTCAGCCTGCGGTTCTGGTGATGGGGGAGCCCTGATCAGGAGCTAATGAGGAGGAAATCCAGGGGTTTGTGTGGTACTGCCACATGTGGTGATGGCAGTGCTTCGTCACTGCTGTGATGCCAGTGGAGGAAGATGAAAGATGAAATCTGATTTATGTTAATACGAATGGGGTATTACTTTCAGTCCTCCTTTGGCTCTTCCTGGGTGTGCGTCGATTTTCTTGGAAAGAAGAAAAAAGTCAATTTCCATTGACTCCAATACTCTACCAATCACCATGTTGTGTATGCTTCTTAGTAATTGACGGGGACTCACAAATTCATTACACTTAATTGGCTCACCTTTGCCACTTAGGCAATCTCCCTGAGTGTTACCAATACATATTTCCTCCATTGCCCAATGAAAGCCATCGATCCCCTTTTGTATTCTGCCAAGTGCCCATAATCAGTGAATTGGCAGCCAGCTTATTAACCCCAGAGTCAGCTGGGAAATAAGATGTTTGATTCCCAATCCTTTATCAGGACCTCGCATTCCAGCGTAAGTGGTTTTTACCTGGACAGCCCAGAGAAGCGGTCGGAGAACGTGTGCGCACCGGGCCTGCAGTACAGGCATGGCAGTCGCAGGTGTCGCGACACGGCTCCGTGTGTGGAGTGTGGAGCCAGCAGAGATTTGTGCTGTGGCAATGAGGCGTGCGCTGCTGCCTCGTCAGGAGTAATCTGTAACCGTGGAGGAACCGCGTGTGTGTTAAATCAGCTCTGCGCCGGTTACTGTGTTTCTGCTGTGTTACCTGTGCAATTTAGCCTGACCGTAGGGAGTACTATTATTATTATTATTATTATTATTATTATTATTATTATTAATGTAATTAATTGTGGTGATAACGATGGCAATAATAATCCTTAATAAATTAGGAATAAATTGGAAATGAGTAAGGAATAACATT
>JAACJT020000021.1:12521484-12540908 GCA_009936485.2 Gymnarchus niloticus | reverse complement strand
TGTTAAATCAGCTCTGCGCCGGTTACTGTGTTTCTGCTGTGTTACCTGTGCAATTTAGCCTGACCGTAGGGAGTACTCTATTATTATTATTATTATGATGATGAATGTAATTGTGGTGATAACGATGGCAATAATAATCCTTAATAAATTAGGAATAAATTGGAAATGAGTAAGGAATAACATTACCACTATGACAATATCAGTGATGGAACGTCAATAGTGTATGGCAATAGTGGAATAGTGATGGCTGGAGGTGCACACTTCACTTTCTGATGTGAAGCTTAGCTGAAACACCATCCGGCCGCGTTAAACGGTGAACTCCTGGAGATGCTCTTGTACGTGGAGATCTCCAATCCAAGCCACTGAATGAGTATGGAAATGGCGCTAAAGACAAAATGCTGTTTTCTTCTGATGTAAAACACACATGGTTAGATTAGCTCATTGCTAAAACATAAGGACTTCAGATGAATAATTGATGCTTCCTTCCAAGTGGGGTGGGGGAGGGGTTTTGCCCTCGTGCCTCCCATTCCTCCTGTGCTTACTGGGGGAATTTGTCAGCTTTGCCCTGGCACTTTTGTCCCTGAAAGATGGGGCGGGCACATGCTAGCTGATTCTTTGTAGTTTGTTGTCAGGGAGACTCGTACCGGCCATGCCTTCATTTGCCTTTGCTCTCTGTCTGGCCATTGCGTTGCCGGTCTGGTGGCGAAGGCCATTCCGGCAAAGCGAAGCCGTCCATGTCGAGCCGCCTGTGTCTGCAGTCCCCAGAGTCTTGTTCAGATAGCCACCTCAGTAGGGGTGGAGGTGGGCGCAGGAACGACTTGACTGTAACAAAGGCCCGTTGTTCACGTTTGCTTTCGCCGAGGACATGAAATAATGATGATGGCATAATTTTTGGGGCAGAAAAAGCAGACGTAATTAAGAGGGGCTGTAATGTATAGATAATGCACACTTCATTAAGAGTCGTTGTCTTTAAAATAACAATAATTAAACATCTGCCATGTTGGAAGCGCCACTTATGGGTGAAACACCCTGGAGCAAAAGGGCCTTTGCCCAAGTGCCTGTTGAATAATGTATACAGAATAATCAAGATAATTATCTCCGCCATCGACTCTTGTTTTTTCAAGGGAATTTCCTGAGATGCAGCTCATTTAGATGGGGGGTCCTCACACGTGGGGGTAGTCATTGTTCTTGCCGAAGAGGACGCTTGATCTCGAGTCTGTTGAGGAGGCAAATGGACCCGGACTTGGGCAGAACAGGAAGGAGCCTGTGCTCTTTCTGACCTTGGAAATCTCACATCTGTATGCTCACCGCAGCCGATGGAGTGCACTCCCAGTGGGGCTTGGTGAAGCAGGGAGGGGTACATTGTGGGTAATGTCCGTGGGATATTTCCTGCTCTTGGCTGTGTTCATAGCCCTTCGTGTCCGTCTGAGGATCTCCTCTTCCCTGGCCTCCCAGTGAGGATTGGGTGTCTGGCCGCTGATGGGAAGAATTCCTCCATAAAACGGCTCCATAATTAACAAAGAACAGATGGGATGAGCTAAGGCAGGAAATGATCAGAGGTTACTTCACTGGGTTCACTCGTTTAATTGCAGAAAGCCAGACGCAGTGAAAGGATGGTCGAACCAATTCTGTGCTGGAAACGTGGTGTTACCGTGGCAGGAGCTGAATCTGCCTGACCTGGAAGAGATGATTGCATAACGGGGCCAGAGGACATGGCTTTGCGTCACCCGGTGTGACGTCTTTGTGGGACATAATCAGATGTCTGTACAGCGGCGTCCTTTGGAGCCCATGCCCTGTGCCAACTGACTTTGGCCGAGTGAATGTTTACGGTTATATTGCAAAGTGTCACCGTCACCCACCCAGTCCTCCGCCCCATTCCCTCCTCCTGTGGACCATGGTCTCTTTGCTCCCACTAAGCAGGGGTCAAGCAATTTATTCAGCCATAAATGGCAATAAATTACCAGGAACAATTTTACTGAATAATCCATAGTGGAATTAGTGCCCACCAGTCCGGCCATAAATACCAAGGTTAGGTACTCGGAGCTTGACGCACTTCTGCTGGGGCTGCGGAGTACAGATGAGTCCCATGGTAACCTTGGTAGGGCACATCTCGCCTTCTCTCCTGTTCCCCTTTACATCGGCTTTACGGTTGAAGCTCTGACATGCGTGTCTGGCAGCCGTGCTCCAGCGAAACTGCTTCTTCTGAACGCTGTCTTTAATGTCAGTGTGAAGGTGGGAGACCTTTCCCCTTTGAGGTCAGAAGTCCTCGTCAGACGTCTCGTTCTCCCTCGGCCGGACCGTGATGATGAGGGCATGGCTGACGTTTTCTCGTTTTGAGTCTTTGGGCACTGATTAGTGAAATGCCTAGCTCTGTGTTGTGGGTAGCTGTATTACATTGCTTTGGAGGAAAGCTAAGCAGAGACGTTTAAACTAGCTGTTAATTACTGGAGGGCAGGTGGCAAATAAGCCAGTGTGCTCGGAGGCGGTGTGCTCCTGGTGAGCGAACATCAACAGGCCTCACTCACCCACCTGTCAGCCCTTAATCTTTGTGTTCTGGATTGCTTGTTTGTCTGAGGCTCTCACAATAATTAGTCTGTCACTTTTGGCCCAATTTGTTTGCTGTAGGAGACAGCAGATTTTTTAGCACATTACATGCATATTATAAAATACTCTTATGAACCCCAGTCGTCTTCATTCTAGTGATGTCGCCCAGCTGAACACGCTGTAGCACACCGAGAAAGTCGCTCTTATGTAATAAACATGTGCGGCAAAAGATGATCTTCCACTCCTTTTGTGCCCGGCGCGGGAGGCGGGTCCCACTGCGAAGCCTGAGGCTCCACCCACATGGTGATGCCTCCAGGAGACAGTCCCACATAGGGCGGTCTGCAGTAATTGGCGGGAAGGTCGCAGCTTGTTCCAGAGGCTTTCATGTTGTCAAGGATGTTTGCCATTGTGTTCAGAACAAAGGGCCCCCTGCAATGGGAGGAGGTGCGTCAAACCCCGAAGAGAGAGAGGTGTACGCCTCGCATCCTTGGGACTTCAAAATAAAATAAAAACCTTCATCTGTTTTTCGTAAAGAAATCCTTCTGTTTTAGTGCCAGCAGATCTTCTCAAAAGAGGCTGGCTGATTTTCGTCCGAGTTAAAAGTATCAAATCGACAAGGGTCTTCTGGAATAGTGTAGTGCCACGACTTGTGTGCGGTAGGGAAGGGGGGAAAGTGAGGTTGGTGATGCAATGGTGGAATCCCGGACAGCATGAGGCTCGCCTCTGACTTGCTCATATCGCACAGAGTAAATATTATCATGGTGCAGATAAGGCTGGGTGGATGTGTCTTGTTCAGGCACAACAACATGGAAAGGCGCTCTGGCAGGGGCCAGGGTGATAAGACGTCCTTCCTCAGGTTAAGCTTGAGGAAAAAGTCCCTTTCCTAGCAGATCTGGTCTTCCATCAGTGAGACGTGGCTGCAGTTAGGAGGCCATGTTGGAGCAGAGTGGCTCCCTACATTGATGGTGGCTAGCTGGGCTTGCGATGGTGATGGTCAAAAACTGTTTCTTAACCAGGAGGGTTTTTTGGTCACAGACAGGGACACCAACTATTTCCTGATTGAAATCCAGACCATCGTTGCCTTGTGGAAATGAGGTAATTTGCTTGTCTCATCAAGGCCTGATGAAAGAGGTCTAGAAGGAGGAAACAACAGTCTGAAACCAAAAGTTGCCTTATTTGGGTCACACCTGCAGGACAGCTGGGGTGGTTGGCCAGCTCTATTGAAGAGGGACCCCCAGCCCTGGTTGTGTTCACCTGGGATTTCTCCACTTACTGTCTGGCCTGTGGTGGGACTGGCTTTGGGCTCACTTGCTGCCTTGATCTCTCTTGCAGGTTAGAAATCAGTCTTCTCAACATTACCTTTGGATGAAAAATTAAGAATCCTCCGTTGAAAACCTGGCCATTTTCACTTGTCAGTGTACACTGCTCTGGGGTGGCCTTACCAGAAGCATAAATTAAAATTGATAACGACGATAGCCGGAAATCGGTCCTGTTGTCATTTACCCCCCTGTTGATGTTTGCCTCACTGCTTGGTCAGCCTCCCTAGGGAGAGTGAGCCTCATTTCACGGTTTAATTGCTGAGACATGGACCAGCTGTGCAAAACAGACCAGGAAGCTGTGAGTGGTCCAGAATGTCAGAGGCAGTTAACGTGCTGCCTGTAAAAATGTTTAGGGGTGCAGACTAGAGGCTCCAGCCACTGGCATCAAGACTTTAACTACATCCTGCTCTGCTGGAAAGAGAAGCCCATAAATATGATATGTGGGACGGACTGGCTTGCAAGTTAAATGTCAGTTTTGTGCAGATTTCTGTCCTATTGAATTATTGGAAACAGGAGTGATGATAATAGTGATATTCTAGTTAAGCCTGGCTTGTTTATCATCTCTCAAATCTTTAAAATAAGAAGTGGATTGCTTATATCTACCTGATTAGTCAGTTAGGGAATGTTTTTGAAGCAGATGCCGGGATAGGCTTCAGCAACCCCTCATTCCCTCTGGCTAGGATAAGCAGGCACAAGATGGACAAATAAATGGATGCCTATGTATGGATGCACAGTGGTCAAACACCCACAGCCTTGTTCTTCTGGTCATGGAAAGATCTGCCTTATGATTTAAGTCATGGCGTGAATAATCCCATAGTGTGGAGCTGGGTTCTGCTTCTTCAGGATATAGAGACATCATCTTGGGGGGGCTTGTAGGTCAAGTGTAGCTCTGTGTACATATGCTGAACTGCCAGAGGGCAGGATGCTGGACTCATTGTATCTCATGGCTGCAAATCTCTGAAATGTGGGCTGGCTTGACCTGTGTCCATCAGAGCCAAACTACCACTAAAGTTCTATTTGGGTAGCATATCCTTTATTAGATAAGCTTCATTTGTGGATATTCTTTTGTGGATTATCATCAGTTTAAGATCTGTGTTGACAAGACGAACGACATTTAGATGGGAGGGTGTTGGCTGCCTTTTGGCCTGCTTTTGGCTTGGCTCACTCTCTTTACAGCCTGACTAGAGAGCCTTCATGCTCTCTTTCTGCTAAGATGATGCAGCAAGAGCCACACTTCGACCTTGCCTTATTTTCTTTCAATTCTGTTTTATGCAGCACATAAGCACCCCTAAGCGCTTAACAAAGATTTAGTCTTCCCATGACGTGCCTGTATCCTGTAATCCCTCGCATCTCTCTGCCTCGCTCTTCAGTCTGCATTTGCGAAGTTGCCTCCTTCCTCCCCAGCGCAGTTCAGTCAGGGCACGTTTTCATCCCCGTGAAAGATGCCCCAACGAGGAAAGTCATTTAGAACTTTGTAACGAGTCCAACCTCTGGCGGCGCTCCTCAGCGATGCGTTCACATGCGAACCCTCAGCTGGCCGCCTTTCGGAGCCCGCCAGCGAGGAGCTTCGCCAGCGCTTCCTCCTTCCCTGAGGCGCACTGTTAGCGAGTCTGGAAGATAATAAAGCGTCGGCCCTTTGGACGATAGTAACGGACACATTTCTTCACAGCTAATTTATTCCCCTATGAGAGGGCAGCGGTGTAGCTGAAGCGGTTTGGTAATGAGCCCTGCTCGGCCCTGAGCCTCCACTCGTCTCCCCCTCTGAAGGTCGCCGTGTTCCGGCAAACTCCACAGCCAACGAAGTAAACATGAGTGGGCTGCTCATCTGCCCTTCTGGCAGGTGTTTCTACCTGCTCGACTGGCAAGCAAAACATGAGTAGTTAAGACGCCGCAAGCTGATCCCACATCCAGGGCTAGTCGAGAAAATGGGTCCATCTGGAGCCCATGGGATGCCATTAGTCCCCTGAGTCATGGGATCTTAACATGTTGGGACACGTCAGCTTTTGCAATTAAGAACAGCAGTTGTTGGTGTTGAATGGAATAGAGACTGGTGAGAGGTGGTTTCAAATGAGAAACTGAGGAAGTCTCGTAAGGGGCTGTTTGGCGGTGCCCTGGATCAGTGTCCACTGAGTGATTCATCATGCTTGGACGAGTGGGGGTGAGCAGTGAACAGTGTAGGAAGCCAAAACCGTCATCAATCTGAGCATGCTAATTCGACCAGGAAAGTGACATTGGTCTGTCTTGTAGTGTGCGGCAGAAGGCCTTTGGCACGCTGAGGTCCATTTCTGTAGGTCTGCTGGCATTGATGACTGGAGTCATTTACACCTGCACCAATGGTTCTGTGCTGTGGAGTATTGCCTCACAGTCGTCGCTTTCAGATGAAGCAGTCTGCCTTACTGCAGGCTGTGCACCCTCTGAGAGCAAAATGTCTAGGCGCTGGAAGCAGCATGCGGGACTTGGCGGGGGGCACTGGCACTAATGGTACCTCTGTGGTCCTTGTGAGACATTCCGCCTGATGAAACGGTTACCACCTGGAAGCAGCTCCGGGTCTCCTAAAATAAGTCCAGCAACAGATGGTGGGCATTAGATGCATGGGGGCGGGGCGGAGAAAGAGCTATGACAACAAACAGTAAGAGAATGAGCCTACCTGAGTACCAAGTTTGCGCCCTGCATCCTTGTGCGTCTTACACCACAGGCACAGTGGGTAGGGAGGCTTATAACAGCGAGTCTGATGCCAAATTTGAGGTCCCAGGGCAATAACAGAGCCAAGCATTTATCGCTTTTGTAGTCCATGCCTGCTTGTTTTCTAGCCTTCGTAGGAACAGCCCCCATCTCCCCATATTTATTCCCTTGCATGTAGAAACGGCAATGTTTTTATCCACAGATTTGTCCACAGACCCACGTCAGTGACTTTCTCAAGTGTCAGTAGAGCCCAGGCCAGCCCCACTGTCAGTTCATGCCGTGTCTGTTTTTAGATGGAGAGCGAGCTTGCAGAATACATACACTTACTGGCATTAAACAGCTGGATATTGGATCCGTTTAGGCCTTTTGTGTCATTGATAGCGACTGTATCGCTGACGAGGTTAAATGATCTCAGGACTCCCCTGTGATTGGAGAGGCTCTGCAGTCACCTGAATGCATGGCAGGCCAATTGCTTTTATGGCTGGCCGTGACTCTTGGTTTCCGACAGAAGAAGGCAGCTTGGGTATTCCTCTGAATTTTGATTACTGCTTCTTTGTGACACCTTGGAGGCCACGGCTGGGCCAGGCCTCCATAAATACTCAGGACAACTTTACAAGGCGCGTCGGAGTGCTCACGATAAAAAAAAAAAAAAAAAAAAAAGGCCTAACGACAGCAATCCAGCAGGGGATCGATGTGCTGGCTGGAACCCTTGGTGCCGCTGCTTAGATCAGCAGGTCTGGATACCCATGTGCGTTGGTGGGAACAAGCCGCCTCTTTTGGAGTTAGCTTAGCAGGCAAGACCCAGAGTCACTCCCAAATGCAACTTTGTCTTGGGAATCTCACATTGACATATTGACTTTTGTTGACTGAGGCATTGGGCACGCGGGTGAACAGGATGTGTTTGGAGGCAATGAACATGCCGCTTATTAGTTTTGTGGCGAGGAAGGCTTCATCCCTGCCCTGCATTCCCTCTTGATCTGATGAGGGCTTTGCAGAGGTGCTTTCCACCTGTATGACAGGAATGTGTCTTTGTGGATCACAGGCTGTAGACAGGAAAGTCGGTACTTTCTCCCAGAAGTACTTTTCCCAGACATAAAGCACCTCTCTGTCTGTCATAGAAATCTAGTAAGGACACAGTCTGATGTGACCTTTGAATGGCTCCAAGCATTCTATTTGTGGTTGTCTTCTGTGAATAGTCTGTGTTCTTTTTGAGGCCAATGTCTTTGTCTGAGACGTGTGATGATTCTAGAGACCAGCTAGTTAAGTTTTGTATATAATTAGTTGTATAGTTAAATAGTTGGCACTATTTTTTTTGACGCGTTTCTATGTCCTCCGGATTGCTGACTCCTATGGCCAGATGGCACTATAAAAAGCAGGGTTTTGACACACTATTTTAGCCTCCTCTTTAATGTTTGTATTTTTTCAAGCTTAATTTTTCTGGATTTCATTTGAGATGGACCCCGCATGGACTGGGGTTAAAGGAGGTCATCGGCCTTCCTCTTTGGGTGGCACGTGCTGGGGCCCAAAGGGACAAAGGCAAGGGGGTTGATCTTGGCCATGAGGGTCACACAGACTTGGAGAGGGGGCGGGGCTGCCATCTGTTCAGGTTGACAAAGACGTGCCCCCCCCAGTTATTGTTCTGATTTGGGGGGGTCAAGGTAGGGCAGAATCCTTCTGAAAGGGACCCCCAACAATAATCATTGTGATGCAGATGTGATACAAGTAAGGAAGGCGAAGAAACATGGGATTTAATTAGTCAAGCTTTTGTGTTCTGAATTCTGTAACTGTAGGACTGTATTTATGGACAGGGGAGCAGGAGAAGCTGGTCTTGTAAAGTCAATGGCTGACAATGGTATGTCCTGCGACAGTTGTGCTGACCCAGAGAAGTGCTGACGTCCCTTTGAATCAGCCTCTTAGAATCTCTCTGCTTGTCAGAACACACCTCCTAATCTTAACTTCTCTGGATTGCTAAAATATTCAATTAATCTTTCACTTGTTTCAGTAATGTTGGCGTCTAAGAAAAATCGTCACTCCAGCATAGAGATGGCAACAGTCCCTAAGAAATGGACATCTGGGGGGGTTAATGCCCTCCCCTCCCCTCTCCTTCTCCCTGTGCAGATCTTCTCCCATTGGAACCAGGAGCCTGTTCACCCTCCTACTGTGGCTTGTCCTCTACTGGTCCTTGGTCACTCTTCATAGTTATCATTTTAAGCGTCATATACTGACGACCTGGGTTTATTCCAATGACAAGCCTCCAGAGTTTGCTACAGAGAACATCAAATGTCATTATTTTTATATTTTCTCAGGCAAGAGTCTGTGTAGATCTACTCTTCATAGATCCTCTGTTTTGTCCCTTAGGCATGTTTAGGTATATTAGCTTCAGGCAAGTCTAGTTATTGGTATATCTCAGCAGACTTCAAAAGCCAAGCTTTTAATTTCCTGGACACCCTCTTTGGGACATGTTTTATAGCCCCTTTTCAACTTTCAAAGGAGCAACATATCTTTTCATAATCTGGTTTGGATATCTGGCCTGTCTGGAATACTGGGAGCCTTGCCAAGGCGGCTTGTTTGCGTTTAGACAATTAAAGGACCTGGTGACTGGGAAGCCTAATGATATCCATCACGAGACGGCTTTACAGCTTTGAGCCATCAGAGGCCTACCTACGCCAAGCAACATAAGGATACTTAGGGCTGTAATGAAGCTTTCAGGATGGATGGCACAGCCAGAGATTGGCTTGCTGGTTGACTGTTCAACAGATTTCAGAACCGTTGCATTTGATATTCTGCTCAAAGACACGAGTTTCTCTGTTTGTCGTAGGAAGACCGTGGTAGTTGCTCTGTTCAACCCTGCACATTCTGTAAAATATTTATATTGATGCTCGTGAGAACCTTCCGAACAAAAGACCCCCGGCGCTGTGCTTGAGGTCATTAGACACAGTTGACATAGCAGCAGTCAAATAGTCTGACTGAGATTTTTCTTTACCCTTCCTCCATAATCACACAGCAAATTTTCCCAGACGAGAGGCACTGGCTGACCTCGCTGTAAGATGTTCTGGTGACTGAGCATCACAGAGCAGAGTTTCACTGTTTCCTGCTGAGATCCTTACTGCCACTAAAGGCTTTTTTTTTCTAGTGAGATTTTTGGATGTTCTCGAGTGCCTTGCTGCTCAGTGAAGATGGGGACCTGTCAGCCCTTGTTAAGCTGGTTTAATCCGACACAAGCCTATCATAGGAACATTCAATCGCTAATATGAAGCCAGGCAAAAAAGGACTGAGCCGTGGGCAATAACGAGCTGTCATCTTGTCAGTGAAATCGCGGGTCGCTGTAATTTAGCCGTGAGCCTGTCACTCCTGTCAGATCCCCACCCTCCCCCGCCTCCATCCTCAACACCCTCATCATCTCCACCATCATCATCGCAAGTCCTGTCGCCTGAGAGAGGACCTGCTCCCGTCGCTATCAACTGAGGCTCTGACCCTCATTTAGAGTATAGCGGGACACAGGAAAGCGGGCTGCAAAAAGAAGGGGGGCAGGTGGGCTTGAGCAACATGCCGCCTTGCCATTCTGAAACACTCCCCCTGTTGGATGGTTTTATGTTCTTTGTGATACTTGTGAATTTAAGGAGGGAAATTCGTCGTAGAGGGGCAATAAAATTGTTATATGAATAGTTTGTAGAGGAACGGCAGCCGGGGGAATCGTATTAACTGTAGTAACTGAAGAGAAGAGAGCTTCTTGCCTTTGAGGCTGATGGAAATGGAAATCGCAGTAAAATCTTGATGCAATTTATTTATTACCTCATTGAATAAGGAACTGCATAATAAGGGGTTTCTGTCTGTGAGGACTAATAGATTAGTACAGTTCAGAATAATCATTATTCCCAACTGCTTCTGAAATCTGGAAAATTAGCGCATAATAATTAGGTAAGAATGGAGAGTTGCAAAGAAAGACCGGTAAACACATCACTGTAGAAAATACTGAAATGCTTGATTGCAAAAATGTGAATCAGTGGAAATAGGGGGCACAAGTAACAGGGATATTCTGTGTGAGAGAGCGATATTTGCTTTTATCACTTCATTTTCATTTCACTTCCATCCCATCACTGTGTATTGCTGATGATCCTCATTTCGATGTTTGATCACGGTCTTGCCTGCCAGGGCTGATTTTGACGAGGTTCCTTCAATCGAATCTACCTCTCACTAGGTCACAACAGCCTGGGCTTTCTGTGAATACGGGTCCAACTGTGCAAGCTGGTTTAATGAATACCAAGTGCTCATCTCGGCCTCCAGACGTTGCAATCTTCCACTGATTGGTTCTCGCTCGCGGACGCCTTGACTGCACCTGGCAGATGTTCAGCCTGTGAAATCAGGCGGTAGAATGCCAAAAGTGGGCTGCCCTTCATGGGCATGCCATACAGTAGTATGACCCATTCCTGGACCCATGTGAAACCCTGCTGGGTTCAATCCATTACTCGTCAATATTTGTGACACTTTGTGGAGAAGGCTGAAGGGATGGGCCATAGTGTCATAGAATTGGGTTATTTCCATTTTGATGTTTGAGGAGATGGGATTCAAACCTAATAATCCAGCGACAGGATTGGGCCCGTCTGACCTCCGGGGATTAGGATGACCTCATTCTTTTTGGGGTTTTTTTTTTTTGGGGGGGGGTGTTTCGTGGGGCTCACCTTCCTTTTATAGGTGTTTGTCTATGACACTAAAGGATGCAGGATTTAAGCACTCTAAATGCCAATACGTACATAAGAGGAGGGAGAGCAGATGTCCCTTGTTGATATTTTGAGACATTGTTCAGCTCGCCTTCACCAGAATTCAGGGTAATGCTCAAGTTCTCTTTTTTTTTTTTTTGTATAATATTCCTGTGATGTCTGTACCAGTCCTGTCCTTACTGACACTTTTTGTGTTTTTGTTACAGTTGATTCAGGGATCACAAGGTCAACGTCCTGACCAAACCACCAAATGACCAGACCTTTTACTTTATGGACATCTTGACCGTCGTCCATTGCACAGGTCAAAGGCATCCAGCCGTAATTGCGCCGCCGGTCTGTTTTCCGGCCGATGCTGATGCTACGGGTCGAATGGTGCCGTTAGAGAGCAGTTGTTTACGGCTGACAGCAGCGGTTCGACCGGCTCGGCTTGATGTTTATTCTTTGGTTCAGTCGGCCTGATTCTCATTCCCGCGCTGTCGTAGACAGATGTTGAGCCTGCGCCGTTGGTTCCCGGGCCTGACAGGCTTGCATGGGAGGATGTGAAAGCTAAATGTCTGTAACAGGAAGCAATGGGAGCCCTAACAGCCAGATGCTCCCGCAGATGGAGCTCGCAGGTGCGTGGAGTCTTTAAATCTGAAACTGGCGTGTCATCTAAGTGACGAGAAATTCCCTTTGCAGTGCAAGCGCGACGTTTTCTTTTTTCTAGTTTATATCATTTGTCATCGGCATGTTGGATAAACAGAAGCCAGCATTGACTCAGGGAATGCATTCTGGAGATTGTCATCGCCGTTATTATTGGAACCTCTCCAGGGGTCTGGTGGCAGGGCCCAATGTGGTACGTCACCGTCCCGGTCAGCCGGGGGCTTCGCCGGCACGCTCCGAATCAAGGGAGTGGTCTGGCCAGTTGCTGGTGTCACATGCTGTGTCGTCATCGAAATAGAACCCATCCTGCAGCTCACAAAAGTTTTACTAGTGACAAGCTGTCAACGGCAGGCTGTTTTCATATGCTCCGTGTGTGTAATACTGGCAGCGCATCAAGTCGGGGCCCAGTAGATCAGATTGCCGACTTGTTTACTTCTGGTGTATTTGCATTCGGTGGTTAGTGAGTAGTATGCCGTTAACACTGCATCATAGATTCATACTTGCCTGCTGCACCCTCTCTCGGTGCCATCTTTCTTTACCGCACTGATAATTATATGCACGATATTTGACTTAGCGCACATCTGACATAACCGTAAATGTCAGCCTCAGATGTTTTATGGCTCTGTGTATTTAGTCCCCCGGAGTTTGTGCGCATTCCCTGTCAGTTCTTCAGAGGTGAGGCACGGTCTCATCCTGCGGGCGGGAGAACCCTGACGCTCGGGATTTACGGGCTGCCGTTGGACCTGCGCCCTTGAAGCGCTCCGGACGGGACGGCGACGTACCGCTGCTGCCCCCCTGGCTTGTTTCGTGCCACCCGCCTAAAAAGGACTTGTGTTTCTGCATGCCTCAGCTTCTAAAAAGTAGTAAGAGTGAAGGGGTGAAGCCGGAGCTGCAGGCTGGCCATATGGATAATGATGAAATGGCGACTTTATGTCTGCCGACGGGAAGATGGAAACAGCCTTGACAAGAAGCAGGGGTTTTTTGTTGCTGAGATTTGTCTAGTGGGCCGAGAAGCTGTAATCTTTCACTGTGAATCTGCAGGCAATTGAGAAATGTGGTCATTTTCTTGGGCTGTACATTGGGGCGTCACTGTGGGCCTGAGCTGGGGGGTAGTGGGGGCAGTGATTTGAGCCTCACTCAGCCCCCACCCCCGGCCCATGGCTACCTATATGCTCTGTCCCGTGGTGTGCAAGTGCCAGGCCATAAATACACTATATGGGCAAAAATATGTGGACACCTGCCTGTGCAATATCTCATTCCAAGACCAAGGGTATAAATAGAAAGCTGGTCCTTCCATTGCTGCTGTCAACAGCCTCTACTGTTTTGGAAAGGCTTTCCATTTGAAGTTGGAATATTGTTGGTGAGATTATCTGCCATTCAGCTAAGACAGCATCAATGAGGTTAGGTAATCAGCTCCCTGTATGTGTGGTCTATCACATCACAACCCATCTCATGCTGGTTTTAGAAGTTCACAATCACTTTGCCTGCATTTAAGCAGGGCAGAAACTTGATACCAAGTTGTTGGACAGGTGGTGTCCTATGATGGTGCCACACTGAGTCAGTAACATCAATCTGAGCCATTCTGCCACTCATGTCTGTTGCTGGAGATTACATGGCTGTGTGCTTAACTATATATAAACACCTGTCTCAGCAATGAGCATGGCTTAATTATCCAGGTCCAAAGGCATGTGAATACATAATTTGTATCATACAGTAATACATCGAAATATTCAAATGCTCTAATAATTTGAGATTTTAATGCATTTTTTCCATTATTTAATTGGAGCTGAAAAAAAACTGAAGTCCCCGCTTGTTTTGAGGGTGAATTTGTAGCACAATATAGTTGAAAAGTTTCCGGGAGGTAATTCACTGTCATTTAACTAGCGAGCATGTGGGTATCCATGAATGTATCTCATAGCCACCTGAACATTAATGAAATATTTCTAATGAGAAGCAAAGGGATGCATGTCAGTTTTGTGTGCTGAAGAGCCTTCGCTGTACAGTAGAAATGCATACGGCTGTCAGAGGGTCTTAAACACAGAAGCTGAAGCGTCTGCCAAATATAATTTGGTGCTCCTGCTATTCTTTCAGTCTTCGCCTGAAGGCGTCAGACATACCAGAAGCGACAGATTTCCGGCCGAGCGCAACTGGATCGTAAAATGAGAGGAAACTCTGAGCTCATTCTCAATGGAGCGGTGCTTGTGGGTGACGGCATTGGCATTGAGGCTTGGTGTGGGAGCACCCCGGACCCCTCCGATAAACTCACGTTGGCACGGCTAAAGCTGCCTGTCGTCCAGCTTTGCCGGCTACTCCTGGTCGCTGGTGCTTTTTGGTCGCGGGTTGCTTTACCTGACCCATGTTTGGGCTTGCCCGGGTTGAGGCTCCACCTCCGTGTCCCCGCGATCCCTCTGACTTTCTTTGACTGAATGGTAAGTGTAGTGAGTGTGGGCCTCTGCTGTCTGGTGATGCTCCGCACAGGAGCCCTTGTGATGGGTACATATTGCATTGAAATTATACGTCTCCCAAGATAAGGCCGGCTGCTCATAGTTTCCATCAGGCTTGCGGTATTGGCAGTCATTCTTTATTCATTATGCTTAAGGCTGTATGACTTTCTGAGCAGACTATATATCTTTATGTATCCTTTCCTTTCCCGAAGCCACAGCCCTTTTATGTGTATGAAAGCTTCCCGGTCCATTAGGAGTCCTTAGTGCCACAGGGAGAATCTGTCACATCAGCATACTTACCTTCAGAGACACGTGAAGGTTACCTGAGAGCCCTCACCTGGGCATCCATTCTCAGGTTTGCCGAGATGACATTGGTCTCGGTCTGCTCTCTTGCTGGCCACGTGCATCTCAGCTTTTCTTGACTGGTGAGTTAGTTCCTGAAGAAAACGGCGAAAACCCCACAGCTCTATGTCTCTGGTCGCAGGTCCACCGTGTGCTGTCACAGGGGCTTGCCGGTGGACAGGATTTTCCTGTGGTTCCCCAGTGTGCTGCGGCTTCCACATGTGCTACTCAGCATTTGTTTGTTTTCTGCTTTTCCTCCGGATCCGTTGTTATGCCGGCCTCGCAGCGAAACTCTCCTCATTGCGCTGTGAATATTACCACAACGTGACAGCCATCTTTGTCAGAGGCCCCGCAGGCATGCTGGGTTTTATTTCCTTTCTCGTGTTCGCTGTGATCAGGGACATTTCACGCCCCAAAGGAGAAGATTAAAGATCCCACGAAGCCCTTGTGGTTTCCAAAGAGGAGCAGAATGAAAAATATGGTGTTTGTGTACCACAGAATGCTTTTGTCTATACCTTGGGGGTGAAATAACTGCCATGTTTGTCTTATTGTACTGTAGTCTTATTTAACCCCCTCCTTCTCTCCGGTACATCTTTTTCCCATCAAGCTTTGAGGTTCAGAACAGACTGGCTTTATCCTTATGCTTAAGGTGAAACAGGTTCTCGAGCAGACTGTCTTTACAGGCCATCTCTGTATTTCTCCTCGTTCAGATACACGGCCTTTTCCTATAGCGTGGTGCAGCATCCTCTGCCCATTGTCACTCCCTCCTTGGGGGGGGTTTTGTGACATCGGCGTTTGCCGTGACGGACAGCTTGAGGTTGCACCCAACACCTGGAATTTTGTTTTCACTCTGGAGACCTGGTGGTAGTGTCTAGATAGCCCCGCCCACATGGGGGATGGAGTGAAGGGGATTGGGTGACAGTAGATGATGCAGTGGTTGAGGAGCTGGACATGTGACCTGGAGGAGGCAGGTCGCAATGTCAGCATGGTACCCTTCAGGCAGTATTTGATCAGACCTCCAAAGTTGTATAACATTAATATTTGTCGTTACTGGCTTTAATTGCATCACGTTTTCCTGTAAATCTGTCAGTTTTACTCATTCAGTGTGGCACCATCATAGGATGCCACTTTTCTAACAAGTCGGTATCGAATTTCTGCCCTGGTTAACTGTGACTGAAGTAACTGTGATGTGGGAACTTCTAAGAGCAACAGAAGTTCAGTCGTTATGTGGTAAGCTGCACAAACAGAAAGGGACCTGATCCCCACATCAATACCCAACCTCACTAATGCTATTGTGGTTAAATGGCAGCAAATCCCAGCGACAGTATTCCAACATCTAATGGAAAGCGTTTTCAGAAGAGTGGAGGCTATTATAAGAGCAAAGGGAGGACCAACTTCCTTATATCATTAATTTTGGAATGAGACATTACACAGGTAGGTGTCCACTTAATTTTGGCCATATTGCGTATAGCTGTGTGGAAATTAAACAGACTGTACTTAGTTAAGCATTCAGACATATGAGATATAAAAATTGTAATCCAAATCAAGATAGAAGAAGGTGATTTATAAACATTAATGGTGAAATAGGTTTTGGTATTTGGGGAACTCATGATTCATTCATTCATTCATTCATCAGATACCAAGAAATTTTAGTGTAGTTTTCACAAAGAAGGTTTTGGCTTCAGCAGTGTACTTGGCAGTTGATGTTCTTCTCTTTGAACAGAACCAGCTGTTGCCTTCCCTGCCTCCAAATGTTTAACATTTTGCAGAAGTCATAATAGAAGCAGCAGTGGCTCTGCTTCTTCTGAAACTCATCATGTCAACATCTGGAATTCATGGAGTGAGTAGCTAATGGGGAGGCGGATTGAAATGACCCCCCTGTACCTTGGTCTGCTCTTTAATGAGGAGCTCAGGGGGTTTGGAGGTCCTGGACCATCTTCTGTCCCGCGCAATCTCCAATTTGTGAACCTATTCCTGTCAGGCCAGGGCCGTCTCACCTCCGTTGGTGGGATGAGGTGTTGATTAGTTCCCTCCCTCACCAGAATGCCTTTGGGGAGCTTGCTTGCTTGCTTGCTTGCTTCGCATTTGAGGAAAGTTTTCCATACAGCCTGTGGCTGAACAGCCATTTTTCTCCCCTTTTTTTTCTTTTTTTGCTACTCATCTCCCCCTCTTTGCAAAACACAGAATCAGTTTTTAACCAACAAAGTCATTAGGAGCACCCCTGGGACACCCCAGGGGTCAGGTGTCAGTGAAGAGATTGAGAAGGTTTTCGGAGGATGTGAAGGTGGGATTGGGGGGGTGGTGTGTTACGATGAGAGATCATAGCAGATCAAAGGCTCCGGCCAAAGCTGATGAAGTGTTGTCCATTAGTGGTGATTGGAGTCCTTGCTGAGTAATGGGGCCAAACCTGCACACGTGCTACCACTCTAAGCACCATGTTGGAGGCAAATAGTTAAGTGTGACCAGCACCACATGAGGTTATCCTTTAATCACGGATGGCTACTTTGCCTAGATGAGGGCATTGGTCTGTTCTCTATTTGTACGCTCCAAGTGATGTCTTGCACCTTTGGGTCTCTTATTTTCCGTCACCTGAGCTTTTGCCCTGCATGGTGTAATGGGACTTTTAACAGGTTTTCATCTCGGTTTCTCGTTAGCATTCCCCCCTCGCCAAGCTAACAAACGCTTCCCCCCATCTTTCATTCATTTTCACCTCACGCGCAGACTGTGCCGGGGGCTACTCCAGCTCCCAGGGGCCCCACTTGAGGAAAGAGGACGATTACGTTCCGGGCCTCAACTTACCGTGTGTCTCCGGCACACCTCGCAGATGAGATCACCTCTGTGCCACCCCCCCGCCCCTATGAAATTCACATGCATGCTGAAGCTGAACTGTAATGGTGACGTGTATGCAGCCATTCTTCATAAACCGCTTGAAAATAATCCAGTTCTGGTAAAGCTAATGGTATTGCCGTCGCAGCTCCCCTTATTCTAGTACAGCATTTCACTTCTCTTTACTGCGGTTGTGGACCTACAGGCAGAATGAAGAATCAGGAATTCGGCTGAAAACAACACCCTTGGTACAGAGAAGAGCGCGTGGTGACAGCAAGCAGTAACCATTGAATTCTCCGCCGACTTCTCCGGTAAACCCATCCCTCAACTTCCACCCGGTGACAGATCCTGGGCGCTCTCAGCTGTGCATGCTTGATGGCCAGCGGCCTATAAGGACTGTTCAGGGCTGCGTCTGCCAGGGTTTAAATTGGACGTTCACACACTTGGGTATGAACGAGCCGTGCTCTGTCATTGCCGCTAATTGCGGCGCTGTAAAGATGTCCCGGTGTTGTGTCCCCCTTATTCCGGGGTCTGTAAAAGCTCGCTCGGTGTCCATGTTGTCACACCAGATTTACAGCTGCAGTGCCAGGTGTATATCCAAGCACAATCACGGGGGGGGGTTAAAGGGAAATAAATGAGGATCAAAGAAGATCTTGGATCGTACCAGAACCAAGGTCCGTTTCCTCCGTGCGTGGAGAATGGATTCAAGGGTGGGGGCTGCTGATATGCTTAGTTCTCTGCTGATGCCGGATGCTTTGAGAAGCTGGAGGGAGGAAAGGCTCCCCTGAAGGAGTGGAACATCATCGGTACTGTAAGTCACCCATGCCTGCTGTCTCTCTCCCCCTGTGTTTTGGGTTTTTTTTTTTTCTCTCCACTGACCGGTGAAGCTAGCAGGATGTGAGTGTGGGAGTGTTTGTGGTGGTGGGGGTGAGAGAGGTAGGGGAGGGGGAAGGTAGAATCGTTAAGCAGGCTGAGACCATCTGTCCTCTCCAGAAGCGGGAGGTGTGCGTGATTGAGTGGCACCTGCTTGTCAGGCAGGGCCTCTGGGAAATCTGCTTCTGGATTACTGAACCTGGAGACCATGGTACTCGTGCAGCAATCAGACTACAGTACTGCAGCCCCATCCACCCAATCCATCCCCCTCCCAAAACGCGTGTGTGTAGTGCGACACCCCCCTCACACACTACCCCGTCAGAAGCTTTTTAATTACAGGGGTTCTGGGTGCACGGAGAGATGGGGGTGGCACTTCAGATTTATCACAAGTCCTCCTCCAACCTGAGGAGGGTGTGAGGTGACAAGCAGGTGATGGTGTGTGCTGTTCACTGTTAAGCCTCTTACAGCTCAGTGGGGCTGCAATTAATAATCCGCTGAGGGCTGGATAATGGCCCTAGTGTATGGACCAGCCATTTTTTATCTTTCATTTAGCTGACATGTGCTGTTCAGCCACACCCTTCTCTCCCCCTTTATATCACAGATTTATACGTGTGACTGGGTGCGGCGGAGGGTGGAACAACTAAGTTGTCTTTGAAATGAAATCTGGTTTGGCAGGGATTTCCATTCTCACTGACGATTCACATCAGGCTATGTGTGTGACGTGTAAAGGGGCCGCTGTGCAGTGAGTGTGGGTGCAGTCCAATCTCAGGTCTTCTGTACAGCTTCAGTCTCACAGCTGGGAATGCATTTAACCCATTCAAATATTCATATGCGTTTCCTTTACTCGAAAGGTGATTAATGTTGTGAGGACATGGTTGTTGGAAATTGCGGAGAAGGAACCAGCTTCTTTCGTCAGTTCCCCCCCCCCCCCCCCCCCCCCCCGCCCCGCCTGCGGCGCGGCCGGCGCCGTTGGTGGTCCTCCCGTGGCGATCCTGTGTGCCCCTGCTGGCTCCGCGGGGGCGCGGGTCGGGGGT
>JAACJT020000021.1:12510779-12521384 GCA_009936485.2 Gymnarchus niloticus | reverse complement strand
TGTGTGGGGTGGTTTGTTGGGAATGGCGGGAGGGGGACCAGCTTTTTTTTGCATTTTTTTTTTTTTTTTTTTTTTTCCCCCCCCCCCCCCCCCCAGTTCAAGTGGAGCATGCTGTGTGCCTTTCTGCTGTACCCAGCTGGCTGACCTGACTCGAGGCTGGGGCCTAGGTGGTGTAACGCTTCTGTTTCTAGAGAGGCTTTCTGGATTGATCCCCTACTCTTCCTCAGTTTCTGCTTGTGCTCTGTATGCCGCTTGATCACCCGGTCCTCAGCCCCATAGCCTGCGGCTCCTTTAATTGAGGCCCGCATTCCACACGTGTTTTGCAGAATTCAGTCCACAATTAAAGGAGCTGCAGCTGGACCTGGTTGGCAGTACGCCACTGAAAAGCTTAAAGAAGAGGAGATGAACCCAGAAGGGCTGATGATTGTTGGGCCAAGCAAGATGACCGATTGAGCAGGCTGGACTTTGGTAGCTGAGAGACTGCTGTCCACTATGGGGAATGACTGTCTCCTAGGGTCATCTGACAGCTCCTGCCTCTACATCCTGGTGCTCTGTATGTGGTGTCTGTCCTGTGCTGATATTAGATAAATGCGGCTCCATCAGGAGTTCACCCGTGAGCCAGCTTGTCCATGTCTGTCCCTAACGTCTGTTACACCTATATTATCTAAACCAGTTTCCTTAAGGACACCTCCCTCCTCCATGTGGTGCCATGGCCACATTTGAGGAGCCCTTGCCCTCTATTTTCTGGCTTCAAGCAGCATCTTCACTGTAAACACCCTTATTCTATTTTCCGTTTAATTTTATTTTTGGAAGTTAGTGTCAGCAGGATGACCGAAGGTGTCCTGAGATGTCTCATAGGTAAATCTTTTTCTCGTGAGGCTCGGGAGTTTGAGGGTAACAGACTGGAGGTTGAGGTATGCAGCGTGAGTCTGTTGTTCACCTTCAGAGGCGGCTGCAGCCAAGTGTCCTCCTTTCTTATTGGTTGAGTGCAGTTCTGCTGAGATGTTATCCACTGTATCAGCATTTGTGCAGCAGAGTGCACTCGGTTTTCATGTCGCTGGGTGGTCCATGTGAGCAGCTGTGGAGAAACCCCCCTTTCTGAGCATGACTCGTCTCTGTGGCTTACGGTCCCCCTCTGCTCAGCCAGTGCCCTCTCTGGCTGGCCCTCATCTTTCAGGAGACACCCTGGGAAGTTGGCCTTACTGGGACACTTAATGCACCTGTCTTTATGACCACCGGGGATCGCCACCTCAAATGAGCGCCTCATCTTTGCCGACACCTTTGCCTTTGGCAGCCGGTCAGGAGCACCATCCTCATTGTCCATCCCATAATCCACCCAGGACCAGCTTTGTCCCTGCTGAGGAGCATCGTGAAAGCTGCTGGGGGTTTCTCGCCCACCATCTCACGGTGCCGCTCAATTCACAATCGTGGATTCTTCTCCGGACACCAGTCTGATGACTGCCAGTCTGCGCCATGGCTGACGGCCGGCACAGATGGCCCTCAACGTCTGTCAGCTCTCCTTCTAGTTCCGCCCTCTGTCTACTGCCGTCATTCGGCTGCATGTTTTTCTCCCATCCTGGCTTCTTTCACCTGCGCTGTGTAAAGCGTACGCTGCCGGGTGCCTAACCCTCATGTGAACCATCAGAACCTATTCAGGTCTGAGCAACGCTGTCTGGTGATGTGAACACGGTGATAAAAATGTCCAGCTTTAGTTTGAGATTAACGATTGTGAAGTCTCACCGGTGTTGGGAGTCCTGTGGAGCGGTTTCAGCTTGTTTAAAAGTACTAGGAGTACTGGGAGGGTCGGTGCAGAGGGTCAGGGCATCCTGAGGGACGACACTATTGCAGCTCTCGTCTGCTATCGATAGCGCAGAGATAAAGGCTTAGTTGATTCCTTAGGTCAGACAGCACACCCTTTGAGGTTGTTTTGACAATAAGAGCCATCTCCATAGGGACCACAGATAGCTTTGCTCTGGAAATGCAACAGAGAACTTCGCCTCTGACGGCAGCCCTCTAATTTGGCACGGGGATTGTGGGGACCGGTGATGACGCACCGCGTCAAGCAGAGACAGGCATAGCTGTAATGGCATTGCACATTTTCTCGGTTGATCCTATTAGCTCTGAATCCCTGCTGCCTTGTTTTATGGTAGGTAAGTTCTATGGCACTGCCATGGGATTAGCAAGCTTTGCAGTCCTGCTGGCGATAGGCCGGCCTCCCAATGTTTCCACCCTTTTGCTGCCAAGGGGAGCAGAAGGTCGGGACATGCCAGTACACAGAGCGATGACGGTGCCATGCGGTCCATGAGGACTGGCACAGTGGATTGATTAGAAGACCCCGATTCCCCTTCTACCCCCACCAGTGGTGGTTTGGTCTGGGGAAATATGGGGTATGGATTGTAGAGCTTCAGTCCTCCTGGGGGGTAATCTGAAGTGAGTGATTTGGCGAAGGCGAGCACCTGCCTGCATGTCAGAGTCTCTGCAGAGAGCCACCGTCATCTTGGCATATCTCCTCCAATTAGGCCATACCCCACTGATGGTGGAAAGAAGGAGCTGAGCAAGACTAGTCACGCTCAGATCTTACTCTCTGAGAATGCTTATTTACCATGCCTGGCTCTCTCATATTCTCACCTTAAGATCTGACTGGCAGTAACGAGTTAATCCTGGTAGCGGTAAGCGGAGGAACGTTCCGGATTTGGAGACTTTGGAACCGCTGAAAGACCCGTGTCGCTGTTCAAGCTCATTTTTCACAGTGCTTTGTGGTGCCTGGATGTCCGAACGATGCACTTTGAAATGGAAGCAGCCTGTGCACACAGGAGCGCATGCATAATTCACCAAGGGGTTATGGATGCCTTTCTCATAAGGGGTATCCTTTATGTGTAATTGTGTCCTTGAGATGGAGGTGGGGGGGGCAATCTTCAACAGATGCTTTCAAAAATGTGATTCCTTGGCTTGGCTAGCTGTGAGTGGATCCTCTGGAAAGCGGAAGCTATCCCTGAGAGTCCATATGCTAAATAAGCTCCCTATTCTTCATGGGGTCATGACCATTATCCCTTTCTCTCTCCAGTCTAGTTCAGCCTTCCCCTCTTGTCTCCTTTGGCCTTCCTCTCTGGTCTCATTCTGGTCTCTTTTTGACCTTCTCCAGGTCTTTTCTGTAGGTGGTGTGATTTTGACACCCACACCTGCAGCCTCCTATCCCTGATTATAGCTAATCCTAGCATTTTTGTTATAACAATTGGATGCTGTCTAGCTGCAGTGTAGCCTGAACCACAGCCCTGCGTTCTCACACTGTGGCTGTTTGATGGCTACATGTATGACTATTATGCCACCTGTATGTCTGAGCAATCCCATAATTATACCGAAGCAAAGTGTGGATTGTGTTTACAATTCCGTGTACGGGTCCGTTCCTGTCTCTGAAGACATGACCAGCTGGTTCACCTGGTAAGCAGATTTTGACCATTATGATTAACGTATCAACACATGAAGTATAAGTCGTGGGACAGCACATCATCCTGTGGTGTGTGTGGGGTTCCCCCCCCCCCCACTCAAAACATTCTCTGGATAACGTGAGCAGCCTTTTGTGTCGAGACAAAGCAGTTTGGGGGCAGAACCTTGCTGTGTGGGTCAGGCCTCAGATGCTAGAGAGGAAAACAGTTGTAAATCCAGTCAGGCATAGTAGAACATGAGGCCATTCTGGTCACGTGCTCGGCTTGCTGCCCAATCTGGTAGCCCGTTCTCCAGTTCCTTCACCACCCTGTTCCCTGGCCCATCCTCTAGCCTCTGGCAGGTGTTTCTCAGACAGACACAGCTGGTGCCTGGGGCTGCCTCTGACTCATGGTTTCAGGGGCCGCCCTGCCCCCCATCCCCCTGAGGCTGCACGATGACCCTGCAGCAGACGTTGACCATGTGATGCAGTGACAGGGCATGGTGACCTATGTACCAGATTTGATCAACAAACTTATCTCTGGGTCTGTCCCTTGTCACATTTTTATATCTCTCCCCATGTGGATTGCGTTGACTCTCAAATTCACGTAATCCACATAAATGTCCATATGGCATGTATGCTGTGAGTTTCTTTGGTTTTATGTAATGCATGAGTAAGAGGATCTTGCCTCGTCCCCGTCCTGAGTCTTTGTATGGGAAACCACCTGTACGTGTATCATCTTGTTCTTCCCTTTGAGTGCCAGTGTCTGGCCCTGCTCAAAGGCACGCAGCAGCACCCAGCGTGGCTTTAATACGCCCTTTAATACGCACCTTTCGGGCACAGCAGAGATGCAGCACCCTGACTTTGATCGCGATAACAAAAGATGCTGCACGAACTTTTCATGTCCCCGCAGGTGCTGAATCGCACTACTCGCATTTCCTGCAGCCAATTTAACGGCACGTGTGGCACATGGGACGTGTTGGCCCTGCCGTGTCATGACGGTCGCCCGGCGGGACCGGAGGAGTCATGCCAGCATGACGTGGATGTCTGGGTGTGATGCTGATTCACTGACCACGATTCAGACATGATGCCATCAAAATCGACTTGGACCGTGGGCTCCTGTTGAACGTCATAAAAGGTCAGCCATTGTACTCCCTGATTAGAAACATGAACATTTTCTCATGAGCGAAGGTGCCGTTTGGTTTCCTTTGGCTGCAGGGCTCCCGGCTACCATTATGAAGAACCCCCCCCATGCATAAGTCAGGGCTGTTCTCCTGCTTGCATACCGCCCTGCCTTCTATGCACCTCCTTCCTCATCTCACCGCCTCAGAGCATTCCTTCTACACCACCTAAGAACAAAAGTAAACGTAAGGGAACATTGCAACAACCAGTCCCCGCACCATGAGCAGCAGAGGTCCTCAGCGGTCCAACGCTGACAGTCCAACTTATGACAAGTAGGTGGGACAGCGGCAATGGAATATCGGTGCGGGATCCCTGTAGCTCCTGTCTTTGGTTTTCCAGGAAGGGTTTGTCTGTGCACACTCTTGTTTTGTGGTCTCCAGGGCTACAAGGCCTTCATTGAGCATTCAATCTCAAACAAACAATCTGACACGACCACATTATGTCTCCCTAATTTGCGTGCCCCTAATAATGAGGCGTGTCTTTGGAAATACGGTGAGTGATTGGAGCCGGTCAGATTAGATGGTCTCTGCTCTTACGGAGGAGCCCCCCCCGCTTTGTTTTTCAGTAATTTCACAAATAATGAAAACATACTGAGCCGAGCGATAGCGTGGGACAGCGGGAGCGCTAATGGAGACGAGCCTGGTGAGCCGGGTCTCGTTAGTCACGGAAATAACAGCCTGACAGCAGCCCTCCCAGCCTGTACCATGGAAATGGCTTTGTGGAGGAGGTCGCCTGCAAAGGCATTAGTGTGCGGATTGGCCAGTCTCTGATGTCCCCAGTCTCTGAGGCACTGAATGAGAGTGTCCCTGTCCAGGATAATCAAGGTCAAAATGATCCAGAGGGGCAATGCAGGATGAGCCGGCAGTTTTTGGGACTGTGTGGGGTACTTGTGTGTATACAGACTGTTTCAGGGAGACACGCTTCATGGCGTGGAGGTTTACACTTGCTGCTTTGAGTAATGCAGCCATTCCTCTGTCTCATTTGCTCGACTGATGAGGGTAAACACCCACACCTGCTCACATGAAGACCCTGAAATGTCAAATTATCACCTAACCTGAGCAGCCACTTTATAATTTAATTGTCCATCTCGCTAACAAAGCCCATTAATAATGAAAACAAATGGCGGGCCTTTCTTAGAGCATCGTTCCCGAGAGGCGGGTGCTGCTCGGCCAGATGTGAGGGAGGTAAGTAATCATCTTTCTGAGGTTCGCCAGCAGGGGCTGTTGTAAGGAATCTCATTAGGGGTCGTCCAAGTGCTTCAATGGAAGCGTGTGATGCTGGATGCCATTGATTTCATTGGTTGGCTGTGAAAATGCATGAGCTGGCAAATAGCAGGATGTCCAGTGGCTGCTATTGTGAATGTGAGAAGAGGATCACTGTCTTGGGGAGTGAGTTGGGGAATCTGCCTTGAGGGCTGCCCCGGTGCCCCTGCATTTGCTGAGGAAGGTGGTGTGGGGGGGTCTGTTTGTCCTCCACCCTCCACAGGAGGTGTTGTGTTTAAGGCTGAGAAAACAGGAAGTAGTGCTCGGTGGTCCATGATTGTCCTGCTTGGTTGGGGGTGTAAACATAGCACTGCAGTCCTCACATTGTGGGCTCTTCATGTCTCTACTGAACCGATAATTCAAGCGTAGTATCATATTATATAACAACAGTAAGAAGAATAATAGAGCAGTAAGTCACCAGGCCTGCAAATGCGGCTGACGTTTTATCACCTCAATGGTGAGGAGTTGGCCTGGCGTGTTACTGTGTGTCTGTGTGAGCAAAGCAGGAAGTTGGTGGCCATCATGCACCCTCTATCTTAAACAGCCCAGACGCATCATGACCGTGTCATGTGACGGCAGGCGAAGGAGAGCCTTGCATCAACGTGGATTAATTGCAAATATTTGAGGCCGTTAAATGGTACTATGGGACTTATGCTCAGCTTCAGGATTTGCATTTTTTTTCCCAAGCTGAAACTTGATACTAGAACACCGTTTAAGCGAGGCAGTATGTCAGGGTAATTATTGTTGTAATTGCTTGTTTATTTCTGCTAATGGCCGCACAGTTGACACATAGGGTTACCCAAGTACTTTTGAGCAGCACTCGAAATTCAGCAGGACTAATTAAAATAAGATCCTGATGAGTCGGCTAAGCCCCTCCTCTTTTAAACCTGTGGGGTTGATGAACAGTCTGCGTTCAGCTGATTGGTTAACATGAAGGTGGTCAGGTGTGTCCCGTACAAGGTCTGACATGCAGCGTGGGTGATGGGGTGTGTGTGTGAGAGAGCGAGAGAGAGAGAGAGAGAGATTTGGTACCCAGGAGTCTCTCCTATCCCAACCCCCAGCCGCCGCCAGATGCTTTTGTTAAATTGCCCACAGCCCGGGTGGCAAATCACAGAGGCCGAGACAAATGGACCAGCGCTGGAATACAATTAGGGTGAAGTCACGGCAAGCTGTCGTGTCCAAATGAGCAACATGATGGCCCCTTTACTCCCAGTGGGTGCGACTCTGCCCCTGGGAGAGGTTCATTAGGGCCATCCGGGACCACCACGGCTGCATTAATGATGGATTTGGGGTGTGTCTTCGTGTAGCGGGGGGGTGTGGTGGGTCACCTTGCATAGTTTTTTTTTTTTTTGTTTTTTCTTTTCAGGCATGAGATCAACCTGGCTCTGGCCCAGCAGGTTCTGTTAGTCACACTGTGCTCAGTGTGACACAGCACTTTGCCCAAAGAGAGACTGTCATGCCAAAATACAGGAACCATTTATGCACTTTTCATAAACACGCACTCTGTGCAAACCCTGTGGAGGACCTGGCTCTATATTTAACGCCATGACAAGACAACATAACCAGGACAACATTTAGAATATGACAAACTACTAATATTTACCAGCATAATGACTTTGCAGGTGACTCTCTGGGTGTTTGTAAGACGTTGTGGGGACAGAATTTCCCCAGGAGGTAATAAGAACCTGACATTTTTACACGACATGACAAATGTCCTCACAAGGGAAAATTCAATTTTAAAACAATCTATGAACGCAATCAAAAAATCCAAAGAGCCAAAAGTCTTGTAATTTGTTGAGTTACTTATGGTTAAGATTAGGGCTGGTAAAGGTTAGGGTTGTCAAGATTAGGATTCGGGCTAGGGTCACAGAGATGAATGGAAGGTCCCCACAAAGTTAGAAATACAAACGTGTGTGAAGAATTGTGCATACCAGGCAACTTTTTATGGGACTTTATGATACCTGTGTTTTCTGATAGGAGCCTCCTTTGAAATGGAAATTTATCTGCTCTACAGATTGTGATCATGCCGCAGCATAATTGGATGGCGTTGTAAACTCATGGGTCCTCGGGATTCTGTGGGGGGGGGGGCGTCGAAGCGTGATGTATCAAGACGCTGATATGCAAATGAAATCCTGTCACTTGATTGGTGTGAACGCTAAGACAAACGGCAATTAGACATTTTAATGTGCAAACTTGCTCAAGTGCTTTGGCGAGGCATGCGTGACCCAGGGGAGAATGCCCTTTATCCAGCCTAGCAGAGTCTGTCACCATCTACTCCCTATCTTTGCTGGCTCCTAGGCCCTCCAGGGAAGAAGGGAGGTGGTGTTTGCTGTTCAGGAACAATCAGAACACTGCCCCCTGATGGCGGAGGAGAGAGAAGCCTCATTCTCTGCATGCGTCTCATTTGTTAATCTATAAATGTTCATTTCTGACAAACATGAGGAAATTGGGAAAAGGCCATTGAAGAGCATTAGGTGTGGAAATCAGTGGCTGCATTTAAGAGAGGCTGTCTGTGCAGGTTAAAAATGCAGAGTGGTGGTGTACAGGCTGGGATACTGACACTGGTTTAGGGGCTCAGAGGGAGGGTATCCAGGTGTGTGTGTGTGCGCGTGCGCACGCGCGCATCTGCCCTCATATACATCAGCCATGCCCTACTGTCAAGGTGCCAGGTATCTGTCCTCAGCAGGTCCTTGGACTCATGCCCATGACCCACCCGGAAGGCGGGCTCCCAAGCATCGAAGAGGTATGATGCAGAATAGGGAGGTGGGTCCTGCATCCTAGAGTGGTACCTGCCTCTGTTCAGTCCTGTACTAGCATACCTAAAGCAGCTGAGATGTTAAACTGCCACGGAGGTTGTAAACGTAGCCCCATGAAAGGAACATCTTCCCTGGTGGAATTGAGATGCTGCAATTGGTTCTAGAGCCAGGACTTATGTAAAATTCCTGTACAGATGGGCCTGAAGCAGCAGCACAGCGCATCGTTAGCATGTTTGGCACATACATAATTAATGCTTCATGTCTTCAGTTTGGGTTGGGCTGTCAGGGAGGAGGGTCGTCTCCTTTCATCAGCTTCGGGGGGGGGGTGCCCTGAGCATCGCCAAGGAGCCGAGGTGTTTTGAAAAAAGGCACACCACACATGTATGGGATGAAATGGGAGCGTGAAGTATTTTCCGAGAGGGCGGATAGATGCTGTGGTTGTGGGGGACGTGTTGACACCACAGTTAGAGGCATTTTAGGGAATGGATACAAAGTGACACGGTAAAAAGCTCGGTTCGTATCTGGCAGGTGATGCTAGAGCCCCATACAGAAAAGGAGCCTGTTCAAAGCACTTCAGACTCAAACTAGGTTTTGTTGTTCGTACTGGAGCATGCTGCATGGCAACAGATATAACATCTCTGACCCTCTGCCGAGTTCAGTCACCTACGTGCTGCCCAGTCAGCATGCTTGCAACCCAGCTGACACCCAATCAGTACCCAGGTCTCCAATCACCTGACTGGTATACGGTTATCACTTTATGAAATGCCCGTGTTCCTGTTGCTCACTCAACAGCCACTCAGCTCTCTGCTGCCTGTTCAGCGGCCAGTCATCTTCCTGCTAACTACTGCAGGGGACAGGCCGGGAGAGATGGATGGGTTCTGTCAAAAAGAGGAAGGAGTGGACAATGGAGTTTCGAAAAAGAGAGAGCATGTTGGTTCGTGTTAAAGTATTCCGTGATGCAACTCTGAAGCTGGAAAGGGTACTGAACCGGTGCATTTGGGGATGGGCCACTCGTTCAGCAAAGCGACATTACATCTGTCAGTGGTGGCTCGAACCCGCTTCCATGACCTTCGCTTTGCTTGGCCCTCGACCGGCAACCCTTTCTCGTAACGACTCCAGTTTTGCTGTCGCTTGTTCTGTTTGAGGCATGCGTTACTTCACACAAACACGCAGACGTTCAATTTACGGCTTAATTAGCAGTCAACTAAGCATTCCTAATCTGATTAAAAGAAAGAGGTGTTTTTGTTTTGTTTGCCTAATTAATATTCTAAAAGTGAACAATTAAGAAGCCAGGCGTGGGTGTGCACATCGATGTTTGCGGAGTGTTTTGAGGAGACAGGTGTCAAGCGAGTCAAAATTGGAGAGAGGGAGTAGTGATGCTGTCAGGGTGTTTCACATACGGGCGGAGTGTGTGCCCCTACCCTCAACGGCAGCATGCCATGTTCCTGAGGCGTGCCACACCGTGGGCCTCATCCGTACGCTGGCCCATCTCTGACGACTCATCAGCCCATGCCATCCCGCAGCAGGCCGACGGGCTCCATTTCATTATAGTTCTACAGTAAATATTTATTCGGTGTGCTTGCTTGGGGGAGGGGGGGAGTCTCCGTTATGAGGATTGGTTGCCTCTCCAAGTATTCCCCGCCAATGATTTTGTTCCATCTCTACACCAGAATATAAATGCTCATCAACCCCCAGTTTTCTGTGACTTTCTTAGCCTGCGGTTCGGTTTTCACCCCATTGAAGTGGTACGGTGTGAGCCTGGGGTGGGAGTAGTTCTATAAAGCAACCCCCCTCCCTAGAGGGATTTACCTGCTTGCTGCTGACAGTGACCTGGTACCTGGTGGTACTGCTTTCTGGTTTGGACAACTGTGTTTAATGGCTTTAGGTAACTAAATAACTGTCCTGTATATCAAGTGTCTCAGCACTGAGACAATGTTTCACTCATATCTGGTTAAACATTCATTTGAAGTGCTGGCTGATGATG
>JAACJT020000021.1:12481315-12510679 GCA_009936485.2 Gymnarchus niloticus | reverse complement strand
CGTGTTTGTCTGTGTGAGGTAACTTCCTGCAGAGGTCCGAGCTGAGTGTGGCGTTGTGAGCCCTCCGCTGGCTGATGATGCGTGTTTGTCTGTGTGAGGTAACTTCCTGCAGAGGTCCGAGCTGAGTGTGGCGTTGTGAGCCCTCCGCTGGCTGATGTAAATCAATTGTAATGTCTAGTGAAAGTGTTTTTTACTTTTTTCATTTCTGCAGACCTTTTAGTGACAATCTGTAGCTCACAATTGTGTTAGCATAGCTTGTAATTATTACCCTTATTTCAGCCAGGGATCAGGATAAAATGCTTATAAATGAGCAAGGACTTCCACAAAGGCTCACTTCTAGATAAATTCTCAATACAGAGCATCCATCCGCTGAGAGTTTAATTAGCAGGCTTCTTTTGTAGGTGCCCTCTTTCTTGGAGGTGCTTTCCTGTAGTCTTTTGTAATTGGAAGGGGGGGCAAAGTCACAAAACAATTCATTCTGTCTCATTTGCTCTTGTCAGGGTCCTTAATGTGCCGAACACCCATTAGATGATATAGGCTCACTGGATCTGGGAATGATAGCGTCTGAATGAGTGACATGGTGTAATGGGGGCTCTCTGCTGCTCTCCCTGACCATAGGCCTGGCAACATTTGTATAGCCAATCAGAGCCGAGTTAGATTTGCAGTAATTTGATAAAACCTGATGCTGATTAGCCTCCGTGCGGGTCCCCTCGTGCACGGCTCTTCACATTTACGGTGGATGATTCAGCCGGCTAAACGAGGGAGACGACCTCGCCGGGCCTATTGTACTGAGACAATAGGGCCTTGATTGGAATCCTTGCACCACGCGATCATGAGGAAGCGTCGGCCCGTCAATCAGCACCTCCGTCTTCACATCCCCTCCTGACAAACAGCTCATAAGAGCTCAAAGAGGTCCTGGGGGGACCTTAGAGTGCTGCCCAGGATGTGGGGGGGGATTGTTAACATCTTGCCGACTAAACGGTTACCACAGTAAATGAATGATTGTGTTTTTTCCATTTCTGTTAAAAAGATACGCATGAGGGAGACTGTCTCAGTGTTCCTGGATGGTTTAAATATTTCTAAAGGCACTTTACGCCTGATAGGTCTAAAGGCTGCTGGAAATAATCACATTGACAGTTTCACTTAGTATCCACCATTCCAAAAGTGAATCTGTCCTGGCATCTTCTACTTTTGGATCAAGGCCTTTCCTTCTGTCATCCTACAGCCTCAATGTAAACTGTGGCCTTCTGGGTAGACATACCTTCTCTAGTGCATTTTCCTTGTTTATACGACCTCGCTCAGGATGCAGACTCAGGCCCAGGGTGCCATCATTCAAACGCCGAGGCCCTCGTGAGGCTCCCTGTCCTGCCAAAGAGAAAATAATATAACTGGAATGACAGAAGAATTAAAGACACCTCTCCCACAGTCTGTTACGCGGGCCTGAGCAGTGGGGACAGTCAAGCATGAATGCTTGCATGGAGAGATAAATAGTCCAACTTCAAGGATTGGTGTTTAATGACACAATCCATAATGTGACTATGCAGGCGTGTAAAGGCAGGGAGCAGGCAGCGTTTAAGAGTGTCTGGGAGGAGATGTGAAGCATGTGGGAATGGCTGTGTTAGGAGGTGTCTATCATGTTCAGCCTCAGTGTTGGAACCACTTTGAGCCAGTTGGACCTCAGCAAGCAGCTGAAAAAATGGTTATGGGCTCGTCATCCTCAGAGAAATAATATGGTGTCGGTATCAATATGGCCTATCGTGCTAAGAAATGGCTTTTTAATGTTTTGATTAATTATTGATCAGAGGGACCCCCTTGGTCTGGCCATTCCATCACACATGTCAACATAAAGGCCTTGACTTGCTAGCACCAGGAGAACCCAGTTTGTCATGTCTGATTGTGAGGTGCTGAAAGAATGGATTCCCTATTCTTAGCCTGCCTTCAAGTCCGATCCACTGTGAATCACACATGCAGGATTCCTCTGAGAGGTTTTCAGAAAATGGGGGGTCTCCGGAGGTAATGCCTTGGCATCATCATTCCTTGAATGTGACTGGTAAACGGTAAACACTCCCTGTCAAGGGAGGCGCAGCCCCAATGGACACAAGAACCGGCCTGTCGGAGCATTCGGTCTTCACCCAGTATCTGTTCCAGTTCGTGTTGCCCTGCTGTTGTGTGCTTATGAAAACAAAGAGAGCATCGTTAAGGGGCTATGTGGCCCTTAATTGGGTGCGAGTCTTAAAATCTCCAGAGGTACCTGTTTAACATCCAATAGTAAGCCATCTGTCTTGCGCTGCATTTTTTAATGTCTCTGCATTTGTGGCATTACCGGGGAGCTTTGAAAATTTTAATCAGCACATGAATGGGCTCTGGGTGCCACGCGCCAGCTGGCTCGGTTAGCGCCGGTCCGTGCAGTGTTCAGCCGTCAGAGCGGTGAAAGCTTGTCGGTTATCGGGGCTCCATGCTGTCTCTTGGTGTGACCAGGGCTGGAGGCAAACACAAACAATTGTAAACAGCAGATCGACAGGCTAGTGGAGGGATCACCTGCTAGTAGTTGGAGACGGAGCTTTTGTTTTCAGCCGTTCCGCTGCTGCCCTGGGGCTCTGTCTAACAACATAGGCCTGTGCTGGTTCTCACCTGCTATTAGTCTGCTCTGAACACAATTTATAAAGTCGGCGAGTGTATGAAGGAAATAGACGCAGTGTCCAACAGGGTTGGGGCCGTTCATGAATTAATTCATTAATTCTAATTCAAAAAGGACATGGAATTGGAGTTGGAATTACGCCGACCTCAACAGGAAGCAGAATTGAATTGAATCCTGTGTAGTTCCATGCTCGGTGGGTTTCCTTGGCGTGTATCTCAGATTACCACTCCTGAATATTATTATTATTAATGTTCAAGGTAACTTTTAGGTAGAACACTAGTCTGTGTAAAGCAAATGAAATAAATGAAGTGAGGAATGATGAATGAGCAATGTAACTGTAGAACCGAGACTCATGGAGACATCCATGTCCTGGTGTAGGTTTGAATATACAGTGCCGCGAAAAAGTATTTGCCCCCTTCCCGAGTTCCTCTGTTTTTATTAACATTTAATTTGTTTCTGATCTCCAAAGAAATTTAGTACAAGACAAAAGACAACCTGAGTAAACGCAATACACAGCTGTCAAGTGATCTTGTGATTTACTGAAGAACAAAAACTCCCCAAAACCTGTATCACCCGAGTTTGGCCAAGTAAGGGAACTTGGACACCTTTTAAGATGGATGGATGGATGTACATACTTTATTGATCTTGGTGAGAGATTCTTCTCTTACCACAGCTGCAAAAACGAACCGGACGAGGACATACCACAGTACACGTACCCACTACACATAGGTCAGAAAGAAAGAGTTATGTAGACGAAACACACCACAGTGCCGGTAACTTCACAGACTGCACTATGAAATTGTTCTTCACTAAAATGGTCCTTCACGCAGGTCTTTGCTCTGTTTTTGAGGTTTCACCCATTTTCCAGATTTCAATATTAAGATTTCAGTCTAGGGTTCACATGCAAATGGGGTATTTAGAACAGTCCAAGGTCATACACAAAAAGCAATCCAAATGTCAATAAAAATCATGTCAAAGTCAAACTTCCACATATTTCCACATGGAAAAAAGGAACGTGATAAATTATCTTGCGTAAATTATGATCAAATGTATATGTAAAGTTTATGAAATGCTTGATCTTGCATGTATAGTATTTACAAAATCAAGATAACCTCTTAGAAGTGGACTTCATTGGAATTTAGTAGAATTTAATTTTTTTTTTCAGCATTTCTTAATACAATTCCAACTGTTTCTTTAGAGCAGGGAGACATTCCAAAATCAGTTGCAACTCCAGGAAGTGAACTGCAATTGGCCATGCATTCTCAATTCAGTGTATTTGTAATGTTTATTTTTTATGAAAATCTTGCATGTACTATGTTATTTAGAAAATCAAGGTAACCTCTTAGAAGTGGAATTCATTGGAATTTAGTAGAATTCAATTCTGTTTTCAGTATTTCCAATTCCAGCTCCAGAAAGTGAACTGAAATTGGCCATGCATTCTCAATTCAATTTATGAATGTCCCCACCCCTGGATGTACCAAATCCTTGGTTCTGATAATATAGGGGGCTGATGTCTCACATCCTGACCTGACCTGGAAGTAATTCTGGGGGTTTGTTTCATCTCTCTATTCAGCCCATATGTTTTAAAAAGTGACCTTAAACCCCTTAGCTGTTTGTTTCCCTTTTGCCTTTGTTAGGCTTATTGGTGCCGAAAGCCCTGACCTTTGACCTTTATGATCCGAGACATGCTTCTCGCCTGTTCAGAGCTGTTACATTTCTCCATGGTTTATGCTTTAATGCTGGAATTACATTTCGGTCATGTTTTTTTAGTGCAGATCTAAGGAGAGATTGCAAGCGACCTTAGGGTCGGCAGGACTTCTGTTCTGTTTGCCCAAATCTCTGTCTCTGATATTTTCCAAAAGAAAGCGACCCAGAGCAGGAGTCATGTGGAGCTAAAGTTTCCTGGTGACAGCCTTGCATGCCCTTGGGGAAGGTGTTGTGTCTTCTGCTGAGTGAGCTTCAGGCATCACCTGAATTGCCGGCTGTATGTCAGCGTTCCCCAGTGTCCCTCGTGGGCAGCTGTGGCATCAAGAGCGGAAGGACGGAGCAGTTAAGGGTGTTGCCATGCGTTCTGTGGAGGAACCATGGAAAAGGCTCCCGTGTCCATCTTCATTACAGCAACGTCATGTTCTGCTTTCGGGGTTTGGGATCCAATTATCATAAAAAGCAAAAAAAACTGTGTGTGTGAGAGCACTCTGATTTTAACGGACTGTGTGAGTTAACTGGCATCGCCTTCGTCAGGTAAAGTGTGTGTTTGGGGACACATGCAGGTGTAACTAGCTCTTTGAAAATGTAAGTTAATCGAGGTGAGGCGTTGGCAGTGTTGACATGGATTCGATCCCTAGCATACTGTTAGTCACCCCAGAATCCTGTAGGGGTCATGTTTAAAGGGACAGGTACGAAGGCTGGGCTCCCCTGCTTGCCATCTGTAATGCTGTGTGTGCCGTTGCCCAGGTGACTCCTGTCCCACCTTGGTCCCTGGCCAAACCCCCCAAGGTGATGGATATCCCACACTGAATGAACTGAGGGAACCACATGCCTGCAGAGGAAAATTTGTTGTGAAAATGGCTCAGCAGAAGGTGACAATCTCTAAGGACCAGCTCTGTTCACCCTCAGAGCGGGCACATGCACCAAAGCAGTACACGCAGCTACGTCAAGTATGTGCCCACCTCTCGTTACCTGAAGGTGGAATTATGGGTTGAAACACTTCATGGGGTGCAGTTATGGGATGATGCTCATCGGGGGGTGGAGTTATGGGATGAGGCTTGCCAGGGGGCGGAGTTACAGGGTGGCGCTCGTAGGGCTGGAGTTAAAAGGGAAAGTTATATAAAAGGTGACAGTGGGAGAGTGTCTGCCAGCTGCAGCAGGGAAGGACTGCTGACCTTTACAGGGTGGTCCTGTTAATCCACTGTGACATCTCTGCTGGGGGGCTTGTATGTGAATGAATCTGCACCCCTTGTACCCGAATCTACATTTTAATAGGCTAATTTCTGACAGGGCCCTTGGTGAGTGAGCGCGGGACTTTTCTGTTTCAGAGTAGACTGCATGGGGATGAGCGACGGCTTCTGTCCTAATCCCCTCTCCTGGTTGGAGCAGGCAGACAGGGGACGACGACAGGTTACCCTGACCCAGTCCAGCTGGATGAGAGGTTAAATTGCGATGGAGCTGACTGCTCTTAGGAGGAATTACTCTGAATGCGGCGGTAGAGAGCTGCGGTCTAACCTGTTGGGGAAGATCGGCTCTGGTGACTGAGCCTCGGGAGGGAAAACCTTCTGCACGGAGCCAATCAAATTGACGTATTGGTTTATGCTAGAAGTTATTCGGGTCACATGATAGTCGCGGTGGGGATTAGCATCCCGGCTTTAAGTTGGAGTCCTGCTCTGAATGTCTGCGGACTGTCCGTTGGGTCTTGTCGCCTCCTTCCTTTCTAGTCCACACGTGCCATCGTGCACAGGTGGTGCGTTTAGTGTCTCGGCATGAGGTACCTCCAGGAGCCAGCGGAGCCCATCGGACAGCGGAGTCCAGTGCTGATCTGGCTGCCTGGGACAAGACTGCCTTTGGCTGGGCCAGATGGTGGGGGTGTAAAGGGCAACAATAATAGTGTACTGCTCCCCTCCTATTCCATAGCTCGGAATTCTGCCCACGGGCCACTTTCATTGTTTCGCTGTTTTAAATGTCAAGCTGCCACCCGCCACGTCCCTGCTGCTTCAACATGACCTGCATCGCAGCCAGCGGGGGGCATCCCGCCAATTTCAGGGCTCCAGGTTAGACGCCCACGGGCCGTTACGCACACCGGTGACAGCACATTGCGAGCCGTCTGATGCGAGGGGTGTTGTGGGGGAGAGGGACTCGGGTGTTCCTGCGAACAGATGCGCTGGTTGCTGCGAGGCGCCCCCCCCCCCCCTTAGATCCGGGCCCTTGGCTGCCAGATTGATTCGATTGTGCGGTTGACAAACACGCTGCCGGTGCCGGCTTCAGACGCTGCATAATGGCCTGATTAATGTGCGGAGCCCCAAAACCTGCACTGCAGCAGCACCCAATTGAATTAAATCTCCTGGATACAAATATGTAATTGATTAAAGATGTCTGGTGAGGCAGGAAGTCGCATTTGCAATACGCAGGGCAATGTCAATGGATCACTCATCTTGGGGAGCGGCTCTCACCATCATCGTTTTATGCGAACTGCGCTGGCCTGCCTGGGAGATGTGTTGGTGTGCAGTCCTGGATGTCCCCATGTGGAAGATGCCAGGTCCCATGCCATCGACCTGCCGGGACACCCATGTCTATTTAGCTGGTAATTAAATTTCTGAAAAGATGCCGAATGACTGACACTTCCCTTTCTAAGCGTTGCCACGGTGATCAGCTGGCGTTTGGGGTGTGGACAGCTGTGTTTCGTCACATCTCCACGGGAATCGGCACGCTGAATACGGAGGCTGCCACCGTGTGGGATTGCTCGGCTTCGGAAAGCCGGCAGGTACGCCGTCCCTGTAAAAGTGTCTGTTAGCAAGGAAATCCCTGAAGCTCAACACCGATGCATGCAGTCCGTGCTGGGAATGCACGCGAACCTCTGCAGCACCTCATGGGGTGTCACGCCTGCGGTTAGCAGACCAGTGCTGGAAGAGCCTAGATGATATTTTCTGAAGGGAAGCTTAATCCTTCAGGACCTCAGCATTCAGCAGCCTGCTCCCTCTCCCCCTAAGCAAACTTCCCATATTAAATATGAAATTCCTATTTGCTTCCATCTCATTTTCAATGAATAAGAATTACTCCCTGGTTGCGGTTTCGCCTGCACGTGCCGTCCTCAGCCACCTGTCATTCTGATTGGCCGTGCCCCCCCGCCTCCCATCCCTCCTGTGCCGTGGTGGTTGCCGCCAGGCACTTCCCAAGTATGTCAGTTAGCAGGCCCCTGAAGTAGCTGCACGGCACGTCCACTGCATGAGGTCGTCCGGAGATCACGGCGTTTGTGAAATTGCCATGCACCCTCTGCTCGGCTCCTGTTTGTCTCACGCATCAGCCGCTGATGCCACATTTGTGTGAATTTTCAGACATCGCAATCTGAAAGGCTTAACCGGCCAGCGTTTATACATCTGAGGCTTTAGCGGCACATTCAGCATTAAACATGACAATGCATGTTGGTCAAGAGCTCGGACTTCCACACCCATTTTTAGTGAGAAAATTGAGTTCAGATGACTGTTAAAAACAGTTTGTTTAACGGAACAAATGATCCTCAATTTGCTCTATGTGGCAGAAATCTTATTTTTTAGACGGGCCTCAGTAGTGGTGTGAAAATCCATTTAAGCCGTGAGCCTGTGAGATGAACGCTGATGGGAAGCCCTCCATTCTGTTCTTCTATTAGAGCACTCATTCCTGAAAATGTGCCAGTGCTGCCCATGTCCCTTTTAGGGTCCATCTGCTGTGCTGTGGCAGTTTAGCTGTGAAGGCTGCCGGTGTCTCAGAGCCTCCTTGGTTTTTCGGAGGCACTCCACGCTCTTCAGCCCCTCTTAACCATCAGCTGTGCTCATGATCACTCTTGTCTGTCCGTAGTTGAGCCCCACTCCTTTTCCGCCTGCTGTGAACCTCCCCCCCCCGTTGATCCCTCCAGACTCGTGTCTTTGTTTGACCACAGAGGGAGGTGCTTCTACTCTGACTCCCATGGTGGTAACCTTTGAACTTCTGTCACTGTGTAAAATTACTGCCGACCTCCGACTTCGTGCTTAAACGTGGTGTCGCCGGGGGTGAAGGTAGAGGAGAGGCACAAGCGCCGCAGTGTAAAGGCCAGGAATCGAACCAGGGACGTGTTAGGGTTGTATTTAGTTTTTCTGGTTGTTGCCCTTTTGTACATACACCCTTCATCGGTTAGCTCGTAGGTTTTCCGTCAAGGTTGCCTGTGCTGTCTGGGTCCTGTCGTCTCCCGGCAGGGCTGTTCTCCAGGATAAATAAGCGAAATGCAATTTATTCTGTGCTCTGAAGGTTCGACAGTTGCCCTCACTGATCTGTGATGGCCGTTGTCATATTTCCTGTCAGCGTTACCCACGCAAAGGGGCACGCCAGTGCATCGTGGGTACCGACTCCTGATAAAGCCATCAATCTGAGCGTCTGAGGGGGTGTTAGGGCAAGCGAATCGACCGGATTTAAAAATACTTTGGCTGGGTACGGTTCGCTCAGAGTGACTGCTGCCATAATTCAATTATGCTGCCTACTTCAGTCAGCAGACCTGCGCCCCTTACAGAAGAACATCATAATCTAGCCTCCCAAGTTCGACACCCCCACCCGGCGGCCTGGCGAGTGCCCCTGACTTACGACATCTGACAGCTCGTATAAGGAATTTATCACCTTATCATAGCGATTTAATTCATTTTTTACCATGATTAAATTGCAGAAATGAAATAAAGGGCTTTTTTACTGCCTCATGACTTCTGGGGAAGGAGATTGTGTCAGACAAGTGGTTTCGGAAGGCCCTGATGTGAGGACGGAGGCCCCGCCCTTTTAGATAACAGACATCGCTAATTCCCCCCCCTCCCCCAGCTCTCCTCCGTGTCCTCGTTGTCACACTTGCGGCCGTACGCAAGTTTTCTCTTCTCCAAGAACTCTTCTAGGAGAACTGGTAATCGAGCGTGACGCACTGGAGACGTGCTCAGGGCGGAAAGGTGTGTCTCACGGCATGCGATGACACTTAAGGGCGCCTGATCCGGTCACGGCAGCGGCAGCATGGGCTTGAATTAGATTTGGATGTAAATTGAGGTCCGATCGCTATAAGGGCGACTTGGCTCCATTTGAATTTTGAGGGGGTTTTTTCCTATCCACCGTTTTGACTAAACGGGCATGCATGAATAATTCAAGGGCCAAAACATTTCCACATCCCAAGGCTGCAGTTTGCAGATATGATCTAATAGCCAACATGCAGTACATTCTCTGTTGTATTTCACCAAAATGGTGTGGCAAGCGGCAGGTTGATTTTAATCTGCTTTGGCACTGTGTTGGGTGCCATTTTAAGATCGTCTCAGTCGGCTCTTCCAGCTGAATTTTAATTGGGTGGGCAGCCGTTGATGCACCTGGGAAAGAGGCCTTTGGAGAAGAGTGAGCGGACGGGGTCGGCTTCTGTCCAGTCTGCGTTTCAGGGCTGCGCTGCTCACGCTGAAGATGGCGGTGATCGTGAGCTGACCAGACCCTTGGTACCATGCCATACTATGGTAGAGAGGTCTTCAGGTTTGAAGGGTGAGGCCAGGGGGAGGGGTCAAGGCCAGCCTTGTGATGGAGCCTGTTGTGGGCAGGCTGCCGTTTCATCTGCAGACGACACCCATCTGTCTCTGTGGTCCTCGAACATCTAGCTGCTCGGACCTTTGGACCAAAGATGAGTTGTATGTGCAACAGGTGATCGGTTACAGACTGGTTGATCTCTCGAGTTTAGCGCAAGGCGGATGTTCCCTGGAGACTGATGATGAAGTGAGGTAGCTGGGTGTACCTGTCGCCCACCACCATGTTTTGTTCACCAAGCGCCATCATGCAGACACAGACATCCTGGTAGCAGTTTGTCACGACTGAGTGAATGACTAATGGACTCTTCTTTCCAGCTTAAAGTGACGGTTTGGGCTATGCTTCTGAAGGCTGCGCCAAACGCCACACCGGTCCCACCACAGGGAGAGGCTCAGGACTCTTTTAAAAACTCTCCCGGCATGCTCTGATTTAGCCCACCTTTCCCTCGAGCCGTCACGCGACTCGGGCCCAGAAACATTTCCACTCCTATGGCTGTTGTTTTCCCAAAGGCGGGCATTCATCTATGGAAAAACCCAGAGGTAACAGGTGCGCCCTCTGTTCTGGCATGGGATCAGGCCCCAGGGATGCACGAGTGGGATTCCTGGGGAGCCGTCACGTCACCTCAACCTTCTGGCATCACTGGCGTACAGACTCCTCCCAGCTTATCCCAGCAGCTGTGAGTCTGAGTCGTGTCTTATGTGTCCGTGGACCAGCTCATTCGGGTCCCGAATGACACAATTCAGGAAAGAGTTCAGCATGTTCCTCCTCTGGAGAGGCTCCCAGCCTCTACTGCCTGATTTCGCTGCCACTCAGATTAGCTCCTCTGCGTTCCAGCTCACGAGGCCGAAACCACAGCTGATGGCACACGCTCTTCAAACACCGTCTCGCCGTGGCAGTTGAAGCAGCTGGTTCTGCATGGCTGCAGTGTTTTCTGTGTGCACGCACTTCGGTATTATTACTGAGGTGCCCTCTGGATACCCAGTATGAAGTAGGTGTGGTGGTAACGGGCTGGCTGCTGGTTACTGTCTGAGACTGGTGTGTTCTGGGTAACTACAGCAGACGCCTCAGTCAAGCCAAGGGCGTCTTCAGCTGACCGGTCACCCAGCTGCCTACATGTGGGTTCTTCCATGATGGCTGCAAGACATCGCTGCAGAGACCGTGCTGTGTGAATAACAATGATCTAGGCATCCCCCATGCAGTGCAGCTTCTGTCTTGCGTCCTCTTTCTCTGCTGCACTCATCTTCGTTCTCCCTGTGTGTCTTAACCCCAGTCCACGCACCCCACCACCCTTCTGGGAAATCGAGCAGGAAAGTCGTGAGTTCAGGCCAGCATGGGTCTGCGGCACCGCTGTGAAATGAAAACCTTGAGATTGTGTGGGGGAGTGGCCGTGTTATCTCACCGTCTCTGCCACTCCAGTCGGCGGGAAGCCGGCTTAGACGCCAGCCCCGCGTCGCTTTGCCGAAGCGGGATGCCTCACTCGCAGAAACGATTCAGAATGAGAGAGGAAGCCTGGATTCGCCCCGGGATTGTTTGTGCATCGAGACCGCGTGGGCTGAACCACTCGCGCCATAATCGTTGAATCTCCACACATGCAGATGCTGCTTAGCCCCGGGGGGGGCTCCCTCACTCGCCTCTAAGCCGTGCCGTGTCTTCATCGAGATGAGAGTGAACTTCATTCCTCCGTTTCAGGCATGGTTGTGCCCTCATCCCTTATGCTTGGCTCCCCACCGCACTCCTCAAGCCCAGGGGGTCGCATGCTTGCTGGTTTGGACACACGTCTCCCCCTGACAGGCCACAAAGCAATAGCTTTGTGGGCTGCAAGTTGGTGAACCAGCGGCAAGTAAAATCCGAATAAGAATTTATTTGTAGCTTAGTTTCGCTCTTTACCTTCCTAACTGTAGAGATACAATAGTGCAGTTACCTGCGATGCCACAAACCAGGCCGCCGGCAATATGGCATCTGTACCACCGCTGACGCTTCCGACAGTGCAGCAGTCTCTGTAAATCTGTGCCATGTCACATGTCCAGATATGGCAGCAGTGTTCCTGGGCCGTGCGTGAAGGGGATTTCTGCCCCTGCTTCTCAGCTCGTCAGTCTGTAACACATCTTTTTATTTGGCACGAGGTCCAAACACTCTGCGTCTTCCTCTGTTATGTCTGCTTCTCTCTGTGCCAGGTATGGACTCTCCTCACCAAATCACCAGGCCTCTCTTCTCAAACTAACATTGCCGGGCTTGTGAGCTCTCAGCACGGAGCAGCTCTGCTGTGTACCCTTTACCCAGACTCTCTCATAGGCGCACGTCTGGATTTGTCCCATGACACACTAGTGGCCCGCCATCTTCGGGAGTTTGAGTTTGGCCTCTCTGAGCGTGTAAAGCCGGCCCTGCATAGACTTTGGTCCCTGTCAGAGGTGAACTAGGGAGGGGGAGCACGCTCTACACCTTCCTCTGACAGACGTGCATCTTAATTAAAAGAGTGACCCTCGTTTTGGTGGCTGCCCTGGAGCTGTGGCGAAGCCGCGAGGACAGGGCCCGTGTCGCCGGACGGGTTGCAGCATGCCAAGCCTGGGCCCTTCTAAAGAAACCACTGATCCCGGGTATCAGACTTGCGGGACATTAAATTGGATTTGCTCAAATTAAATTAAAATGGCGCTGGCTTTCTAATTGTCTTGCATACATTTCTCTATTTTATTGTCATTCTGCTGATATAAATAAAGCAGACACAAGCTTTATCAACGGCCAGCTCAATAATAGATGCCTCTTCTCAGTGGAATGCCATCATTATTCATAAGGTCATTATTTTTCTATTGTTTTAGCCTCCAGGAGCAATTTGCCTGCTGAAGCCCAGGTTAACAGACTGTTGCATGTTTTGTAAGATCAAGCCAGGAAAACAAGCCTCAGCTCTCTCGCTGTGGTGTTTTTAAGGTTCGCTGGACCCCGGCGTGCATATAGCTAAGGTTTCCTTTTGCTTAAGTTTATCAGGCATTCGGATAAAAATATTAAAGGGAAACCATGAGATTGTCCAGGTCGAGAAGTGTATCCCAGCAGCTGCTTTTATTAGAATAGTTTTATTATAGACAAAAATACACAGAAGTCTTGTTTTTCAGAGACAACTGAGGCATTTTTCCCCTCTTTTAAAATGTTAATGAAGCGCTGTGATTGAGTGAAATAAAGGAAACAAAAATGCAGCAGAGGATAGTGTTGAACCTGAAGAGCAGTCAGTGCGAGCGCTGTCACTGAGCTAAAGCGATACGCAGCCAATTGAAGCGTAATAAAAGGCCTGAATCCCAGACCGCGCACACTGCAGACCACCTGGGAAAGGACAGTTGGGTGAGACGATCATTTAATTGCTGTTCCTAAGTGCATTAAACTGAGGGACTTCATTTTGCTGGATCCTTGACTGTTAAACTGGCCTGCTGTCCGAGGGATCTGTGAGGAGGTTTGGGCAGAGGCAGCAGTGCTTGGGCACATAGCAGAAGTGTTCCCATGCCAACCCATTGGATCCACTGGTGAGGCTGTGGTGTAGTGACACAATCATTTCACGATGAACTTTTCCTGTTGTTGTTACAATTTTTAATATATGTACTGCTGCATGCATATGAGATGTAGCCGTTACCCCTCAGTGCAAATTCCAACTCGGGACCATAAGCTTTTCTCCCCGTTTCAGTTCAGCGCTTGAACCCAGCTGTTTATTCCAAACATGCAAATCCGGTGGAGTGTCACAGAGTCAAGGTGTGGGCGGGCTACTCTGGCATGAGTGGCACTCACCTAAGCTAATGAAGAGCAGAGAAGAGCTGGCGAGGCTGCTGCTGCCATCCCCTCTATCTTCTTCCTGTAAAGTCATTAATTTTAATTTGGTTTCATAAATGGCGTCCGGGCTCTGTGGCTCCCATTCAGGGGCAGCCTGGATTTTAATTACTGTTAATTATGATTTGCATAAAGCTTTTTAGCAAACGACTCCTGAAGCGCCTGTAATAATTATACATGCAAATTAATGGGAAGTCGTTGGAGGCTGGTTGATGGCAGCACGTAGACGGAAGGGCTTTCCGGTGTCAGATAAGCGGAGGTCATTGGCGGCTCCTGATTGGGTCTCACACGCGCTTCAGTGACACACGTCTGCTATGGATTTGCTGCTTGTTCTTTGTTGGGCTGGTTCTTACACCCACCAGTCCTGCTCAGTGGTTTGTAAACAGATTAATCTTTTTATCCATTAGGGATGCTTTTCGCTATATTTTATTTTTCACCTTCAGAAAGGCTTCCCATTCCACCGTGTCTCGCTCGGTCCGGCCGGCCATAAAGATAAGCTGCTGCACGTCGCTGTGTTTCCCAAGGTGGGCAGTGATGCAGCATGTTGGAGGGACCTCTAGGGTTAGGGTGTGAGACCCCCTGTGACTCTGCAGGCAGGTGCCCGCCGTCAGGCTCTGCCATAGGACCTCAGCGGCCATTTTCAGCCCCCACCGGAGGTTTTACATGATTAATTATATACCTCAGTCTGCTCTTTCTGTGCAACGTGCTGCTTAGCCTGTGTTAAAAGTAGCTCTTCAAAGGGGTGGGACTTCACAGAAACACCTGTTAGGTGGTACCGGCATCTGTCTGTTGGCTTCAGGGGGGCTGTTGATTGGCAGGAACAGCAAGACTATATCTGCCCTGACATGGCCCCGCAGCCTCGACTCCTGTTCCACGATGCTGCCCTCCTCTCAGGAAGGACCCAGCACCCTGTTGCATTTTGGTCAGCTGCCAAAAAAGGCTCCGGGCTTCTCCCACACACAGTTGGCTAACGTGATCATTCTACGTGGCTTTTTTTCCTCTGTGGGGAGAGTGGGTGTGGCTAATTCAGAAGGCCCTGGCCAAAATGAGTCAGACACTGACAGATCAGCACCTCCATGATTGATCATTTTTGGATGCCATGGTTACATACCGTGGCAGAAATACCCAGAGTGTTAGGGTGTTAGGATCTCAGGGGACGTACAGATGACTGCTCTATTCATATCATGAAAGGAATATAAATAGCCTTATGGCACCAGTGTTGAATGTGTTTACACTCACAATATCATTGTTTAAGTCATCTTCATTTTCAGTCCTATGTTTTATTTATTTGGAACTGACAATATTAACAGTGCAGCTGAGTACAGGTAAAAGCGGATCTAGGCATGGGTGAGATGGGCAACTGCAGGAGGAGCATGGCTCCCGAGGGTGCCATGGGAAGCTCTCATTGTGGCCGCTTGGGTTGTCTCATCCCATTCTGGTCTCACTAAGCTGCCGTCACTTACATTGTGCTTTTTTTCTTGGAGGCGTGCTTTAGATTGGTTTCACCCAGGGTGGCAAGTAAGCCTAAGTACAGGAATTATGGCAAAGTGCAGTGGAAAAAAACAGTTTTTACAACGTTCCATTAATGGATAGCAAGAACTTGGATTTTGGGGAAATAGAAATTCTCTCTCAATGACAACTTTTTTTTTTATTTAGCCCCCCTCTACAGATGCGAGTGTTTCAGCTCCTTGTCACATGAGAAGAACACTGTACACGAGGCTGTAAACAACCGCAATGCTGTGTGCGTGCATCCCTAATGTGTTTCTCTGGAGTGCAGAGCAGCCTGGTACCGAGTTGTTTAGGAGGCTGGGACACCATTCGGGGCGATTCCACTGGAGGTAGGCTTGGGTGCGAGTGCTCCTTGAAACCTGGAGGGGTAACGTTCCTCACTTGTGTTTGTAATCGCACATGCTTCGCGCTGTCCATTCTGGGCCGTGGCTGGCGATCCAGTTTTCAGTGGTGTTGTCTGGTCCAACCGGCACCCCGGTCCCCTGCCAGACAATGGAGGGTGATTAAGGGCCGTGGAACAGGGTTGACTCTCTTAGACCGTTGTGCTCCTGCTTTCAACCGACTCGTATCCAGTGGCACAAACGGCCATTGAGACGACCTTGGATGGGCCACCAAAGCACAAAAGGGCATTCAGGGGTCATCGTGTGAAGACGGGGCATTACCGTGGCTCGTGGAGCGTTATCTTGGGCCGTTTCCCACGTTGGCTTATAGGGCTGTAATCTTAGCCTGCCTTATGCCGCTGCCTTGTCGATCGGAGCAGCAGTCGGAGTTTCCCACGCTCCTCAGTGCAGCAAGCACTTAGACCAGTGCACACGTGTACTCTCACTGGGCACCCCGCATTGTGCCCTCGCAACCAATCATGATGCGCTTTCATTTTTTTCATTCGCTGTCTTCCTGGCTGATCCCCCTTCCTCTAAAAACACTGGAACCCAACCGGGGGGGAAAAAAAGGTGCTCCAGGCAGTTATTGAGGGGGCCTGGCTGGGTCATCTACGAGGATGAGAGAGAATTGTCATGGTAACACGAGGGAGAGGCTGAAATGCTGCGCATTTCTCATTGATTAGAAAACAGGGTTTAAAATGATCGGATATTGCGTTGCAGCGAAGCAGTCGCACTTAAGAACATCTTTAGGCCAACGTCGGCGGAATGGTGTGGAAAAGGGGGCTCTGCCAATGGAAGTGAGATCCCAGCTGGCACCGGGGCTGTGCCGCTGCTGCACACCAGAGCTTCACAGCCATGTTACTGGGATCGGGTCTCAACGTTAATTCGGTGAAGTTTGGTGCTTCATAACCCCCTCACCAGCACCACCATCACCTTGTTGGTTTTCACGGAAACACTGCCAGCACATGAATGCTGGCGTGAGAAAGCTGGGAGAGCAGTTGCTGATATGTTTCAGCACCATGCCAGAGCCCCAGAACTGGACTGGTGTCTTCTGGCAAACCCCTCTGCATGCTGGAAGGTTCATTAAAGACCTAAACAGATTTCATTACTAGAGGACTGCATCTTGTAACAAATGCACTGGCTTGGGGAAAAAAAAAAAGGGTATTTAAGTCGATTATGCTTCTGTGGGCAGAGTCAATAACTGCACTACCTTAACGGGAAGCAGCCTGAAGTGGTCTGTCTTGTTATCTCTCTCAGCCATGAGACTTTAATTACTGCCCACGGTCCGGCATCGAATCAGCTTCACGCTAACGTGCTGTCGACTCCAGCGCAGTTGTGTATTGAAGCTGTTGGTCTTCACCGAGTCAGAAGGCTTCCTCTCTGTAGGACAAGGTATCGCCTTAACAGGTTGGATTCCACAGTCCAGGTGAACCAGTGCTGCGTGTATCACTGCTGTTGTAAAAATGTGTATTGAATTAGACGGTAATTTAAGGCTGACATCATGGGGCACCGTGGGATACTGTTGGTAAGCAGAGTCGTGGTACAGGATCCGAAAGTAGCCCTGTGACTGTTGTCATCCTCCTCTTGAACCCTTTCTACTCCAGGTTCCACCCTGCTTGTTTGCCCCCCCCCCATACTGGGACTAGCTGCTGCTAAATTCCCAGTAGCTGGTCACCTACATTTGCTGTTTTTAGTTAAAACAAGTATGGAGGTTCACATCTGGAAAGGACACAAATAAGGATGGAAAAGCAGTTGCCAATTAGACAGGACTAAAAGTGATTACTAGGTGGCCTGAGCTTCCTCCTGCAGGGAACGGTGTTCAGATCCGAGGCAGAAACAAGCATTCGGGACCACACACACACACACGCTGGCGCACGCACACAACTTGCTTAGATTATTATTCATTTATGGCAGCAGACCGAGCGGAAAGATTGTAATCTCTCCAAACGCATGGGCTCAGAGATGGTTCTGATTACACAGTAATCGACAGCTGGCTGGCCCTTCTTGCTGCTGTTTTTTGGGGTTTTATTAATTTTCTGTTTTTTGACAAATTGCCAAGTGAAAAATAAAGGGTTTTTTTTTTTTTTTTTTTTGTTAGAGTTACTGAAGGAGATGAATGTGTGGATCCAAAACCCAGCCTGTCAAACTGAAATTCATGCTGATTTGATAGTAGACTGCAGATACAATCGTCTGTAAGCAAGGCTGCCTGCTGAGGACGGTGGTGTAAAAAGTCTAAATGATGTTCAGACTGCAGTTTGTAGCTGCTTCCTCCTCTGGGTACAGACTCAAGAAGGCTTTTTCCTATACTCATTAAAGCTGATCAGGATAATTTTTGAAAACTATTAAGGGGCCCTGAGCACATTCCCAGACATTAAAGGGCAGCAGCTCAGAGCTTTTTGCATTGTTACTACCCATGACATGCCTAATAACTTCCTGCAGGAAGTACCAGTAGGAGGCATCGTTATACAAAGGTCTCTCAGATCCTGCACCAATCGAATACGTGTTAGTAGAGGGTGTGGTAAAGTTTGACAGATGTGTCATCGGTCCATTTCTCAGAGAGCTTGTGTGGGCTGGTGGTTCTGGTGTCTATGTATTGACTTGTTTGTTCTGGATCGACGCTCAGGATACGTTGGCCCGATTTTACTACATTAAGTAGACCACACAGATAGCCTGAGTTTCTGTTTACGTCAAATCACTGTACGGGCATTGACTGTACCAGCTTCTGGAAGGCATTCTTTCTCTCCGGGAGCCTCTTGGTCAGAGTCAGTGCAAAGTCAGTGTCTACATAGTGGGGGCTCTTCAGGCTGTGCCCAGGACTCCCCCATCCTGTAGGCATGATGCACAGACATCAAGTGTCTTCTGCTTGCAGCCCTGTTGTCTCGGTTTTGAATGGGCGACCTCAGAGACGGACCTGCAGGAACACGTAGAACAGCATGGTCTAACTGCTTGGTAAACATGTCTCTGCAAGCTGTTTCCAGATGACCGGGTTTTAGGAAACATCTCCGGAGAACCTTGCAAGCCCTGCAATGAGGCAAAAAGCCTTCAGCATCGGTTGGGTTCATCTGACGCGTCTAATCCTCTGGTAATTGTATGTATCCCCCATTTATTATGGTATATTATGATGAGCAAATACGTCAGTTAATCCTGTAAATATTGATTCAACTGCAAGCTTGATTACAGAAGCGAGGCCGACGGCGTCATGACGTAGACGCGCTTGCTTGGCTGCTGTTGACGGATGTAGCTCATTGACTCCAATTAGGAATCCTTACAGAGGGCCGTGGAAGCTCTTCAGACATTTTTCTAATGTCACTCCCAAGATGTTGCCTTACTGCTCATCATCCAGACCAGCTGACTCTGATGCTCAGTGTGTGAAGTCTTTGTTTTTGGAAGCAACGAAGCAGGACTGGAATGTTAGGAGACCCCAAAGATGCCGGTGATGCACCGCTGCTACGTGACACCATTCAGTGACAGTGTGGAATATATCGGCTCACAGTCGGTTAATGATTTCCAATAGGTCATTACATGATGGAGAGAAGCAAGCTTTCTAAGAGTCGTTAGGAGACTTGGGCCAAATGGATTGTATTTTACCTGCAATACTGGGCATCACGTCTAGTTGTGAGGCAGGGATGTTAGTGTAAGAGCTATTTAATTCATTACTTCCAAACATCCTTTTTTGTCGTGTCGTTCCCAAATGCCAGAATAATCCATACTCACTTTTTTTTTTTTAGAGCATGCAAGTTAAAATGGTGGCTTTGTGCCACGTCACTCATTCTGCTGGCCTAGGGTCAAAAAAATATATATCCAGAGGTGCGTGTGCTCAATGAGTACTGGAAACATGAACACACTCTCATTGTGCTGGGTTAGGGTTCCTGGTGGTCTGGAAGTATACCCTTAGTCCATGCCAGGTTAGGATCCCAGGTGGTCAGGAAGTGTACCCTTAGTCCATGCCGGGTTAGGGTCCCAGGTGGTCAGGAAGTGTACCCTTAGTCCATGCCGGGTTAGGGTCCCAGGTGGTCAGGAAGTGTACCCTTAGTCCATGCCGGGTTAGGGTCCCAGGCATTTATCAGTACATAGATCTGAGCTGAGTCCTTGTGGGGGTCCAGTGTTCAGGTATTATCTGTACCTGCTAATTATATCTGCAGAGTGTGGGATGATCGGGAACAGACGTGCTGCCCACAGGGAAGCTGCAGCTCCTTGAGAGGTGGGGAGCCCTGCTATTTTAAGTGCTTTACGTGAGGGCACTTGGCCACATCTCGACCACCCATGTATATTCTACTGGTGTGGAGGTTGAGTGTGCAGCAGATCAACTCAGTGTGTCCTGCTGTGTGAGACATGACAGCTTTGCTTTACAGGTAGCCAGCGTCTTCTGTGCCTAAAAGCCTGGCTGTGTGCAAATAAGCCCTGTCCTCTTCAATACCTTTTAAATCACAGTACCTTCTCATTTAAAACTGATATTTACCAGAATGAGAGTGGCTAACTAGCCAATTCTCAGGACATAGCTGAGGGTACTGGTCCTGGATTCGAGGAGGAACGAATGAGAACTGGGCTGAAGTCGGGTGGCTGTCACAGACTATGTCACCATGGAATTATCGATTAAGACTTGCTGCTTTGGCTCATGTCCCGAGGAACCGTTAAATGGGCCTGGAATTTTAACAGAGTAAGCTGAAGTTAAAGGTTGACATAGACGGATGCCAGGGCGCAGGAAGCATGCGTGTGACCCTGGGGTCAGAGTCTTGGGAACGCAGGGCTAGGCTGCCTGGGTTGGGGGGGGGTGTAGGTGCCAAGCAGGGGTGGAATAAGCAGATTTCATGCTATTGACGTGCTGTCACCCACCACCCCCCCTCCCCTGAGGTTCACGGCCTGTGCCAAAAGGGCAAAAGGTGACTGAAATGCCCCTGGAATCAGCTTTGCAGACCTGGTGGAGCCATATCTGTTTGGAAAATGTGGCTCCTGGTAGAGTGTTCGTGACAGCACTGAAGGACCACTGATGAACTCACCATAGGATAATATGGCTTATCTCTAATGCCTTTCATGTTACCTGACTGCTATAACCAGAGCAATTTAACCTGTGACCTTCACCATGTCTGGTTGCCTAGCTTTGCCACTTCATTCAACAGTAAAACAGCAGGGCTCTAAATGGACCTTGGACCGCACCTTTTCGAGCTGGGATGGCCGAGAAGTTCGGTTGGTGACGTTACATGTTGTCGGTGTTCGGCTGCTGTCAGGACTTTCATTGAAAGCAGCAACGATCAGAGGAGTCATCAGCAACTCCCACAGCTCTCTGAGTTGTGGGAGGGGAGGACACTTGAGCATGTTCTGGTTAGCTGGTCATTGTGGAGTCACGTTGACATGGAATGACATGTCCTAATCTTGCTCTTTGCCATTTATCTCAGGGCAGCATTCAGCAGATGCACTGTCGAAGGCAGCACCGTACCCCCAAAGTGTCCCCCATTGCCCCCCTCACTTCAGTACCTCACACCCCATCCCTCCCCGCGGAGGAGGAGCCTGCGACCTTTGCTTTGCTAATGGCTCCTCCATCATCCTCTCTGACTCGGCCGGCAGCGCCGTGTTTATTGCTCTTTATTTTAAATGAAACCCATGGCGATGGCCATCCATCATTTTCGCCGGTGACCTTTACCGCCACGGATAACTTGCCGGAGAGGGCCGCCAAGGTGGATTTAAGGGAGCCATAAAAAGGCAGCCAGGATGCCCAACATCGACTTTTAGGTTGTGGGAACCCGTTCTGGAGTCGCGTGCGTGAGGCCATTTCTCTCATGGGTTGGCCTCTTCACTTACGGGTTTACTGGGGCTTGGTCTGAGCTCCAGGAATCCTCCTTACAGTCCATCATCCTGCCCAGTGTTCTCTGTCTAAGCAGGCACATCTCAGGAGCTGTGCCCTCTTTGGATAATACCACAGTGCTTGGGGTCATCAGGTGGTCTCACTCCTTTTTCCTATACACATTGTCTCCCAGTGGACCCAGTGAGTAGCCCCATGGTCTGCCATGTGCCCTTGCAAGCCCCAAATGTGGGGACAGCAAGGGATCACTCCCAAAAGAGAGCCATTTAAAGTGATCACTCAGAGGAACCTCAGGCTCTGAGTGGAGGGGGCTGTCAGTCTGAAGCTTTGGAGACAGATGGGCAGCCAGCACCTGGACCACGTATTCCCATTGGCATCAGAACCACTGTGTCCCACAAATTATAAGCCAGCAAAAGGAAAGAGCCCCAACTCATGACTGCAAAAGGAAATCAATAGAAATCTTGCGATTATTGCTATTTACCGCGTTCCTCATACTGGGCCTGCTTCCTTAAGGTCAGTATGGCCAAAGGAACTCATGATCATTTGGACCCTCCTCTGCTTCCATGTCAACAAAGGAATATCATTGCTTGTTTTTCTCTCTCTCCTTTGTTTGTTGATGTTAAATACCCCCAAGGGATCTGACAAAATAATTCCTTTCTTTATCCATTTCATTGAAAAGCGTAAGTGGGAAAAATGAGGCGGCTGGCGTTTGAAGACAATTAGCGTCTTGGAAGCAAAGGCTTGCTGGGGTTTATCCGTGCTGTGAATCACCGGTACAAAATCATTCAGACGTTTCCACTGTATCCTGCACTTTCAGGTCAGCCCATGTCTGCATATTTTTTTCTGGTTGTAAATAAAAATGCAGGATGGCCTTGATGGTTTTGAGCAAAGTGCTTTTCGACGATGCGTTTTATGCAAATGCTCTCCTGAATCAAATGGAGAAATGATATTCCCCGCTTCAAACGCAGGATAATAGTGTGGCATAATGGGGTACGGTGCTCCACATAATAACCACCAAATCTGACGGTAAGCGAGAGCCGTGTCTCGGACGTGTTCGCCCACGGATAAACAAACACGCCGACAGTGAGCTTGGTGGAAGGTCACGATGAGGTAGAAGTTTCTTCGAGTTTGCCACATGGCTCTTAGCTCTGCCTTGTCATTCTGAACCCGTGAGCGGCTGCTTCTGACCACGACGGTGAGTGGGCTGACTGTATTAGGCACGCCAACGTGCGTGATCGTGTACGTGTGTTCCGCGGTCGGAAACGCAAACCAACCGACAGATGCATCCTTTCCGTTCGATGCCGAAGGGGCAGCAGGCTGTGGCATGATAGATGGCTCGGGCCCCACCATTAGCCGCTGCTTCATTACTGTAGGTTAACGCCCCGTCCAGGGTGGTCATACCCGCCGCTGCTGAGAAGGTGGCTCGGTGTGAGTGATGACGAGACCTGCCGGTCACTCCCTCTCTCTCTCTGGCACAGTCAGCACAGCCGCAGGAGCAATAAACAACAAATCACCTTCCCACCATGGACGAGAGCAGGCCCAGCATGCAGACCCCCCCACAAACCTGCTCCCTGGAAATTATGGGTTCACATCCCATAATAGTGTTATAATGCTTCTCAAATTCATTATATTTGGAGAAATGGGGTTGTGATGAGACGGTTTTCCCTGCTTGAAATCGTTGTTGGCACCCCGATTCAAAGGCACATCCACCTGTTGCCCTGAACACACAGCATTTCTCCCAGTGGGGTTTGACTCCGTTCTGTGCATTTGGCTTCCATTAGGCATCTGCAGGTACCGCATTCTTCATTTTTAATTTCATTTTAAAGCCTTCCTGTGCTGCTCCATTAACCCAGTCCAGCCTCAGTTCTGGCTGGGGTGGGCTGGTCACTTCCCGCCAGTCATTGTGAATGACACGTGTGATTGGACGGGATGCCATTGATCCAAGGGGCTTTAGCACTCACACTTCCCATAAGGGGAAGGAGAAGCTGATTTGTTATTCTCCTCCTATTCTTTTAATGGTTTCACAGCTGACGTACAGCGGCCGCGTCTATGAGCCTCTACCTGTGGCTCCCCACCTTTCTTAATTTTATTTTTTATTTTGTGCTGTTTCTACTGCTAATTCCCCTGGCAGTAAAAGATGGCTGGCAAACACACGGCCTGGTATGGCGGTTTTTACTAGCGTTTGGTCCACCGGCCCAAACTCGGCACCAGAGACCGTAAAACAGAGCGGACATGGAGCTGCGCGTGGAAAGTTCATTAGCGAATCGAGCCGTTATTATCCCCAGGTGTGTCCTTTTGCTAAATGGGTTAATAGGGTGAACGGGAGGACGCCGGAGGGTTTCCTGTGGTAGCGAATGACGCCCCTCTCGGTTGGCGCTCAGTGACACCAGCGGCGGTAATTTTGCACACCGGAGGCACCTTCTTTACGATTTACATTTAACTGGGAGCACGTTAATGGGGATCTAATTGATTTAGCAATACGTGCTTCTGCATTCACCGAGCAGATTTGCCTGATTATGCAAATCCTCTCGCCGTTCCCCTGCAAACCAAATCATTAAAAGGAAGGTAGGGATTCAAATCAGAAATTCGTTCAAAGAAATCAGTCACAAAAACAATTTCCAGATGTTTTTAAATGGTCCGTTCTCACAGCAGCTCCCATGTTGATTGCCAAGATTTTGATTGGTGCGGTGTGAGCGTGCTCAGTCTCTACAGCCCCACCCATGGCTATGCTGAAATCCAGGCAGACGCTGCTCTTCGTTTTACCAGCTGGAAGCATCAAATCCGGGTTGAGAATTTCTACCACAGCAGAGAGTAGCTGAGACCCAAGAACGGCAAGGAATGGTCCGGAATGGTATCCTTTGTGCTTTATGTCGATGAAGTCGTGTCACAGCCTTTCCCGTGGCTTTAGACTCAGCTTGCTCCTCTGGTTAAGAGGAGGGAGCCAGCAGTGGCGATTTGCATCCACATGTGGTCTTTGTCAGCCTGTCTCCCCCCTGCCCCCCGTCGGGTTTATCTGGTCTGCCCATCAACACCCCTAGCCTTGTTCACATAATGGACCCTCCGGGGGTTTTAACAAGAGGTCAGCCGGCCTTTCTGGGTAAACAATGGCTGGGAATTCGTGGATATGCAGATTAGAAAGGGCCTGGCTATTGAGTCCACGGAGTGGGGGAAGTGGTCCGCTGGGATCAGCAGTGGCCAGCCAGGGTACCAGGCTGTATGGAGCCGAGCTGGACAGTAAGGTGCTTTTCAGATGCTTCTGGCCCGGCGGTGAGCAACCCGGCTGAAACTTCCCCCTGAGGAGAGTGGCCGTGGTTTGGCCCCAGTCAGGCTATCGGTAGATGATGGTATTAGCTTTGCTGAGAATCTGGGACAGGGGAATCAGGCACAATGCCATGTAAGTGAGTATTAATGTACACAAAACAGTGTCTCAGTCACCACGGAGCAAATAAAAATAAAGTAAATAAAGGTATATTAAGTTTGGCGCGGGAACAAATCGGATCAGGCCTGCACTAACGGGGCTCGTTGGTGTCTTTCTGACTTCAGTTTTATTGTTTAGTATTATGGTGCATGTGTTCTCGCCATGGTATATCGAGACTTTATTAGCGTCACATTATTACCTGCGGAGAGGCTCTGGGACCCATTACTCTGGGTGTAATTTACCAGGAGGTACAGCCGTGTCAGCAGGGATACTTGCTTCTATTTTTTAGCACCGGGTGGTTTCTGGGGAGATTAAATTCCCTGGAAAATGATTGTGACGAGAAATCCCATCTACTCCGTTACCATCCGGAGGGAGGCACCTGACGGCATTTATGAGAGGATCGTGATTGATATTTCGTCTATGGGCATCATCCTTAGTGCCGCCACAGTTCTTTTGGTGTGAATCCCAGCCCAGATAAAGGGGGCCCGGAACCTGTGCTGGAATGGACCGGGATGCTGTGAAGCCTCGCTGGACAGGAAGTATGGAATTCGACAGGAAGTAGGAAGGAGAGTTTGGGGGGGGGGGGGGCTTGATTGACACGCCTCCCTCAATTCAGTGTGATAACATGTGCTGCCATGTCAAAGAACAAATTAACCATCTGGGGAAAAGAGTTTAAAAAAAAAAGTCACCCGTTATTTTGCCTTCAAGCCTCAAATGTGGAATTGGACCATCACCGGAGCCTCACAGGCATGTTGTTTGAAAGGTCAACAGTGAAGAAAAAAAATCAAGCTGGAGCTCAGTAATGGCATACGGATCCCTTTGACTGATGGTCCAGCAGCAGTGGGCAGAATGCTAATGAATCCTGCCTACCGCTCGGAGCGGTCCAGTCTGGAGCCGACCGGAGCCGTCTACTTTATCTACTGTGTTCCTCGTCCCAGCGGACAGCCATGCACTTCCAAATATGACACCAAAAAAGGCTTTGGCTGAGATCTAGCAGAGTGCTTTCTCATAAATGGAGAAGTGTGTGTATACACGAAATGAAACTTGGCGCTTCTGTGATTTCCCAAGACGTTTCTGTGTGTTGCTGTGTGATCTGTATGTGACCGTACCAGTTTACTACTTTATTCAAAAATATATATTCCCGGTAATTTATAATTCATAAAAGTTACATGTTGTGATTTGTCAAGGTAAATGCCTGCCATTGACTAAGAGAGTCAATAATTTATTTCCTGGTTGACTGGCACCTAGATATTTTCCCCTCCAGATGCCCACTGGGAAATGTAGTCTGAGAAGGGTCACTTGCCAGCAACTCCTGTACACAGTGTGGTAGCAACAGTGATAAAAATGTAATAAAATACTCGCCAACTTAGCTATAAGGTGTTGCTTTTTTTTTTCTTCTCCAGAGGAGAGTTTTGCTATTTTAGAGAGTGAGCATCCGAGTGAACCTATATGGCACAATGGCAGTTCAGCCAAATCCGCTGTTAACTTGTGTTTAGGTAATTGATAATGATTTACGTACTTCACTTTCTTTGCTGTTGTCTTGTGCAGAACGCTCCAGAAATCTTGTAGGCTTCCTGTTCTCTCTAGGAGCAGTATCTGGACATTTGTTTTGTGGAACAGCTTTCTTCAGTGCAGAACAAAAACGCTTCAAATGATCCATTGTTCAAAGCGGCTGTGGCTCTGAAATGAAATGTGAAAATAATTTCTAAATGGGGAGGCAATTTTGGAGCACGTGAGGGGAGTGGGAGAAGCATAGTGAGCAGAGCTCTCTGAATAAAATAACCTCTTATTTCTGTCCAAGCCCAGCTTCAATATTAAACCTAAACCACCTAAAATTGACTTTGAATCTGTGGTCTCGTCTCTCCAGCACGTTAAGCATTCAGTTTATGGTAATATGTGTGAAACTAGCCCTTTCTGATTGGTGACAGATGAGCAGCAAGCTTAGATCTCTCTGTAGGTGGGCCATCAACACTCTGAATTTCTGTATCTCTAAGTGACGGAGCCTTTGTCTGCATGTTTGTAACTGCTCCAGGCACAATGAGCTGAGCTTGCGTGTGGCATGCCTGTCGCACGTGTTGTAAACTGCACCAGGCTCTGTAATCACGCTTGGCTTATCGGCAGCAGCTGAGGAGCAGTAGGCCGTGTGACAGCCTCGTTCTCACCTGGGGTAGCGGGGTCACGCCTGAGGGTAGCGTGGGGTCTGCCGACACAACCAGGTGCTACGCTAAGTGGTTTAGCTTAACAGCCTAAGTGGTCTGCAGGGTGTGCCCTCTGTTGTTGACCACCTAGGGGGTGGATATGCAGGAATGGCCATCTCATATCTGAATCTGATAACAGTGATGGGTTGTTTGTTTTCACCCCTGCTTGCACCTCCTCTGAGGCAAGGCTTTTTAATACAAAGCCATGGCAGGGGAAAGCTGAACAGGCAATCCACTTTCCCCCTGAGCATTATATAGTTCTGGGCTTTCCTGGTTTTGACCCACTTCCACGGAGCCTTTGGGGTAGTATGGGGGAGCCCAAAACGGAGGTGTTTGCTCAGTCTAACAAGCTCTGAGTGCTACCTCTGGCTTGCATGAATGTACCATTTCAACATTTCACATCTATCTCAGCGTCACCCCCTACCTAATTTCCATACAAATGGAATACGACACACGGAAGCCACTTAAAATAATTGGCCAAAGCGGTTACTGAGGTCAGATGACCGGGGTTCCTGAGTGGCTGTCCCACCCGGTTTCTATCTTTTTGGTGTGTTTGAATCCGGGCATGGGTGAAATCACACGCCTGACGCTGGGGGAGACGGCACAGATGAATGAACCCGTCAGCAGGCTGCTCCGAGTCCTCATTCTAGAAGCTCCTCTCGCAGGGGGGAGAGCTTCCTGTCCGTCACCTTCTGTGTTTATCCGGTGTCGTCCCTCTTAATTGGGAAGTGGCGCCGGTCCGTGTGTGTCATGCTCAGCTGATACGGCAAAGTGCACAGGGTGCCGGGCTGAACCGGGACCTTTCCGGATGGACGCTTCTCGTCATGTGGGGCCAGCGCAGGCGTTCTGTAAGAGTGCGGCCTGAAGAGAAGTTATTTACCCCAGCGTTATTATTTGTGCCCCACAATCGGATCTGCAGCCGCACAAAGGGATTTGTGGAGGGGCACGAATTGGGGGGGGGGTGATTTGCACGCAGAATGAATCTGTGGTTGGAACACAAGACGCTGCGACTTATCTGATGTGGCACAGGGCCCAGAGCATTATGGGAGAGGCTGGCGGAGATGAGTGCGTCAGCCCCTGGCCGGTGCAATGGCCCCGCTGGTCACAGCATCGAGCCACAAGGACCGATGGTACATTTATGTGACGGCTTATTACCCCGGATGCCTGGAGGACTGTTAGCTGGGCTCTGAGATAAGCAAAGCAATTCAGGCATGAGCAAGGTCTCCCTGCCTACCTGGCCATCTTCACGACCCCTCCGTAAACAGGCTGTCTGTTGGGCCGCCTCCTGTGTCACCTTCTCGCTGCCGGGTTATTGTGGCGCTGGGGGAGGGTGGGCGCCCTTGGTTTCCATGGAAATGCCAGGTGTTTTTCACTCACCATCATCTTCCGTATTACCCTGTGCGTATTGGCCAGAGAATGAATTGGATTTAAGTGCTTCTCATTATGGGCTGTAGAGCAGCAAGGGGCACTCTGAATGTGTGCCTGTAGGCCTGAGGAACATGGATAATATTTTAGATAGCCAGCGGGATTCCACATAGATACTACTGGGAAGGTGGGCAATCCCAGATCAGACACAGAGATGCTCTTTTGATGATGTTCGTGTTAAATGTTCCCCTAGTCAGACAGGCGAGACCTACAATATTAGAAAACTGAGTCGCGGAAGTTGATCCAGTGAGCATTCCTTTGGTGTGACCGGCCCACGTAAATGTATCAGCAGGTCCTGTGGCCGTGAACAGATGTGACGGGATAATTAGCAGGGTGAAATTTGGTGGGGGCCATCTAGTCCCGGAGGCAGCCTGAGGTGTAAGGCCTCGACGGCTTGCCCTCCAGAGGCATCGACTGCTGTTTAAGATGCATGCCACAGGGCTTTGGCTAGGGTAACCCACAGCACATCTGTCTGCATGATTTCATTAGATCATAAAAACAAAACATAACCCAATAATCAGCACCCATCTGGTGGGCAAGGGCGGCCGTGCCAAACCGGAAGTTACCCGCAATGCTGAGGCAACACCTGTGGCCTCAACTATAGCCAAGCTGCTCTTCAGTGCATGTGTGCCAGATGGGCCACCAGGGGGCGTGACTGTACGGGTCAGTTGATGGGGTGGAGCCTGTGCTGATGCCGGAAGCCTCCTCATGTGTGGGTCTCTCCCCACACATGGTTTGCTGGTCTTTCTGCGCTTAATAATTGGGCTGGGATTTGAGCCTCTCTCGCTCGCCGTCAAGTGCCTGGAGGAAGCAGGCCTTGAGTTTATGCTAATGGCAGCCACAATTAGCTTCTGGATCCTCTGCATGGAGACCTCATTTTGCATTTTTTGACCCACCGCCTCCCCCCCCCCCCCCCTCCGCCTCCCGTTCCCGACAGCCCC
>JAACJT020000021.1:12468528-12480044 GCA_009936485.2 Gymnarchus niloticus | reverse complement strand
TTAAGTCCCGCTCCCCCCGCCAGCCGCTGTCATAAAATACCTGGGAGGGATGGAGCTCGTGCTCCACACCGGGACGAGAGCCCACCAGCTGTCCGTGAACTAAAGGCCCCCCCCCCCCCCCCTCCTGGCACCCTCAGCCTCCCCCCTTCCTGTGTCTGTCACTGTCTCTCACTGTCTGTCACCTCGAGCCTCTGGGGGAACGGCTCGTGGACGTAGCCTGACCTGCAGCGGTGTTAGCGCTGGCCCTCCGTTCTCACTAATTGGGAGGCGTTTATGCACAGCTGACATTTAAACACAGGGACAGGCTCCTAAATAAGCCTGGGAGGCCTCTGCTGGAGGCCCCCCTTCTCCCAGATGGCTGCTCTCCTTCTGTGGAGTAGCCGTGTAAACAACTGCTGTTTTAATGGTTTTCCACTGTACTTGACTCATTTGCATTCTGGACTCATTTTCTACTCACAGCCTCTTCTGCGTGTGTTTCCCCTCAAAACAAGATTTAAAAAATGAAAGACATGCACCTCTGTCAGGTGGGGACCAGGCTGGCTGCTGCAGGAGAGTCGTGGACTCGAAGGTTAGGCATGAGACTCCTGTACACTGGGCTTGGACGGTATGAGTGACAGGCAGCCGGTGAGGCCAAGGTCAGCCAAAGAGAGCCTTACATCACGTAGTCTATGGATTACATAAATTATTTTATGTGGGGTGGCCCCCAGTCCTGCAGGTCGCCAGCAGTCCGGTTCCTCCACCTGCAGTCGTAATTACAGATGAGCTTTGGGTTTTTCATTCTCCCTCCAGGTCCTAAAACCCTTGGGCAATGTTGCTCTGTTTTATTGAGCCGCCAGGACTCACCTGCGTGACATTGGTGAGGCTGGTACTGTAAAAGCACTGGATTGCTTGAGCACCTTGTTCAAAGAATAATGACATTTAAGGACATTTGATGGACAGCTTATTGGGTCCTGAAAACCACCCCACGGCTTCTGTTTACCTGAACCTAGAACCCCAGTTGAGGTACCCCTCCCTCACCAACTAAGGCTAAGCGTACAGAACAGTATGGGCAGCTGAGATGCGGAACAGGTTCCTGAAGGAGGCCTCTGAATTCAGTGATACCGAGCCCCAGAGGTCCTTGAAAACATTATGCCTCATTTATATGGCTCAGCTTGATGTCTTCTGCTCCAGCTTTTAAATGGCCCCCAAGGTGGGCGATGGGTACTTTTACAAGGGCCAGAACTAATCACCAAAAACAGGGGTAGTAGTAGTATCTTTATACGGTGGGTCCAATTGCGGGAACGTGGAGCAGGCTTGTTAAAGGACAGATGAACAGCTGGTGTCTGGGTTCCAAGGTTATGCTTGCTAAAGCAGTAGTAATGGTGAAAGATTGTATTTAACATGCCCTTATGTCACTGCTGGGTTTAATACCCTGCTGTGCCAACCCTGGAAATGTTTTCAAAATCTATCAGCAGAAGGATAAATTGACAGATTATTCTTAACGCTCCTGTCTTTAAGATCGTTAAAGAGCTTTGTTTTCCTCAAATAAGACCATCGTACCTTGCCTGTTTCATGTAGGCCACAAAAGTAAAACTGTAATTGATATTTATAATGGTGATGCAAATCATTATGGGATGGTCATAATTAAGGATTGAGGCCTCCTGCTTGGCTGTCTTGCTCCAGTTTTAGTGTATGTACTGCTTAATGAAATGACTGGAATGGTTAGAGACCCACGCACGCAGTAATGACCCAGGTGCCTGTGGTCATTAAAATGGCGACCTTTGTGGCGTTCTCTTAATCTCGTTTTAGCATCTGCTTGCCGTGTGCCTCTACCAGACTGTTCCAAAGATTGGGAGCCTGAATTTGCTGACTTGAAAAGTCGCCCCTATTTAATAACATCCCCTGCATGTATACATTCAGAATGTGTATCCATTTTCTTTTTTTTAATTTCCATGCTTTTTTCTCTCAATGGAAGCATCTTTTGCCCTCATTCTGAAGGCACAGCCCTGTGTTCAGTGTGTGCGCGCGAGTTTTACACAAGGTTTCCAGGAACCGGGCCCACGAGGTGCTGTAAACCAGGAGCCTGCCAACCATCCGTCAAAACCTCATTCATCTCTCCAGAGGAATTTTCCAACACGGATATCAACTGCGCGTTTGTGCGTGCATGTTGGCGGTGAGCGTGGGATAGATTTCTCTCAGATGAAAGGAGTGATTTCCCCTAATCCAGTATGAAAAGTGAGCAGTAAATCTGTCGAACAGGAAGTCACTGCACCAACGTTGTTCTCGTTGTCAGAACATGCACCGCAGTCCCTCCTTAACAGACAGCTGGGCGTGTTAGGTTCCTGCTTTGTGGTCCCACCCACATTTACTGACTTTTCCTCCACTTCAGAGACAGTGCTCGATCTGTCTCCAGTGGCAGCCGAGTGGTCTCGCAGGTTATTCGTCACACACCATGAGTCCGTAAGCCACCGATGTGAGCCCAGACCAACTTTGGGATTGTGACAAAAGGGATCAGATCAGCTTTACAAATAAGTCGGGCACCTCCAAGCTGGAGTTAACCCCAAACGCTGTAATTTCCAAGTCGATGGCACCCACATACCAGTTGCTGTGCCAATGCTGAGAAGTCATCCTTCCAAATGTGTGAGGGGGAGACAAGGCTGGGGTGAAATCTACACCTGCCCTGTATCAGCACTAACGTCTACGTGCTGTGTCAGGTAACTCCAGTCAATAATAAGCGTTCCCTCCTGTAAATTCCTGTTTTGCCAGGAACGTGCCACAGCCTTCCTCTTCCCTGACCCATCCAAAGTGGACCATGGTGCCCTGTGCTGAAGTTCTCCTGTGATTCTGCATGCAGCATGCTTCTCTGCATTTGTGATGTATTTTACACGTCAGTTGTATATGAAGGGTGTTGATGCGTCTTCATCTCCTGTTACAACCTCTAGAGGACTCTTTAAAACAGTAGTGATGGGACAAACGAGGCTTTAAACCTGTGGTGAGTGAGGGTATCCCAGAATTGATTGGTTATTTCAGGATACACCCACCCACCATGGGTTTTGAAGCCTCATTTGTCCCATCCCTAAAAAGCAGTCCATTTGAAGTTCTATTGATTGCATTTTTTGCCGTCATGGAGAGATGTACAGCATAATGATGGGTGGTTCAAAATAAACGATTTTTAAAATTAACCAGTTTATAAGTGAGCTGTGGGTCATTCCACACTTTGGTCCATTAGATCCTCTGCTGGCTAACTGAGGTTAGATTAATATCCTGACTTTCATTTAAAATTTGCATGTGCTGCACTGGTCTTTCCCCCCACTGATGATGTGGTGACGGGTGGCAGAACCCCACATTGCTGCATGGCCCAGAGCCTAATGGGTAACTGCCACCATTGGTGTGCCCAGTCTAGGGGCTGCTTTCCTGAAAATGAAGTCCTGTCAGGTTGCAGTTGGTGGTGAGCAGGAAGCAGTGACCTCGTGGCAGGAAATGAGGGGGTGACTGTTTCTGTGCAAATGGATGCAGCCGGGGACAAGTGATCAACAGCTGGATGCTGCCACACCATTGGTCGGGAATGAAAGAAGGAGAGGGAGCCAGATGAACTTTAACGAGGCATCTGAATGGGGCATAAGCACCTTGCTCGAGGATATAACAGCAGCACCCCAGCTAACGTGTTGCTGGAGTGCTGAACTAATGTAACCTTAAATCTGATGTAGCATGAAGCCACTTTAACTTGCATTGTATTTCTTGCTCGATTTGAATACATTGACATGTTGACACATTTCAGACGTTCCCTGAAATATATCTTTCTTGCGTGTCCTGCAGATACTCCCTCTGCTTACATTTGTGTCATCGGGGATGGTCTGGTGTTGACGCTTTATAATCGTGAGTGTGGCATGGTGCAAATTGCATTTTTTCTTTAGCCACGTGTTGATCTTGATGTCTGCCACGCACAAGGGAAGATAATCCTGGAATCTTCCTGGGGCTCTGCATAATCCATGCGGAGAAAGCGATGAATCCACGTGGAATAGATTTGTCACATCGCAGGCGGTGCTGCATGCTCTCCGCTGCGTTTCCTGTTTCATGTAGGAAATCGTCACCCTGAAGCACGGCTCTGGGATTCATTCTCCTGACTCATCACGGCGATCAGGAGCCCGTGAGCTATCGCTTTCTTTGTGTACGCAGAAGCTGTTGGGGTGTATGCTGGCTTGCCGCTCCAGTGGACGGCACGCTGTAAAGTATGAATAAGATCTGTCGAGCTGCGTGGGAAGGTCCCGGCGTTTCATTTTCTGCAGACATTTACATGGCGGTCACGCCTCAGGGCTCCTATGAACACACGTGTGTGTTGGGGAGGTGGGATTCAGCCTGTCTAATGCTACTCTTGTTTCCTCCATCTTGGGGGCTGGAACCTAATGAATCAGAACGCTGTTTGACTCCCTTAAACGTTTGAGCGCACAGATAGTTTCTCCCCTTTGAGCTTCATGTTGTTCTGTTTTGCCAGCTTAGCCTGTCGATAATGGGCAGTTATAGAATAGCAGTACTTCATTCATCCCTGTGGGGAAATTGAGTCATTTTCACATATCCCATCTTGCTTTCCATGAACGACACAGGCACACACATACTGTTTGTACAGGTGAGAGCACCAGGTCAGCATCCGAGGAGCAGGTGGGGTTAGAGGCCTTGCCCAAGCATCCAACAGTGAAGATTAGACAGATTGAGGTTCACCTGAGGAAGGTCATGGACTGAGGGGAGGGTCCCAGGTTCGAAAGTCATGTGGCAACAGCCTCAAGCTGCCACATTGACCTCAAATGAGAACAGAATGTCAGGGCCTTTGCTGGGCAGGGCGGTGCCATGTCAGTGTGGGTAGGCGGTTTTATAAAGAACTTCCTCTTGGGTCGGTGTTGGTAGAGGAACCCATCCATCTCCTGAGATCCAACTCAGAAGCTTTGTTTAACGTGACCCAGTTTTGAGTGGTGATGTTAATGTACAGCAGTTATACATCACCAGACCTGTCATTTTCAGCTCAGTTTAAACCAATGTAACGAACATCAATCTATTTATTTATTTTTCGTTTAGAGCACGTTTTGTCCCGTGCCAGCGTGGGGTCAGCATGTCCTTATTCTGGGTTAGTTACACGTTTACGATCCCCTTGTTACATATGACTGTTTGTAAACTGTCAGATGGACACGTTTCTTTTTGCCTGTATCCCTGCCAAACGGAGCCTCATTGCCATCTCACATATTGTCACCTGTCCAACGAAGACAGGCATGACCCTGGAAGGACTGTGGCTGGATCCATCTGTGGTTCTGACATGCTGAATGATAACCAGCCAGAGGCTCCACAATTAAAGGGCCCAGCAGTGACAATCTTTGCTTGAGAGGCAGAATCGGCGGTCCTGTCATCACCTCTGGCTGGACCATGGGGGTGGGGGTTGCTGACGTAGGCCTACCTGAGTATCCTGAGCGTCATGTGCTTCCTGTTGGACTCATGATGGGATCTTCCCAAGTCACGGGATTGGATCAGAGGTGTGTTTCTGGCTCCTCCCCTGTAATGTCAGTGTGGGTGCCAACTCACGTGACTGCCATGTCACGTGGCTGTGATGTCACAGTGTCTTCCCTTGCTGAACCGCGTTATGTGCTGGTCTGAGTGAACTCGTATGGCAAACAGAAAGGGTGGGGGTTGTGCTGGGGGGCAGCCGGTAACTCTGTTGTATTTCATCAGCTGGCTGTGAGTGAATGAGGGCAAAGTGGAAATCTATATGAGGTTTATAGCTGCCTAACTGCCGAAGGGGAAGTGTAGGTTATGGGGTCTGTCGGGGGTACCTGTGGGCGTTTTACAGCAGTGACGTATTGTCTGTAATGCCGAGTCTCATTATTGTGAACCATGGCAGCCCACCCACCCACCTTCCGGCCTCCACAGTTTGCTTAATTTGCCGTGGGGTAGAACTGCTTTCATTTAACGTGCCTTTCCAACACCTGCTTAGCTTCACTGTCGAGTCACAGCTGTATCATCCCGAACGCGACCATAGTTTAGTGCAAAGCATCGCTGCTGTCAGCCGGCGAACAGGGCACAAGAAAAACACTTCTATTGAGAGCGTAATGGCCTGTCACTCGGGGTGTGGGGCACCCGCTTTCCCGTGATGGCTCGGACAGCCCAAGGCGGACTTCCCGAGCTGCTGCCATGACGGTTTGACCGCTGGGCCTTGTGTGTAATGATGTTTTGCTGTTTCATGGGTGAAAGCAGGTAATGGTGTGGTGTGGCCTGTTTTACCGGGAGGTCTGGCATTTCTCAGACAGGCAGCATTTGTTAAAGGGCACCGGAGGGCTTCTGTGGGGCCTTGGATTTCTGCTTGGGGGTCGGGGGGGACACACTATTTATGTCCTTTGTGAGGAGGCCAGACCGCTTCTCTTTGCCAGGCGGAAAAATTGCTCAGCTGTTGGTTTTACATCGGCTGTGCAGAATAAACTCAGAAATAACATTGCTGTGGCCCCCGGTCTCAGTAATGGTGAATAATTTGGTGAAGTTCACCGGGGGGCCTTCTGTCAGCGGAAGGAAGGCGAACCGGGAAAATACTGTCTTCCCACACCAGCATTTCGACAGCCACGGGATCCTCACAACTGTAGGCACTGGGCCACTGGGTTAAAGAGGCATTCGGTCGGGGGATGGAATCATAAAAATCCAATTTCCAGATGAGGCGAGTCCATTAACACGACTGGCTGGGGTGGGGGGTGTTTACCGTCACGGTCCTGATGGAGAGTGTCGACGTCTGCTTCAGTAACGCCTGTTTTTTTTTTTTCTTTTTTTACAGCACACTGGGGGGGGGGTCCGTCTGTCTTCTCTACATCCCCACTCTTCATCACTGCTCCTGGAAGCCCCCCTGCCACACCCACCACAGCCCCTCCCCTCCGCCACTGTTTGTCTGTGTGATTCCCATGATCCTCTGGTCTGCAGACGGGGAAGGTGGAGTGATTATTTACATTACCTGACTGCCTGATGTCAACAGTAATAATTTGGTTGTGAATATTTGGGGGGGGGGGGTCAAACACGTGCATGCACTGTCTTTATTGATTCATTTTGAACAGAGACTGCTGTGTGTGTTAGGAAATGATCTGAAAGAGCTTCGTGTTTTCGAGAGGATGGTCACCTGTGGGGCCTCACTCATGTAGGGGGTGTTAGCTTGTTTGTCTTCACCCTGCTTGTGTGGATGGGACCTAAACCCTCCCATATATGGTTTCTGCTCAGCTAAATAGTTCACATTCTGTGCTGAACCGTGCTGTGGGTGGCAAACACAATGAGGTGTTACTGCTGAGGGGGACATGCAGGAATTTCAGAGACTGTGGACACCATGGCACCTTCTGTACGTTTAACCTTGGTGTGCCATGGATGTCTTCTATAGTTAGAGTATTAAAACCTGGATGATTCACATAGCAGGTTTCAAATCACATGATATCTGCACTAAAATGTACAGTCAATTAATATGGGGTTAATTTCTCTTGGAGCAGCAAACTGGCTTCATGCAGGATCAGGGGAGTGGGGGGCTCCACCCCTGGAGGGTGTGTCGTTGCTGAGGCACGTGGGGCTGACAGCTTCAGTTTCGCAGTGGGCACGTGTCCGCTTGAAGGGTGATGAGCCGGAGACAGTGGGGTGCTGCCACAGCAGGACCACTTAAGGTTGCCTGGCCGGTTCGGCTCTGTCAGCCCTCACCCCAGCCGTCTGACACCCGCTGTTTCATATTCTGACAGTTTAATCACCAGATGCACTGCTTTTTATGGGGACGCCTTAATGACAACTAGCACTACCTGACGCACCCCCACCTACTCCTGATTTATGCAGAGCTGTTCAAGACAATGGGCTCTCTTAATCCTTGGTGGGCAAAGGCTGCACATGAGTTGCTGAGGCTCCTGACCACCCTGCCTCTGAAATCCTGTAGAGGACGCTACATAGCCACAAAACCTGATCCTTCCTCCTCCCCGCCCTGCTGCCTTTAAGCATGGAGGGATTTTATGTGTTGGTACATTTGTCTTTTTACGATTGGACTGACTGGCCAAAACAACGTACGTTGATTGGCTAAGAGCTCCGACTGTCATCAGGGCTCTACCCCATGAGACAGCGGAGTGGCAGTGGCTCCTGACATGGAGCAGGTGTGCTTGATGGGGTAATGTCCTCTAGTTTGGTTCAGCAGCGTGACAAGCAGTAGCATGTTCTGGGCTGCGGGCTCCCCAAATTTCCAGCACATGGCCCTGAAGGTGGGGGTCACACAGGTGGAGGTGCAGAGCAGAAGGCAGCCCCAACCCCCTGGGGTGTGCTGGCTTCGCCAGGTGTCATTCTCAGGTTTCCTCTTGTGTGTGTCCACTGGCCATCCCTATATCATCATCTCACAGTGTGGGTCCTTGGCTGGCCCTGGACTGGACGTGTTCCAGCCTCTAAGGCTGTATCATCATGTCTGTTGTTTCTTGGTGTCTTGCCCAAGCGACTGTACTGGAGTCATTTGAATGTGCAATGGAATGGACCTGCCCTTAGGGATCTGGGGGAGCATTCGAGCATGTGACTGCAGGGCAAAAGACTACAGCAATGCCTCAGAGAAGACCTGTGGTGTGGTGCCGATGGAGGGAAGTCGGCACCCCCTGAGCCCCTCCTACCTGACCCCACTGTTTGGAAGAAGTGTTCTTTCACGAAGAGAAGAAAACAAGAAAGTGATCAATTATGCAAAACAGAGCACTGCCTGTCAAAGCCTGGCCTTGGAAAGTAGCTGGCAGCCTGGGAGTGGGGGCTTCAAAGCAGTCCCTCCACAGGTCGATACGCTTTCCAACCCCCTTCCTCGGTAGGGAGCAGCTCAGGAACAGCCTGTGGCGAAGGGGCCTTGGATACTAAAGGACGGTAACTAAGCTGGCTCTGGTCCTGATGGGTAGCACTGCGTCCATAGCGTAAGCTTTTGTTTGCTCACATCAACATGCCCGATGGCTCTGTTTCGGGTGAGGTGTCATCATATGTCACTCTGGCCATAAGGAACACTCTTATCACCCGCTTGGGCGAAGAAGTTGGTCCCGGCGTGTAAAGCACGCTTTTATAACCAAATTTCTGAACACAGTAACAATATAATACTTCATAGTCGCTCGAAGTAGGAAACACGAGGACCTTCGTGTTTCTCGTTGATTCTCCCCCGATCCTTTTAACGTGGTAGAGAGAGGATTGTGGGCCACATTCAATGGCTGCTTCAATTAAGAGGGAAACAAACAATGTAAAGGACTTTCGCTACAATGACAAGACCGCAGCCCTGCTGAGCTATAAATCACTTTCAGAGTTTATTATCTCATACCCTCCGTGCAGCTTTGACGTGCCAGACAAACCAGAGATGAGGAGGTGGGCTCATGGCGTGCGCAAAATCATTATGTTGACATGGGGGAGACACAAGATTTTTCTGTTTTCTTCGAATTGAGCAAGATGCTCATTTCTTCCTGTTTTTTTTTTTTTTATTATTTTTTTAGTTAAAATCTGATCATGGAGGATCTACTCTCCATACTCCAGTTTTGAGTTTGCCGTGGGGAGAGAAGCACTTGCTGTGTTTATTAGGGGCAAACTTTTTAGCGTGCCGTGAAAAAGGCAGCTTGTCCGCTGTCGCTTAGCGACGGGCCCCGCTTGTGACCTCCACCATGAATGTACTGTTGTGCAGATGAACCGATCACCACCCCCGCATGAAAGCCTGCCCCCCTCCCCGTGGATCTGATGGCGGTGGGAGCCTGAAGTCCACGGGCACTTTAAAAATAATCGAGCTGAAGCCACTGTTTGAGTTGGCCCTGAAAATTCTTTGATCTCACTGGCGGAGTCCTACATTGATGGTGTTGGGGGGGGGGGGGGGGGGGGGGGGGGGCGGGCGGAGGGGAAGGATGGAAGCGATGGCATATCCACAAGGAAGTTCAACAGGTCATCCATCCTGAGACCGTTTCCTAGCTAGTGAGAGCAATGAAGAGGCTTGCCAGTCACTCAGGAGACCCAGAAAGTAGAGCAAACTTAGCTTCAGGGCGGGGATTTGTTGGATAGGTAAGCTGTGGGGGGAGGGGTGGGTGGCATGCCAGAGGAAGTCAAGTGCATGCTGGTGAGCGTTTCTGGGATAAGATGAGACACCAGATAGAAAAGGTGAGATGCAAACTGGCCTTGGATTACTGTACAGTTCTGGGAAGGGTAACTAATGCCCACCAGGCAGTTGGGTTAGACACTCCAATATTATTGCAGTTTTTTCCTCGTTGCAAACCCAGAACCATCTCAGCCAATCAGAGCTGGAGGAAGAGCAGGAGGAGATCTCGAACCAATCGTCTTGCATTGAACTGGGAGTTGCGCTGACTCTAGAGACAGGAACCACCCAAGACAAACTGCCTTGCCTAAACCATGATGGGGGTCTTCATGCAGGAACAATGGAGGCTCTGCTCTGTCTTGTCAAATTGGGAGATTAATAAGGTGTAGCTGAGCAAACGTCCCTGGGTATCCTGTTTCAGAGCATGTATTAACCCCCCTCTGCAGGCTGAAGAGATTTAGAAAGAGTCTCTCTAACCCTTTGTTTCGCAGTGTTCTAATTGGGTTAACAGTCCACGTTTGTTCGTTCTTCAGTCGCTTTTTGTGAGCGTGATATGACTAAGCAGCTGATGCGTGAGGGTTATATTACCAGCCACCTCCCAGGAGGGCTGGGTGTGGAGCCACTCTCCATGGTGACAGGCACTCCACCCCTCCTACCTGGATGGAGGTGGAGCTCCTCAGCGGTCCAGCGCCCATATCCTCGCAGAAGCAGCCAGGTAATAAAGATGCCATTAGGCGGCTAATTAGTTTGCGGCCCTGTCGCCAGGGCACGAATCGTTTCATCTTCCCGTCTGCCGCAGCTAGTAATGGCTCATCAGCGTGCCGATATTTCATAACCAATTTGCTGTACAGTTGCTTCATTCTGCAAATTCCAGCCATAAATCTTCCCCTAATATCCATATTTATTGGAGCGAAAGCCTCAGTGATAAAGCTGGTGCTGGGTGTGTGCTCCGTGTTCCCATGTCTGAGACTGCCGGCTTCACAGGTGGGGGGAGGGGGGAGTGGGTCCTGAATGAGACGTGACTGTATGGCAGGTTTTGCTGTTGTACCATTGAACAAAACCTGCTTCATTAACACCCGAAGTGGACAAGTTGGCTGAATTATGCTGCCCTGTAGAGATGTTGTAAGGGCCTTCTTAATGAATGCTGAGCAGTGATGTGTCTTGTTACTGGGGTCTTCATCCCCCCGTCTCACGAACAGCTGCCTATGTGCAGTTATGATGTCACTCAGAGCTGCTTTGTGTGGGTGGATTTGATGCCCCGCGTGGCCTTCTGTAGACCATACTCTGGTCCCACTGTATCTTTTCACATTTCCTGTGAAGGACCCAGTCATGTGAAAGGACACAACTTCAACCAGAGGTAACAGATACTGAACAAATGCTGAATGTTCTCTGTGTGCCCCCCCCCCCCCCCCCCCCCCCCCCCCCCACCCCCCCCCCCCCCACCCACCCGACGCCCACGAAGAGGCCCGGGTGAACT
>JAACJT020000021.1:12444658-12458672 GCA_009936485.2 Gymnarchus niloticus | reverse complement strand
ATCAGGGTGTGTTTATGGGTTCAGCATGCGGAGGGGGAGAAAAAGAGCAGCAGGGACGACAGCCCCCCCCCCCCCCCCCACACACACACACACACACACACACACACACACACAAAGGAGAACCTCTTACGACCATTCTCAGCCCCTCCAGACCAGGGTGTCGAGAAGGCAGGCGAATGTTAATTAGCACCCTGGACGCTCGATGCCGAGCTTAGCGTGCTCCTACCGTTTACACACCATCTCAGGGAGGTTTTGTTTGTTTGCTGTCTCGCTTCCTGTAAAGCTAAGAGGATTATGGGGCATCGCAGGAGCATGTGCCTGGCCGACACAGATAAAGCATGCTGGCCACAGCGCAGGTGCCGTGGCTTCGGTAGAATGGAGCTCCGCTCGACGAGGTATGCAGAGACGCCTCCGAACGCCTCACGACTTGCACTTTGAAGTTGGGCCTGGAAATTAATTACCCTGCAGGAGGGTGGGAGTGATCAATAATTCAGCATGCAATTTTTCTGCGGTATTTACTCACCTTTAGGATGCGAGCTCCAGATGTTTGTCCCTGTTTTGAAATGGAAATGAAATATGAACCAGATCCAGAACAATTAATGATTTGTCTTTTCATTTAAGCTTTGTTGTGAAAGCTAGGCCCTTGTGGTCCTGGACCGGCTGCTGTTTTGCTAGTTACCCCAAAAGGCGACTTTCCAACCTCATCTATTAATGTTTCTTCACCAGTGTGGTTCGAGGAGTCACGTGTTTTGACTCCTTGTGCGTCTGAAAACACTAGACTCCAACTCTGAGACTCTCATTTAACAGAATGGATCCTTACTGTCTCCTCATCACCTTCTACTTTGTGTGTGATTCCCACCTGGCGTAGGGCCTGCTAGACACCCAGAGATGGGTCACTCAGTGTTGTGGGCTGGGGAGGGGGGCTGTGAATTAAGAGGATAAGATCATCGCTCAACAGCTTAAGAAGGGAGGCAGATATACGGCCAGGTGCTAACCTGCAGGGGGTGCTGCAAAAGTGGGGATTTCTAGTGTCCAGGCTCCACGGAATGCTGCTGAAGTGGGAGTAACCAGTCAGCGAACTATAGGGGCCACTGTGAGGTGTTAAAGACACCAGTGCGGATGACAAAGGCTCACTGTTATTGCCGCGTTTGTTGGAAATCATATTTCTGGCTCATTGTTGCTGTTGCTATCAGTGCTGTTGCCATTTGGACCCTGATGAGACCCAGTAGCTCATTCTGACGGCTCCCGGTTTGCCCACACATGCAGTAAGACAAGCAGACCCAGTGCCATGTGGGGACCGGAGAGAGCAGAGTGGGGCTGCCTCTCCTACTGAGCTGCCTTCAGCAGGCCCAGGCGGATGGGCCAAGAGGCCCTCTCCCAGCAAAGCAGCCCTCCGATTATCCCCCGCTGCTCCATTTGGGATTACCGCCTCAGGACCTAGGTGGAGAGGCTTGACTAAGATCCCTGTGGTATCAGAGATAGCCATTTTCCCGTGCCTGTGTAGCACCTATTGTATCATACTCCATAATCCCAGATTAGTCCCTGGATCTGTGTCACTTTGTTCCCCAAAGGATGGGGGGGAGCTTAGTTTCTGATGGATCGCAGGCAGGTCTCTTTGTCTGCTTGATTAACTGGCCGGCTGGGCGTCTGCGTTCAGCGAGACGTCTGCAGGTTGAGACGATTTAGTGCAGGAGGGTGGCCTGAGTGGTGGTCTGTGTGGCTGGAGGATGGAGAGGTGACCTCAGTGTGGCCCCCTGCTCCCTCCACGCCACGTCAGGACGTGTGTTAAGGGTAATGTGATCCCAGCGGGGACGTTCGGTGAGGCGTCCAGCTCCGTTTAAGCATCACCGCCATTCTGCACATCGTGCCTGCATCTTGGCGCACAGCCCAGCGTCGTCCTGGAGCTGCTTAAGTGTGGCAGAGATGCGGGCCAGGCATGACTCAGTGAACAAAGCATGGTCACAGCAGCATTGCTTTGAAGGGGCTGCTTTATCATTATTTTAAAGGCCGTCGTGTTGCACACAGGTGGCATCACATTAAATGAAATATATTTCAGAAATACCTCAGAATTTTGTTCCTGATCTTGCTGTACGTATTAACCACTTAGTTTTTCTTGTTCCCGTTTTTAATAAGCATTCTGTGAGACAGTAAGAATGCTGCTTAAGTCCTGTATGAGAAAATCGTATTGAAGACAAACAGTTGTCCTGATGATGGTGCGCCATAGTTTCCTCCCAGGGCCCTTGGACGGTTGGTTTAAGGAGAGAAAATGATAGCTCTGAGGCGTGAATGCATTATGGGAAGCGATGCCGTTGAACCTCGAGCTGTGCAGATGTCTCTGTGTGGGAGACCAGTTGGCCGCAGTGTAAGGGAGCGAGGTCACATCTGTGTAACGGTGACTCTTACTGTGAGGTCATGGGCGGCTGTCTGTCCCAGCATCAACAGGCGGCTCTGACAAAGGGGACGTTCAGTCTGACCCCCCGAGACTCGGAAGGTGAGGCGGGGCAGCAGGTAGCTGTGGACCTGTAATCTGAGAGTCTGATTCCCTAGAGCTATGCTTCTGTTCTATCCTTGAGCAATGTCCTTGAACTGAATCAGTGGCTTTAGAAATCTGCTGTATAAATGGGTGAAATTGAAAGTGGTTTTGGATACAGTGAGGCAATAGCATAATGAATATCAGTAACTATAATAGTGAATCCTGAGCCTGTGAAGGTATGTGGAGCAAATACATCGTTGGTGCCACTCCTTTACCTTCCACCTTTAATTAATACCTCATGTGCAAATCGCCCCGCCCTGTGGCATCACAGAAAATTTGGCGGCTTATCGCTGAAGGATGCCATTTAGAGTGGAAGATGCCTCCATTAATCATAGATAAAGGACGGGGAATAGTGGTGGGGGGCTGCCTTTTGATAGAAGAGTCCCTCGTTCTTTGCCAGAAAAGATTCCTCTCATTAAAGGCAACAGGAAAGTCTTTATGGTGTAAATGGGGGCTCCTCTGAGATTGGCTTTGCCGGCTCTGATGACGTGCTGCTGACTTCCTTCGTTTCCGCAGTTTTCACCCCCCCTCCGTTTTTCCCTTTGACTCCCTGCTTTTCGTACCCGAGTGCTGGGGCCACACTCTCTCTACTTCTCTTTTGTTCCCTGAGGGTCTGAAAGTCCTGCGGTTATTTTAAGTCAGATAAGTTCAAATAACATCATTTATAACTTGGTGGCTGACACTGTTTGCTGCGTTGACCTTTTCACTTAACCTCCAACAGCAGGCACCTGAAATGCCTGATTAAATTATGTGAAACATGGCCACAATGATTCATGGAGCTTAGTTATACAGTAATATCACATAATTTTTATGTCTTAAATGTCTTACAAACAGAAACAGACTCCTTTAATTTATAGCCTGAATTACAGTCGGGGTTTTTAGAGAAACATTTTACTTCACTGTATGGGAGGCTGTAACTTAGGATACCTAGTAGATATTATGGCAAAATTCCGATGAAGGGCACTCTTGTACCTTTAAAGAAGCCCCTTCACCTGAATGGGTGATGTCAGGTCTCATTAATGAGTAAAGGGTTCAATAATGAAATGAGTGTATTGTTATTTGTAAGGCACGATGAAGGGCTGCTGATAAGTAGGAGGGTCAGGCTGGGGCTGCGGGGTATTGCTGGCGGTGTCTCGGGGCCAGGCCTGTGGCCTAGGTGGTAAAGACGACGTATTAAAGGCCGCCCTCTAATGAGATGCCATCCGTAAGGGAGGGAGTATCTCGCCAAAAGGATGTAATTATGTCACTGAATCTGGCGCTATCATCACACGAGCAGCTGCGCCTCAGAAGATGGAGGCCAATGTTGTTGAAGGCAGGCCTTTTCAGCAAGAATTGGAGTTGACAGCAGGCAGAGGAGAAGGCACGAGGTGGGTCACGAGCCACGTTCCAACGCCATGACGGGGCAACCGGCCACCCGGGCAGCTTCGTGGATTCCTCGAAACGCCGCGGTGTCGTGTCGCCGCTGCATGCAAATTGTAGCGCTCCTAATTAGCCGCTATCGTGTGATTGGTGTATGATTTATGGGTAGCCCGGAGGAGCTAATTGGCTGCCGGCCGGCTCTCATCTCTGCCGCTGATGTTAACAAACGAATCAGGGGTAAAGACAAACTGGCTGTGAGTGGCATTATTGAATTTTGGAACATCTTGGGGGGCGTTCGCCTCGCCTTAAGCTGACTACTCTCATTACTGACGATTACTTTCTTAAAGGAGAAAGTAATGTCCAATAACCAAGGTCTCTCCTGATTATAAATCAGTTTACCTCAGCAGATTATTTTTGATGATTTTCAAAATTGTTTTTGTACCGTAAAGGATCAGGTGTTGATTCCCAAATCACATAACTGCTTTCTTTAATGTTTGGATACATATGGAAAGAGGAATCCAGACATGCTTTTGTCAGCGAGAGGGTCTCTGCTGTGTTTAGTTGGGGCTTGCAGATTCACAAACTATTCATTCCATCAGATGTGACGGAACGCATGCTCTGCTGGGGTGAGGTGTGTACCTGTTACCCACCTTTCATCACAGTGCGGGAGCTGAGAGTTTGTGACGAAACCTAAACAGTGGCAATATCAATCAGCTGACAGAAAGCAACGATCGTCAGCGGGGAATCAAGAGCGGCCGGCAGAGGCCAACAGAGGGATTAAATCCTATCTTAGCAAGCAGCGATTAGAACGGGAACCTCGGGGAGTCAGTGGGGAGAGATACTATCAATCAATCGCCAACGAGGGGCTGGTTTCCAGTAAAATAATGGACACAGGTTTTCAGTTTGCCAGTGGGGAGGGGCGTGGCTGCCGGGAACAGATTCTCGGTAATGGGACATGCATGCATGGGTAAAACCTGTAATCGCTGGACCTGTGCTGAATTCCTCCCAAGGCATTCCCACCCTTTATGGTGCTCTGGCGCTCAGACATGTTGAATTAAACACATTAAATGTCTCTGGCGTTGCTACAGATGCAGGATCAGCTTATGTTAAGTTCCCCCTCTGTTACAGATGTGTAATGATATCTCCTGTCGCCCTGCTGGGAGCTGCACGTGAATGACACCACTTCAGCACTGAATTATGGGTAGACAAACACTAGTGTGGGCGAAGACCATTATGAGGGCGCAAACTGGGAGGGAGGGGTCATTCAAGGCAGGACACCAAATCAGAGCTCTCCTGAGTCCCCTCTGAATGTGTGTTTGTGATCATGCCCCGGGTCCCCTTTCAAGTGTCTGACCACACCGATTGTGTCCTGTTTGGTTCCTCGATGGCGTGGTTCATGTTTAAGACAAATGTCACTGCAGCTTCTCCTCAGATGGGCTGATTTGCTTATTAACCCCAGTTTTTTTTATTGCTGTTTTTATGATTTTCAAGCACTTTTGCTGTCCCTGTTTTGTCGGGTCCTGTATGTCCTCCTCCATGTTCCCACGCAGCCTCAGCTCAGCCGCTATCCTTTGAGAACAGCAGGGATGAGAAATTGACTGCTGGGATAAAGACTGAGGTGTCTGTGGTGGGGTGGGGGTGGGGGGCTTTGTGCTTTAACTTCATATCTGCTGTTGGCTGAGGCAGTAATCTCCCTTCTTTACATCCCACATCCTACAGACCTGTTCCTTTGAAATTGTTTTCAGTATCTCTGAAATTGAATCTCTGGGACCCCCCCAACAATCACAAAAACCTCATCAATGACACATTGTTGTTTGAAAGTCTGTCTAAACCCTCAAATATGCTTTCTGGCTTCCTTCAAGCGCAAGTAATGAAGCTGTACTGGTCTAGTGTGCAGTTCACTGGATTTGTGTGTGTATGCGTGTGTGTGGGTGAGCTTGTGTGTCTTGAACATGCTGTGCTGGGAGGCTGATGCTGACAATAAATGTGTCTGCTCTTCTCCTAGAAATTAATTGTGGAAAAGATAAATTCACCTGTCATTGTCCATCTGCAGGGAGGGAACATTGCTAGTCAATCAGTGCTCACTGGATCTCTATTAGTCATATAGCTCAAGTAGATCATTGTAAGAACTGGTATTCAGAAAATATTGCTCTCTAATGAGAAACAGGAACGAGGTTGGTCTTTTCAGGGACGTGGTGGGTTTGGTCTGTCTGGAAGTTAAGAATGTTGTCTCCCTCTAGTGGAACATTTTGCTGTTGCTTTTGTTAATTCTGCATTTTAAGTCCACACCTCAGGTGTTCACCAAATGTGTGGACAGCCAATGAATTGGAGGTCAGTACAGGGACTTGTCAGCGATTGGCTGGTTTTTCATGCAGCTGTGTCAGTGAACCAGCTTGTGAATGGCAGGTTTGCTTGAGAGTAAATGACGGCTTGGCTGTGCCCGGTAACCTGGCTGCCGTTGGTGTTATGACTTGACTTTCAGGGTTGAGGTCATACTGTCTGGTACTGGCTGTCGTATTGTTTCTTTCCTCTTAGGTTTGGCTGAGTGTGGGTGATCAGGTACATGAGGTTTCTGTGATCTGGTATTGTCAGTGTGACTGATTTTGGGACAGATTGCACGATAGGTGTGTGACAGACAGACTATAGCTGTCCTACAGAATCTCAGTCATGGGTGCAGCTCGCGTGCGCGTGTGTGTGTGTGTGTGTGTGTGTGTGTATACATGCACGTGTATGCGCTTTCTGTCCAATCGGAGCCCTCCGCTTCAATCCGTCCCACACACGGCTGGTTTGAGTTGTTCATCTCTATCACGCCGCCGTCTGCTGGCTGACTTTCTCCTCGCCTGACAGCTGATTGTGTTTTTTATTGCCTGCTTTCTTTTGTGTCTCTGAAGTTAGGGTTCGAGTTAGTGAGTGACTTTACAGTGCCGTCCCTGGACCTTCAGTGCGCGGGTCCGAGAGAAACACTTTGTGGAGCTGATTGTTGCTTGATGAGCAGAGACTGCTTGCCTGTTCCTGTCGCAGTGTTCTCAGAGAAGATCCATCCACCCATTCAGAGATGCCCCTGGAGTGTCACCATGCTGAGGCACGTTTCTCCAGTGGCTGTCGGTTCGGAGGCCCCAGATGAGCGGCTGTGTGGACATGTGACTCTACCACGAGAGGTTTTGGTGCCACCAGTCCAGACTTCCTCACTCTCTCCGGCAGATGTTCTGACACAGCGTTGGCACGGGTCGGCTGTGATGGCAAAGGTGGTGGTGGTGGTGATGATGAAGATCACGATGGCTCTGCTATTATGTGTGATTGGAAGCAGTGTTTCCTGATTGCTTGCCATTGTGCTCCCATCAGTGTGAACCGCCCCCTTCACCCCACCAAGGCTGATGAACAGACACAGGCGGGCTGGGGAGAGGATGGAAATGAAGCAGGAGGAAACCGCGGAGCTGCCAGGCCTCCGGGCTGCTGGGCCTCCCAGCGGACACATGCCACGATGCCTCAGCGGAGGGGATGACAGAGATCATGGGTCGGCCCTGCTGATTGACAGGATGGAAGGGAGAACGGGTGATTGGCAGGGGAGAATGGAGTGCCTCATCCTGCCAGGACACCTGTAGAGGCTTGCTGGGTTGTCCTACAGGCACAGTCCAGCTCAGCCAAGGCTGGTTAGCATTGATCACTGTGAGGAGGAGGGGCCACGGTTCACAGCACCCACATCCCGCTGACCAGTGTTCACTGGGGTGATGGGTGGGGCGGACTGGGAGAGAGAGGTACAGAAACAGCCTATTGGTTTCTACAAGTGCCATTCCAGAGGTCAGGGGTCACACATTAATTTGCATTCTTGTTGGCACCCTGGGCCTGTGTCTGGAAGCTTCTGCCATAAATCCTTTCTTTTTGTGTTTGGGCATCATGTAAATCTTAGTGGCTCCAGGCAGAGATGGCCTCCTTTTACAGCCCTGCTTAGCACAATGGGGCGACTAGCCATGAAAAATATAAATAAAAACGTTAGAATGAAACCTCAATTAGGCAGTAAAACAAGGCCGACATCTCTTTATGATGTGGGAGCTAATTGAAAGTACCAGCCTGGTTGTTAGAACTGCCAACTAATGATTTTTTACAGGCTATATAATTATCTCATATTGGACTTGCTCTACTCACCAGGGGACCTTTGTTATCCAAGTTAAGTTTTTCCACCGTGGGGAAATATAAATCTTTAATGCTCCTTAAAAATTAATTTTGATTTTCTAATGGAGGTTATAATCATAAGGGTGATTTCATATCTTGAGGTTTGAGCCGGACCATTACGATGTGTTTAGCGTATTCTGAGATTGACGTTTGTCATGGGCTGTAGATGATGGACGTTGTACAGTGGCTTTCATGTCTGTGGACACGCACACGCATGCTTGCACAGAAATGCCAGGTAGAGTCTAGTTCAGACTATAGGTGACGTCTGATTTTGCTGCGCAGACAGTTGAGGCAAATCAATCCCAGCATGCCCCTCTGCCAGGCCCTTGCTAGCAGAGCACCAGAGAATTCATGAAACATACATTTTTAATCGAGGCATCATTTTCTTTTTTTTTTTTTTTGTTCTTGACCTGCAGCCCGTGAAAATTCACCTCAATAATTCATTATGGTCATGGGGGAGCCTGCAGGATTCAATCCAACAGACCGTTGGCGGGCATGGAGGAGGGGCTTCTCCATCCAGGGACGGGCGAGGCAGCGCCATCCGCCAGTGTGGACGCCATATCGATCGGGGGTCGTAGCAGCGATCGGCATGATGTCGCCTCCCCTGCTGTGCGGCCGTTTTGCCGTTAGCAGCCAGCCCTCGCAAGCCCCTCCTGGCACGGTGCTCATCAGACGCTGTCGGTGTGTGTGTGTGTGCCCTTCGAGTGGGACGTGGGGTGCAGCCTCTCCACCGTGAGCCCTCCTCACAGCTTCAGCCTGCCCCCACTGAGCCTTCCTCCTTTACGCTAATGTGTCTGTGGGTCCCATTCTCATTGGTAGTTTATGAAACCCTTCAGATATGCGTATAATTAACAGTGAGGCCTGACGTTAATGAACAGAGCGTTAAAGAACGCTGTGTGTGTGCTTGCGTATGTGTGTGTGGGCTCTTGATTGTTTCCACGCTCTTTGTTCTTCCCCAGACCCATCGATGTACTCATAAAAGCTGCTCCACGGGGCTATGAACTGTAAAAATGCACCATGCGTGTTTGTTCATGCATTATACATGCGCGGTAGCCCATCTGAAATGCCACACTGCAACGGCCGCCTGTCTCACACTCAATTTCACACCTCGCTGGCTCAGGTCCCTGTGACTCTGAGAGGTGGCTCCACCCTACTTCAATCCCAGGGATTAGTGGAGATTAGGCCCAGCCCTCTTGCCCTTCCGGGCTCTCCTCTGTGGAGCGGTGAGCAAGACCAACCGCTTTCTGACTTTCAGAAAACATCTCCCATCACACATTGCTCTGAAACCCGATAGGTAAGCTGGTGTCTCCGACCAGCCTTGTGCTCTGAGCTGTCTGTGGTGGAAAGACCATATCATCACCAGTCATTTCATTGTCTGTGAGGCATTTAGACACATTGCTGTTTTTTTCCAAACTGGGAACGAGGTTGCAGTGTCACCCATGGGTGACCAACATCAGCAATGCAGTGTTAATTATAAGTCACGTCTGTGAGATTCCCCCCAAAACACTAGTTCCTGTACCTGCCATGGCTGTTACACCTGCACACCCTTTGCCTTCCAATCGGACCCTGCCACTGCAGTGCCTGTCCTTTACTCCCAGAAACTGCTCTTGTACGCTCGAGGGATACAGCAAATCTGACAGGTAGGCCTGCAGGTGAGGTTTGGATGAAATGGCTTGTTGGTCATCACTGGTAAGTAAAACGCCAGTCCTATTGAGAGCTGACTCTCTCCCCTGTTTTTCTGTAGTCCTATAGGCATTGTCCATCCTGGTGTGTTATATACAGCAATGTCATTGAGGTGCCTCAGCATATTCCAGGAAATAAATTTGGTAAAATCAACCCACCGGCAAACTTCACGTCCTCAACTTTCTCAGAAATGTCGTCACCCGCTCCATTTGGCGTGCTAGCGTCTGCTAGTGAAAGGATTTCAAGAACCGTGAGGTGGAGAAGCATGCAGGGGCTCATTAGGAGGCTGAGGAGTTGACGGCAGACGCTCGCCCTGGTGTACCACGGGGGGGGGGGGGTCGTCAAGCCTCTTTGTTGCATGATTCATTAGGTCAGGAAGAGGGTCCTCGTCCCCGCGTCGCTCTCGGCAGGTGACACCAGCCTCTTGGCTTCGCTACGGGTGGAGAACTTTAAACGGCATCGGCGCAGACGGCCCTCCCACTGTGGCGGCGTATGCTACGGGGGAGGGGGTAGCTAGCTCGGCAGCGGAAGGAGCGGCGGTTAAAGATGCCGGTTTGAATGGGCGGCGCTCACCGCCGAGGTGCGTGCTGCGCTCCCTAAAGTACTGATTTCCTCACCGCCTTCATCCTCCCTTTGATAAAAGGCAGAGACGGAATACGGAGAGTCAGCCACATGCTCACGGACTCCGGCGCATGAGAAGGGCGTCCTTTGTGCGTTGCCGATGTGTTTATGTTGTTTTCCATGACGCCGTCTTTTCCCCTTTATAATCTGGGGCCTTTTACAATGTTGGAGGCTCTGCCTCTACCATCAGCCAGTTCGCTGGGCTTGTTAGGGAGAACAAACACCAGAGGTCCCCAACAGCCGCAAACCCCCCCGTCCCCGCCCCTGCCACAGCAAACTGAGATATGGCGATTCATCTAATGAGGTAATAACATCAGACAAATCAAAGACTGAATGAAATCAGCGGCCATTTTGGCTCCGCTCCCGCCGACCCGATGGCATGACGAGAAGAGGATAAGGGAGAGCACCTCGATACCGCAGGAAATCTTTACCACTCACAGCTATCTTTTTATTTCTCTGGAGAAACAGCCAAATATCTCATTTTCTCGCTCCAGCTCTCTGTTGTCACTGTTATTTTGCCGAAAGTTTTCTGTCGGATCAGTGTAAAGCAATGGGGTGGATCGAGAATGGAGTGGCTGAAATATTACGGTAATCTGATTTGAAAATGTCCTGAGACACCGCAGCTTCGCCAGGTCCCTGCCTTCTCTATTCCTCAGATCGTTCTGAGTTGTCTGTGACATTTTGGGAAATGAATCCTCATGAGAAAATGAGTGAACTGTGGGTGAAAGCAGTAAGCCTCATCTCCCATCTCTTTGTTGGGGGGGGGACCTGTCACTGCAATCTTCCCTTTACTCTTGGGCTCCTTAGGAACAATCACCAGAATTTTCCCGAACGTACGTGGGTCGAGCACGATTGAAGGGAAGCAGTCATGCAGGGTGAGGAAATCTCCCATATCCTTTGCTGATGTCTCCTGTGTGTAGGTTTGTGCATGGTTAATGAGGGCTTCTAAGTCTCTGTGAATGCAGGCACGGTCTTAGCCGTCCTGTGAGTCCATGGTTCTGTCAGTGGCTGGGCAAACTACGAAGAGGAACATGCTGAGGTGTTTGCTGTGCATAGACTGGACTCTCCAAGGACGTGGAAAACCTCTCCAGCCGGTTAAAACAGAAGGTGTCAGTAACTGTGAAGACCCGCATTTCCCTTTTCAGTACTGACATGTCAAGGTGACTGAATGCCATACAGGTAATAGTGTTGTTTGACATGACTGTTTACTCCTCTCTGGTTCTGCCAGCCTCTGAAGTTACATTTTTTTTTCTTGTGGTGCCTTACACCCATCTTCAGAAAACGAATCTGTGACCTCTGACCCTGTGGGCAAGTCACCGTAACTCGTGACGCTGTCTGTTGCCTCCTCACAATTCTGAGCTATCCCTGTAGCTGTATATTCGAATGTTGTTGAAAAGCTGGGAGCAGTGCAGCCTCTTCCATCTTCCAGGGAGACAGAGGTAGGTGCTGCTCATTTGGGTCCATTGGAATGATACGTAGGATCCCAACAGGACCCCTGATTGCAAAAACGAAATACCGGTGATATGGGGAAAATTGCAGGGTCTAGGTGGCCGGGGGGGATTATCTGGATCCAGAATAGGATTTTCACACTCCAAGATCTGTAGCCCCTGGGTGCAATCGATAGTGGAGGGGTCTCTCATTAACACCCCTTCAATTATTCAGCAGAGCCCTCTGATAGGGGTGTCACTCCTGGGTGCTTCCTTCCTCAAAGCCTGACTTGTCTGTATTCCAGAGAAAAAGAGTAAATTCAGTGCATTGCTGTGGTGCTTTTTGTTTTGTTTTGGTTTTGTTTTTCTTTGAAAAGCAAACTGAGAATTTGGACAGGAAACAGTCCCCGATGATTAGCATAATTTTGCTCATAAATTTTTTCGGCAAGACTCGCGAAGACTCTCTTCTGAGCCACTGGTAATTGAACGTGCTTTGTATGCTCAAGAAGCACATTTAACGGCCTGTGAGATTATCACTCAGAAAAGGCGTCTTTGCAGAGCCAGAGCCGTAATGAAGATTAGAGACAGGTTCCGGTGGAAGACGTGGGCAGGATAACGAGCCGCAATGTCGTTTTTGGCAGAAATGGAGGAGAGCGCTCACGGAATAACTCTGTCGTGTTCGGTGCTGCCCCCTGTCTGCTGATAAGGTGTCAGGATTTAAATAGCCTACAGAACTTTAGTTCTCTTGATCCAGTGTGTATGTAAATTATATGCTGTATAGTTATACTTTCAGTATATGATGTTTTTCCTTACATTTACCTAGATACCAACTCTTTTTCGAGGTAGTAGATTTATCTTCATATAAAGGGCAGTTAAAAATGTCTTTTTTTTAAATAAGGAAATGAACATGAGCCTTTTTGAACCCCTGCTGCCATTTCACAGCTAGTTCTAGCAACTGCATGCCAGCCTGAAGCACAAACACATTTAAGTATTAAACATGGAGCCTAATTAACTTAACGAGATGGCACAAGTGTGATCACAGCCATGGTGACACGCTAGGGGCTGTGTCAAGCTGGCAGAAAAGGTAACACCGGCTATTTTATTTTAAGAAGGCCGCATTAACCACTCTCCTTGCTGCCAGGATGGCTGTGTAAACGGAAAGGTAGCTCCCAGTCTGACTGCTAATAAGTGGGTTTAATAAGGCTCGTATCCGTCACTTCTGACCGGATAGACACGTGTGCCTGAGAGGAATGCCTTTCCCATGGTAACTTGGAGATGGTCTCAGTTACCCAGCGCCACCAGCTGCTGATGGCTCAACGCCCTAACGGAGAAGCCTTCCCCATGTGATGTGCCAGCTGAAAAATGACACTGACAGATATGTGGCGGGTCGTAGACGAAGGGGTAACGTCTGGGGCGTGCTCAGATCTCGCACCCTCACTAGCATAGCATGGGTTTGCCACACGCAGACCGCCTCAGACCAGAAGCTGAATATACACTTTGTGATTTTCCTTCAGCCTCCCCGATCCTCTTTACCCCCCCCCCCCCCCCCTTCACAAGATGTAATAAAATGTAAATTTTCACTGGCATGCATTATGCTGGATTGGCATAGGTTCAGAGGTGGCTGGCCAGGGGGGTGGTCTGGCAGGGGGTGTAGGGGCAGGTGGGGGGGCAGCTGCTCCGGGGGGCCTTTGACCTTTCGTTGCTTCAGTCACGGGGGGACAATACACGACAGCGTGACCGTTAGTGGCCTATAAAAGCAGTCGATACTCAGCGCTTCGTGCTCACCCAGCACCTCTTTATGCAAAAATAAATGTTCCGCCCGGTCGGAACTGCACAGAGCAGATAGTTATTAACCCAGCTGCTCGGCTCATCCTCCTGCGTCTTAAGCGTGGCCTTTTATGGTGTTGCACACCCAGACCCCTGGGTGTGACGTGCATTTAATGATGTTTGTGAGCCTCTCCTTCGTGTGGAATGGCTTTCTGCCGCTGTATAGCGCCCCGTCCCACGCCGCGCCGTGCGGCCAAAAGGCAGCTGGTGAATAATTCATGATCGCATTTCGTCGGTTTGCTCGGAGCAGCCGGGAATTAGCGTGTCCTGCGCGCAGAGCCCATCACCCCCACGCTGTGGAGCACTCGTTCTGTAAGCGTGCCTAATAACCCCCCCCCCCCCCCCCCCCCCCCCCCCCCCCCCCCCCCCCCCCCTTTATAACTTATGTGGGTGG
>JAACJT020000021.1:12410463-12427378 GCA_009936485.2 Gymnarchus niloticus | reverse complement strand
TTGCCACTGTCACCTTTGGCTTACTCTCTGGGGACTGTGGGCCCGGGACTATGTAAAGTGCTTTGTGACCGCGCTCCATGTTAAAAGTGCTGTATAAATAAAATTGAATTGAATAGCGTCAGGGTGCCTTTGTGGAAAGAGCTCTCGTGGAGGGCCAGAGTGATCCTCTGCTTGTTTGCCTCTAGTGATCTGTGATCAGTCGCGAATCCTAGACCCGCCGGATCTGGGAGAGAGAAAGGGCCAGTCTATTATCCGGATCCAGAACCCAACTCTACGGCCAGCCATATATCACGGTTGCAAACCTGTGACTTGAATAAGGGGGAGCCATACGAACAAATTCCACTATGCTCGATTAAGCAGGATAACTGCTTTAATCTGCAGAATGTGCCTTTTATACACAAGATGGAAACTGCAATAATGCAGTCATGAAAGTGAGTCATAACCATGCACCTGCGCGTGGCCCAAGGCAATGAGGAATCAACTTCTCACTCCGTGAGGCCTTGTAACTCTCCAACGAGCCGAGGAATGGTGCTTCCTTGACATTGAATGCAGCCATTGCCTGGGGGCCACGCTGCTTGCTGTAAACTGGGCTCGTTTCCCCTTTTCTGCCCTTGCTGCCCTTGAGTTGGATGGTGGCTGCTGCTGAACACCCTAGCATGTGATTGTGAAGGCTTCTGAAATGCATATTTGGGGTGACTACAGGACAGAAAGATTGAGGTGGGTGCAATTCATAATAGGTGAGGTCACCCTTTCAGCTGTTTCTGGGAGCAGCTAGCCAGTTCCTCAGTCACTCCTTGGCTATTTAAATGTGAGGTTATGAGGTTAACTGTGACTCTGTGGTGTCACGCATCTGGGCAGCTCAGTGCTTAAGTCTTCACACTCTGAGTCTTTACAGAATTAGGAGATAAGAAGTATATGATCACAAATCTAACCAGTGTGGTACTTGAGCCAGGTCAAACGCACAGCATGTGTGCCTCCGAAAGCCTCGAAGGCCATGTGACATAACCGGAAGTTACAGCCACCACACAGACGGAACCAGCGATGGCGCTGTTCCCGCGTGTTCAGTCTGCGGAAAGGTGCCGTGTTTTCATTAACAGGCGGCCCAGTCCAAGCAGAGCGAACCACTCACATGTATAATGGGCACTTTCTCAAGGACTGTTAAAAGGGGCTGTTTGAAAAACAGACTAGATTTTCTGGCTGATAAAATTTTACACATCCTCCTGGCCAAACTGGAGGAGAAAGATAAAAGGTGGAGGTGGCAGATGGGGGAGGAGGTCTGTAAGACTCAGGGACTCATGGATGGAAGGCCATATAAGCTTTAACTGCAAAGCGACGCAGTCTCCTTCTCCGCACAAGTCCCAAAGCCCCGGATCCCTGCTGTCATCTTAGCTTTATGAAATGTTTCTTCGATTTCCCTTTTTAATTGCTCACTGCCACCCTGTCAAGTGCTGAGTCCCCCCACCACGCGTTTAGTCCGATATGAGAGATACATTCCCCTATGTTTCAGAAACAGTGCTTTTGTTACCTCCAGCCTTTGGTTTGTGAGTTTTGCCCAGACATGCTGATGTCCTGACTGCTCTGTGAGGGGAGCACAACCCGCTCTTCCTCCATCAGGCTGCAGGAATAGGTCGTATCAACACCCCTTTATCACCAGGTGCTGAGATACTGAGTGAACGAGAAGTGGGGGGTGGAACTCTGCTCTGCAAAGAACATACTGGAACATAAGATTCATGGGTACAGCAGGTGCAGAGAGTGGGCTTGTGATGGACGTGTAGGGGCCCCCTGTGTGAGGCTTCTCTGTTGAGAAAGCTTTAACGCAAGCCCTCCGTCAGTGGGGAACCCTCTGAGTCGGCTGAGTCAGACAGTCATCTGCCTTGACGATTTATGGCAATTAGACCTTAATGAGTGACAGCCTTAGACTCCACCTCCCCGCCCTGCTCTTGTAGCTGGATACCATGCATACCCAGTAACTATCAGACACACTTTTCTCAGGGGCGTAAACGGTTCTGGAAGGCAGTGGGTGTCACTTGGTTTGGTTTGCCAGCGCTGAGTTCTGAAGCGGAGGTGGATGGCCAGCGTCTTGTTTTGTCTGGTTGGAGCTGTGTAACTCTTATTACTGCCCCGTGGAGTACCCAACGTCCATTGGGTGGAAAGGCTGTGAGGGTTTGGGCCATAAAGGAAGCAACACCACACCCACAGGCAAAAACGTGGGTTCGAGTGTCGTTACTCCAAATAGAAAATAATCAGATCTGACATAAATATATAATCCACTTTTATTTTCCACCATGTACATTCAAATTAACAGCTGCTGGAAGGAAAATGAGTTTAGTCAGGAAAGCAGCAGTAACCAGTGCTAAATATCTTATTTACACAATAAAAACTGCTTATGTAAATTACCTTAAATCACTTACCTTAAATTGCTTCCAGATCACACGCGTGTACTCTCTCAAAGATTGAAAGTTTTCAGGGGAACATAAAAATGTTGGAAATTTCTGAAACTAGGCAAATGGAAGCAGAAAGCTATTAGGGTTGCATGGTCAAACGGTTTTATGTTCGATGAGATGGAACTTCTTTAATGACCTAATAACAGGAGTTAAAACAGTCGCGCTGCCTTCAATAAGCAGTTGACGACTTCAGTGTTTCCTGAACTACACTTTTTATTTTTCATGGCTGTTTTCAACCTTCATGTATAACATGAGTTTCCAACACACTGGAACACCCAAAGCTACGTTATCTCTGTTTGGCAGCGATCATCTTTGCTCACATTAACCTCAGGTGTATGCATGTCACAATGGAGTGCTTCCAAATGAAAATTATTTACCGTGTTTGACTGATGTTTTGCCATGTTTTTCTCACAATGTCGTGCTGTGTGGTTTATGAAATCCTGCTTGACTGAACCAAGCACGCAGTCCTGGCCCGTGTCGTCTCCCAGGAGACAGGCACCCGTCAGGTATGGCCTCATCCCTGCTGGTTCCTCGTTATCTCTGGTTTGCAGCACCTAGTTCAGCATGCACTGCACCGATGCCCTTACCGATGTCCTTGCCAACGCCCTCTTTGCTGGCGGGCAGGCAAGATGGCTTCCATGCTCCAAAACAACATGCCACTCACCAGCCAGCATACAGCCATCCCCTGGTTCGCCGACACCCATGTTCTCCCATCTGACAGCAGCGATCTCCACCTCCTCGACTCTGCATTTGGCGCCAGTCTCTTCCGCAGCTGTACGCAACAGCCTTACCCAGAGGTCCGGTGCAGATGGGCTCATGCCGTGGAAATGAGGAGTGTGTTCGATACGCAGGCACTGATTTCTGCACACTTCGATAACTCGCGCTTGCTTCCAGACATGACCTCCAGTTCAAGAGACTCTAATCAGCGCCCCCAGGTGTCTATGCGTGATAAAGCACAGAGCTGAACTGGAAACTGGACCGGCACCAGCGCAGCTTCAGGGAGTCGGGGGGGGGCGGTGCATGTGAGCCTCCTGTAGATCCCTTCTGGGAGAGAGTGGCCCTCCCAGCAGTCCCATAAGGGTGTCTGTACAGCTGCATGCCATGTCAGTGAGACTGATCAATAGAGTGGTGGGCTGCTAATGGCAGGTCACAGCGTTATCCAATCTACTAGCAGAGGGGGGGTAGCCTCCCCCACAGCTGTACTGCATTGCATTCAATACCAAGTGAGGGCAGACCATTACACGACCAGCATCAGCCAGTGGGACAGAACACAATGGGACTTTGTAAACAATCCAGTTCATTCTTACTTCTCGAGTGTGTGGCTGATCGGTGGTAAGAGGCTGGGCAGCTAATCCCTGGATCATGGTACGCTAACCCCACCCTCAGCTCGGTGAACTCCAGTTTTTCTTCTTTCCACACGCTGATCCATTCCTCAGTAAAGATGATGGTCACATAGAGGCAGCTCGGTTGTTTAAATGTCCTTTAAATGTATGATGCCCTTGGGGTTGCAAATTAGTGCTTAGAATGTTTTACTGACCTGCTCCTGTAAGTCTGCTCCTTAAAGTAAGATAGGATTTGCCAGTGTGATTGTGTCACCAGCTGGCATGTTAGGTGGAAAATCGAAACATTAATCACCCTATCATCAGTCAGATCATCAGACGAGAGTGCCCTAATCATTGGTAATGAATAGATGACAGAGACATTGCTGGGTAAACTGTTGCTTGGTGTGATAATGGGGGTTTTGTTTAAGGTGACAGCTGCTAGAGAATGTTTTCTGCCCAAAGATGAGCCAAGTACTGTTTTTTTTTTTTTTTTTACTGTTAAATAACTGGCTGCAAATGAAATACTTCAGAACTGGCGAGCAGCGTTCAGTTTTCCGAGATTATTTCAGGAATGCGGCTCCGAGGTGACCACAAGAGGGCGCTGGAGTGGAGGAAATAAACGGGGCTCCTAATCAAAGTCTAGTTGTTTGGTGCGCGAGACAATAGGTCTAAACGAAAAATCGGAAAGACAGATTAGTGTTAATATCATGTTTATAACAAATAAAATCTGTGATTTAAGCAAACCCAAACCCGTTACTGTAAATGCAGGACTGATTAACCTGATTTTTTCTGCTGGATCATTAGGATCGTGTATAGTTTTAATATTGGCTGACAGGATCGATTTTATGCTCTGGAGTAGGTAGCCTAGTGTATCTGTGTAATCACATCTATATGCTTTTAGTCTTTAAAATAAAATTCAATTCGCTGAGATAAAATCTTCAGGGTCTCTGGATGGTAGGATATCATTGCAGCTGTCTAGTTTCATTTCATTGGAGCACAGTGATTTCTTTGGTAGTGTGTGTGTGTGTGTGGGGGGGTATGTAGGATGGGACGTGTAATTCCCCAGTGCCTCCCCACTTCCCCGCCCTTCCTTGCCCCACACATGGGTGAGTGGCTTTATCTCCTGAACAGACTTAGTTTATCTGAAGATGTTCAGAGGTCAGCTAATTGACTAAAAAGGAGACAGATGGAGGCACTGTTTACTACTGATTACATTGAGCTTGTAAAAATGTCTCTGGAGGCAGAAGGCAGAGAGGCGGAGACTGTAAAGGACAGAGACCATGGAGAGAGAGCAACCTGCTTGGCAGGCATCCTGCTTGATCAGTTTTGGTCCTCACTGCGGGTCCTCTTTGTTCAGGTCAGCCTTAGTCCTCACTGCTGCTCCTCTAGGATCAGGTCAGTCTTGGTCCTCACTGCTGCTCCTGCGGTGTCCTTGATCTTTGTTTCTATCTTACTCCTCAGCCTTGATCATCAAGGGCTGCAGTGTTCAATGGTTTTCATCCATCTTCAAACAAATAGTAACCTCAGTGCTGAAAAGTTTACTAGCTTATTTGAATTCATGTTTATATTTTATTGAAATAAATATATTTCAATGGGCTGGCAGAACTAAGGCTTACATTTACAGTAATCCAGTCCTCCTGTATTGAGGTCCCCTGAGGAAAAGCAATGGACTGTGACACAAATTCTGACAAATTCTTGATTTTTCTATCGCTCAAGCCTTGAAACTATTTATGCAGTGACCTCTAAAAAAGCAGGTCTTGAAAAGATCTAAATCTGTCCATCATGAAGAATCCAACAGTGGGAAAATGGCTCCTGTTATTTTAATGTCTGTCATCCCTTGGGAGTCCTTTCATCTCATGGCGTTCAGCAGAGAGGCCTCTAAATATAAAGTCCTTGTAGAAGAGTGGGCTGAGCTCTCCTCACCAGATGTGCTGTGTAGGATGTGGGGAAGCACGTCTGCATTTTTAGCTTGGCTGAGGTTTCGGACTGATATCTGGCGGCTGATGGATTGTGTTGCACAGAATAGAAGCCTGTCTGATTACACTGCGCTGTTTTATCGTTTGGTTGCTTAGCAAATTGTTTTTTTTTCCTGTACCCATTAATGGAGGTAGATGGTATAATTAAGCAATTCAGCCTGAGTGCTTCATTCAGAAATACAACAAGAGCTCAGTTTAAACCGGCTGCATCTGTTACGGCCAAATGTTGCCCCATCACCTGGATGCCTGCTGGTGGGCTAAGAGCTTCTGTCTGTCTGCATCCTGCTGGTCTAGAGAGTATCTGGTCAGTGGCAGGAGTGCTGGGGTTCTCTCATTTGTGGGCTGCTGCTGCCTTTACTATAGCCCCGGGGTGGCACTGGTTAGTCCACTCTCAGTAAACCTGCTGGATGAAGAGGCCCCTGTGCTCTACAGGCATACTACAATGGACCGATATGACAGAAGGCTCTTTAAGAGGTATTCACTTGAGGGTCGCCAGCACCAAAGCCGGGAAAGGTGGAAGGGATTTTGTTATGCTACTGGGGAGTGAAGGCCACTGTGCTTGGTTGCGTGAGCATTATACCCTTTAATGATGAATTATTAATTGCGCCTTGATTTCATAAAGCCACTTAGTGGAGTGTTAAACAATGGTTCTGGAGAGAGTGGAGCTTGGCGGCCATTTTTCACCAACCCTACTAATGTCATCATTCAGGTGTCCTGAAGGAGTTGGGATCGATTCCGCAATTACAGGTAAATTCCTGTCTTAAAGCCACTGAACATAAGTCGATACACTCATGAACCAAATGGGCCACATCGGAGGGGCTCAGCTGACCCACTGGCCCACTGTTCTCCCACGCGCATCCAGTGAAATTGCTGCCAGAATTCGAGAGGTCAATATAACACCCCAGGGGCACTGAGGCGACAGGCGTGTTTTTTAGACCCAATAACTGACTGCTGTGCTTCTTTCAACATCACATCTCCCTTCCCACAGTCAGACATTCCTGACATTCATACTACCCCCTGTAAGACTTGGTTTGTGTTTGCTGGCTTTAAGTGTTGAATTGTCACTGTCACAGCTAAACATTAACAGATCTGGTACTCGATCCCAAGCCCTACCCCAAGTCACCTGTGCAAGATAGTGTTTATCATTGGTGGATGATACATTTTCTGACCATTTGAGAGAAATTTCAGAGGGAGTGACCCACTGTCTGGGACATTTGTAGTGATAGGTTTGTGTTAAGGTTGCTGGAGCCCTCTGATGACTCTGTTATTTGAGGGTGCTTGTGACTATAACTGATGGCACAGACTGTTCTGGGGAGTCATTATTAGGTGGCACTGGAAAAACAAATCACGCTGTTGGTTTTATCTTTGTGTCTGTTGGCATTGTGTAACACCATCACATAAAGCTGCCTGGCTAGGGATCACAGCCAAAAGACCCCTGGAGGAGAAGGAGACACGAAGTCATGCAGCTCACATCTCCACACAAGCAAGTTAGCAGGGGTGGGATTTCCTGTCTCAATGAGGGATTTGTTGCCTAGGAGAGCGATGACTTTGGGCAGTGTAAGCTCAGTACATTTTCAAAGACAGATGAGGTATCTGGTCGATGGCCTGCAAAAGGCAGAGTGTGACTTTTTCATCCTCGTAGTCGGGTAGCTGAGACGTTTTTTTTTTTTTTTCTTTTTCTTCTCTCGATTGCATTTTCCACAAGTTTTACCTCCAGACAGCTTGCTCTTAAACGCCGCCTCTTAACTGACTCCTCTTGCTTTGGAGTGAGAATTGGTTTCATAACAGCAGTATTCATACAATTTTTACAGCTATTATGAAACGCACGGCCACTACCATACAGGACCTGTGCTGCTTCCTTCCAATCACCTGATTCCAGCAGTTTTCAGCCCTGAGGGTTCTGACCCACCTTCCCTGCGAGCTTCTCTATGGAGCTTCAGCTGAATGCACAGGCACCTTATTTAAAGCTGCCACTGCCCACCAATGGCCTATTTCAGGAGAGCTGGGACTTCAAACCGAGGTTCTTGCTGGCTTTACCTGTGCTACTGTCTTTCAGCTGCCATTCACTGTACTGGAGGTTGGCTCCAGTATACATGGGAACTCAATGCTAGAGGACCACCGTGCTGCCCCTCAATTCAGGGTAAATGAGCATCCATCTTCCTTTTCTTAGCATCACATATTTATGACCCCTTTTACCATGATTACCAAAGTGCTCAGAAAGACTCCCAGGCTGCCCGGTAAATACTGGCTTGTTTGATCAGCGATACGACAGCACTAAGGATTCACCGCATCCATAGGAACCTTGGCATGTAAGCCAGAGTCGCGGGGTGCCCTAGGTCCAAGTGCCCGCGGAGTTTTGCCAAACCCATTGTCCCTGCTCCGTCTTGAGCTGCTGCACTGTAAAGATAAGTTGTTCTCCACAGTCACGTTTCCCTTTTAATAATTCACACAGGGACTAAGGCAAGGAGGTCTGCACATGAACACAGATGCGCACACCCTCACTGTGCATGCATTTGAATTTTAGGCACATTAAACGTATGCTGATATCCGCAGAGCACAGATCTCTCAAAAAAATCTGAGGTCTGTGCCTTTAAGTGTAGTTGCACACACCCCCCCACCCCCAGAGCTGTGTAGTAGCTTCCCATTTGTCACATGTGAGACGGCACACACAGGCAGCGGTACAGTGTGTGCCATGTGCAGGGATTGGCCCAGATCCCTGTCAGTCAGCGGTCCCCACTGTACTGCCGGCAGGCTGGCTCCACTCTGGAAAGAAGGATGGAGCTGCCTTTTCCGGACGGGTAGCTTCTGACGGCTGTGTTCCCGGCGCCTGCCCTTGAAGGCCGGGACACTCTCTGCATCGGCCTCTCCTCTCCTCTTTTCGCCTCCTCAGGGTGTTTCTTCTCCCTCTCCTGCAGTTTTTCACCCCGTCCTCTCGTGGCACCGCCATGGGGGGCTCGCCATGCTGAGTGGGGGAAGGGAGGGTCTCTTTGAGCTGGGCGGCCGGCTCCAGCAGCAGGGCGAGTCGGAGGCAGCACTTCGCTGCTTCCTCAGCTGCCTGCTGGGGCTGTCGCACGTCCACAGCTTCCCCTCACTGCCCAACTGCCTGCACCAGGTGAGCCGTCCCTGCCTCCGCCTCTGCCTGCACCCTCGCCGGGTCACGGAGGCATGCCCGACTTTGGGATGCCACTGTCGGGTCGGGTTGGGTTGCAGTTCTGTGAGGGGGATGAGCAGATGGATGGATGGATGGATGGATGGATGGATGAATGGATGGAGGAGTGAATGAGCTCTTGCACAGGTGTATCTTCTCTTGAGTTCTTTGCCGTCACGGTGATACCAGGAGCCACGCACATGCAGTTTAATGTAATGCTCAGTGTTTCTCAGGTTTAAAATGTTTTCATTGCCATGCCTTTTTTCCCTGATCTTTTTTCCCAGAGATGACCTTGAGATGAGAATGTAGCCAGTGTAGTTAAATATGTCACTTCAGGCTCCTTATGGTTATTATAACTTTGAGATTATGGCTATACCACCAGGCAGTGCTGATGTAAGGTATGTTTGCTTCATGCTTTGATCTGCAGCTGACCAGAAGATTGAGAAATCTGCTTGTGAAACAAAGTTCTGACCAGAATGAAAATGTGTAGGAAGGAGGAGTGTTTATCTCCCTGTTCCGAGCCTCATGCTTGTAGGCGTCTGTCTTCCGGGACTTTCCATGGTCCTGCCAACTGCACGTGAACAGACAGAAAGGCAGACCCTGATAAAGAGTAAGCTGAGAGGGGCTTGACGGGGCCCGAAACAGGCTTCGTGTGACGTCCCACGCATGGCACACATTTGGCAGGCGGTGCAGTCAAAAGTACTGTGACGTAAACGCCAAAACATCTGCCGCTGGATGGTGGAAGGTAAACAGGAGTGCTATCTATAGCCGGCCTACTGGAGGGACTGTGACGGCACTGCTGACTCGCTGCCCTGCTCCGCGTGGTAGGTGCCGTCAGCCTGCGCGTGCATTCCGTCTGCTGGAGCAGCTCGGGAGAAAACGTCAGCAAGTCTGGGCTCGTCAACCCTGTTTGCTGTGCTCGGCAAGGATTGCGTCTCCAGTTTCGATCTTCAGCTCAATGGTAGACATGGCAGTGGTTTCTCACAGTGTTAGCGTTGTGACCTCAGCTGTGAATGACATGCATACAGACTCACACAGAGCTCCAAAATCAACTATGTGACACACACCCCCTCCCCTTCCTCTTGCAGATTGCTGAGCTCTTCATCCAGGAAAAAAACTGTATCCTTTTCGTGGCAAACAGGCTGTAGAGGAAGTTATCCCGGTAATGTTTTCGTGATCCTCCCGGTGCGGGGCTCTTACATGCTGGGCAAGCGGCGGTCGCATGTTAGCGCCTGTCCTTCTGCAACCAGCGCATGGAGGCTCATGTATCCTCATAACACGGTGCCGACTGGCCATGTCCCGCTCTGGTCGTGGACTCCTGATGACATCAGGCTCCTTGGCCTTGCCGTTTGGAACGGTGTCAGGAAGCTCACCAGAGAATATCGCTCCCTGCGGGTCACACAGTTGTGCTGTGCTCTCGTTTTGACATTTTCTACACCTCAGGAAGACTTTTTGTGCTGAGGACAGCTGGAGATGCCGTTTTAGAAGCGCTGAGTCTGGCTCTTCCTATTGGTCGGCTGGGCGTTCCTACTGAGGCGGCTGTTTTACCTGGAGTTGTTAGCGTGGCTCCCGGGGGCACCGTGGAGCTGGCTGGGGGGGAGGAGCCACAGGCTGTCCATCCTGAAGGTCACACCATGCTGGTTCACCTCCATGGCAACATGGCCAAGATCAGCAGGGACCAACAGCCCATGTCCCGTCCCCCCCCCCCCCAGGATACAGGTATTTAGGACAGGCCAGTGTGTAAGAACACAAAGGTAATTTTTAGAAACGTGTAAGTTGGTTTCAAGCCAGGTACTACAGCTGTGTGTGTGTGTGTGTGTGTGTGTGTGTGTGTGTGTGTGTGTGTGTGTGTGTGTGTTTGTTTGTTTGTGTGAGATGTAGTAAAAATAGCCCAGGTTATGAGGTGACTGGTCCCAGAATGAATGATTATCCATCTCGTGTTGCCAGGTGCAGTGGATATAAACCCTGTGTGAGTGGAATGCTGGGTAAAGTTGCACTCAGAGGTGTCCTTATGCACCTTGGGGGCTTTGAGGCTCGATGGAATTGTTCATACCTTATATTTAGCAAGAGGCTTGTGTCATTGGGTCCTGGGGGGTAGGGGTGGAGTGATGTTGAGGATTAGCGCCTACTCTGAGACCTTGGAGTTCTATCCAAGTAATATACTCGACAGGAAAAGTAAGGGCCTCTGCCCCTACCTTACATGGGCATCAGACTGCTAGTCTTTGTCCTGACATCACCATCATTATCTTCAGCAGGAATCTCAGATTTCTTATATTTTGGCTTAAATGTGATTTCCTTAAGTCCAACCAAAGGTACCTCAGGAAATGAATGCAATATTCCCATTATTAATGCAGTCACATATTCATAAGGAAGTAAAAGAAGAAAAAAACTGATCTAATCCTGCTTCTGGGGCTGGAGAGCACAGTTTGGTGAGTGTTAATCAAAAGGCGTTAGCATTAGCTGGCTAGCCAGGAGACATGGATTAGACCATAAGTAATCTGCCAGATGGACTTGCACCTTTAGAAGCTTTGTTTAATTAAATAATAATAGATCCCATTGCCTTTTCCACGTTAGGCCAGATTGGGAAGAGGGAAAGATGAAGTGGACATTGGGATTATAACTTATTATTTTAATCACTGTGCCTGGAAGTCTTCGCTGTCAGTAATCAATTGGTCTGAGTGCCATTCTGACTACGTTCCAATGGGCCGTCCTGGTTAGGAGATAAAAATAGGACAACAACACATAGCTATGCCTGGTCCTGTTTCCGGGGGTGTTAAATAGGGCCCCTTCCTCTATTAAAGTTTAACCCGAGAGCTACAGGCCAGCAAGAGCTTGAACGAGACGCACAGGGTTTTTGTAGGGTACACATAGCCAGCAGTGAGATTACGATCCGGAGCACTGGCCCAGCTGCCAGAGCAGGAGTGTGGTACTGCAAACTGGAAAAATACACTTCAGATCCTTCAAATCTAGGTAGGGTTTGATCTATATATTTCTGCGCAGGTTTTTTTTTTTTTTTGTGATTGTTCTTTAATGTCCTTGTTATTCTGAGAAATTATTCTCTTTTTGGATGGTGCTGAAAGAGGCTTGTATTAATTAAAACTAGCATTCTCCTCAGTTCTGTGATGATTCGAATATCTGAGTTATTTGATTGAGGTGACGTTCAAGCATGTTCAATATCTGTGAATCATGTGGTCCTGTTTAGTGATATGTTTATGCACCGGACAGCGAGGGAAGGAAGGATGGAAGATAAGAGATAGAAGGAAGAGAAAGAATGCAGGTAGAGAGGGAGGGAGGGAAGGAAGGAAGAGGAGGAAAACTTTTTTTTTTTTTTCCCCTTCCTGTGCATTCCTGGTATCTGGATTGGTCACTCAGGTTCAAGGAAGATAGCATGGTTACCATGACTACCCAGCATGGGAGGTCTGCAGGACAAGTTGATAATGGTCCTTTCTGTTGGGAGCATCCCAGGGAGCTGACCCTCTGGCTTGAGGTATCTGGGGGGCTCAGCATAGTCTGTTTGAGATGTCTACATCTGTCGAAGCAGACCACTCAGATCAGCCGTCTGTGCTTCTTCTGGGGACGTCACGGTCTGAGAGAGACAGTTTGGGGCAGCCAAGACGTGCGCGGTCAGAAACTCCATCCCGGAGTGATAATATAACTGTCTACTCCTTTCCCTTCCAGGAAGAGATCTGGATTACCCCTCCTCTGCCCAGTGGTGTTGTCTTACGGGGGGGCTGTGTGTTAGCTCAATGTGGGTCACGTGCCGATTTTTCACTTATAAATGTCACATCCGACATAACAGTAGGCCGCATATGACTTGTGTGAAGGACAATAGAGTATCCTCGTAGCAGCAGGGCTATGGCCCTCCACCTCCCTATAGGTGTGGCAAAGAGAGCCTGCCTCCTTCCTCCTTTCTGCAACGTTCCACGCAGGAGTGGACAGCAGGACAGAGCACCAGCTTGCACCAGCTTTATCCCTTGACAATGTAATCAGATGTGAAGGCGCTGCAGTTCATCCAGGCAGAGAAGATGTTCTATGAGGTGGCACTGATTGAACTCACCGCCCTCCAGGGGGCAGCAGGTAAGTCCACCCGGGACCCTGCTTCCATCACAGCCTCTCAGGGTTCGAGAGATGAGGCCCACCTCGCCTGTGACTCTCCAGCGGCTCATTGGGCCTGTACAATCCCAGGCATGGTCACTTTTTTGAAACGGCTTTTCTCTTGGGGAATTTGAGATGTGTCTTGGGTAATGCAAGGCCTTGTGGGGCTTGTGTTGCTGCTGTTAGTGTAGACGCGAGAGTTTCTTGTTTAGGTTTTCAGCTGTTCTCCAGTCTCTAAGCGGGCCTTGGCAGTCCTGCTAGGACTCGCAGAACGAGCGCGGCATGTGTGCCGAGATCTGCATGGCATTCCCATCCCACACCAAACTGGAGTGTCTTTCGTCTGGATCCAGCGGCTAGCCTACGGCTTTCCCCTTCTCCCAAGCAGCCCTCCCCGAGGTCCAGCAAAGGGGGCCTACCTCCTCCCTAGCTGAAGGACATTAAACATCCTGTTAAACCAAAAGCACAGACAAGACAGTGGTTAACGGCATTAATGTGATAGTGCTCTCTGGCACTGCGCCGGCCCTTTAATGTACTGCTGGCCAGGGCCAATCGATCACCGGCTCCACGATCCATGAGGGACCGGCCCGCTGTATGGGGCTGGGACTTGCTGACGCTACAGCTTGCGCTTGTGTGAAGCACCAAGGAGGCTGGAGGTGCCCAAGACAAATGGTCCTGCTGTGGTTTACTTGATTAAGGGCTTCTCAGCGCCTCTGAATCAGCACTTATTCTGCCCCCTGTTCCATCTTCTCTGCCCCTCTCCTGTTTTTTTGGGGGGGGCGAGTCATGTGACCACAATGTATGGTGTCTCATGAGAATCTGAGTCTGCACCTCGCCGGTGAAGAACAAGATGCTTTGCATACCGTTTGGGCCAGACTGTGTGGGTGGCATTTCCCTAGAAATTTTCCTCGTGTGCCGATTAGAGATCTGTACACTGCCCCCCCACGCCGGCACGGTCCACATACCTGGCAGCGGCTTGGTGCCCACATACAGGATCTGGTTTCTTCGGTCTGCCAAGCTTCAAACTGCCGGGTCCGGGCTGCAGGCTCTGATTACATGGTTGCATCCGTCACAGGGGCACAGGACACGGCTACTCCGCTGAGCTCTGCTGCATGGGACCGACCCGAGGAAGATCTGTTGGAGCTGGCCTCCCAGGCACAGGACTACGAGAGACTGGCCCAGCTGTGCATCATGAGCAAAAGGTAGGCCCCGCCCACACAACCCCATGCCCTGCCCCCACACCAGCATCGACGCGTCAGGTGTCGCAATGCCAGGTCTGACTGGGCCAGGGAATGAACGGATCCCTCAAGCGCCCGATTTAAATGCTTCCCTGATTTTGCTAATTAGCCATCAGCCTCAGGCTGAAGTTCTTAACGAGCTACAGCATGTGGGCACAGCATGGCCGATGGGATTAACAACCACACAACTAAAGGGGTGGGGTTGTGTGGAAGGTTGGGCCGCATTCTGGGTTTGCTTGGTGGGTTTTATTACTGGGGTTTTTTTTTTTTTTGCGGGGGAGGGGGGTGTTACTGGTGCTCCTCCATCCCATAACTTTGGTGTTGACAAATAGGAATGTATTCATTCACTTTCCTTGAGTTTTGGTTTCATTTGCACTTGTCTGTGATGTAACACCTAAGCCTAATCCTAGTAATCCTGTGAGATGTATGAGCAGCAATAACTGTGGGGCATAAGGTATGTCTGATGTTTCCGGGTGATGGGAGAGATGTGGCTTTGGGCTGATACCCCCCCAGCACTTAAGAAATGGAATGGAAATTCCCTCTCCTCAAGCAGATTGGGACTGCATCCTTGGCCACAGACAAAACAAGCAGTTCAACATTCAGGTTCTAAGAGACTAATGTAAATGTCACTTGTACTGCTACTTTTGAGGTACCTGTCTTTCTGGACCATCTCATTCTGGGGCTGTTTTCCCTGATTTCCTTTGGTGTCGGAGAAAGAGTCAACATTTAAGAGCTATGCTGTGATTGGCTGGGAGGTTTCCCACTACCTGTTCCACAAGGCCAAGGGCCTTTTAGGCCACTCTGAGGACATCCTACTCCAGCCAGGCCATACATGTTCACTCCAAGTATGTCTGTGTGCCGTTGCCACACGAGGGCCGGTCCGTTCATTCTCAAGCTGGGCGGAGCCAAATTGAGCCACTTCTTTCTCCGATAGCACCGATAGCATCAGGCTGCGGCCACACTCGTATCCGCTTCTTGCGGCGCCCGCAGGAAGTGCGTCTTTAATGTTTCAGTGGCACGGAGGGCCCATCCTGCAATAGCCAGGGTGCCAGGAAGACGACGATCGGATGTCGAGCAGAATACTTTAAAAAAAAAAAAAAAAAAAACTCACCCGACACCCAGCTATTACTTATTCAGGACACGGGGTTTGGCACCTCTGCCGCAGCGGGTATCCGGCACACCAAACACGTGATGGAGGTGACAGACGGTACCAGGAGCTCTGGTTCTTGATGTGTATGAGCCGAGTGTTGGGGTTGGGGGAGTATCACAAAGGTTCAAAGGTGAAGTGTGTGGAACTCAACCTTGGGCATCACGCCTGCTAGGCAGTGCTTGCTCTTTGGATCGTTGCTCCTGCCTTTGGCACCAGGGGAAGATTTCCACTGACACACTAATCAGGACTCTGTCCACTTGCCAGGGATCCTCTGCCAGGCTGCGGAATCAGGGCTGCGTGGCTCGGGGACGAATCAGGGCACAGTGGGATTCATTAAGCTGATTCATTCAGTCGCACTCGGGACTGATTTCACCAGCGCATTTATCTGAAGCAATGACATGCTCACACGTTTAACAAACTCCACTGCTTTCTTTAAGAAGTCAGACCGGATCAGGCCTCTTACTGTAGCTGATGTTCTGGCCAAAATGAGCTGGCCTGACATTGCCACTGTGGTGAAAATCATAACCTAGCCTCTGACCTCCAGTGCCAGGAAGTCCATCCAACAAATGGTTAGTCTTATTTTAAATAAAAACAATAATAAAAGCAGCGGGAGAGAAACCCCTGGGGTCCAGGAAGGCAGAGCCAGGAAAGGGTGAGCAGAAAAGGAGAATAGGAGGTTTCCTGTGACAACAGGGGTGTTCTGAGGACTATGCCGGGACACCGGACCTCTGCACGCACAAGGTGTTCATCAGACCCTAATTACTGCCGGATGGGGGTCTGAGAAGGGTCCATCTGCTCAGCGAAGACCCCTGGGGGATCTGGGAGGAGGGGACATGGTCACAGTCAACTGGGGCCAGTGTAGCGAACCACCTTGACATGCTGACCCTGTGCAGTGCACTGGGACCACACTCACATATGGTGGGGATGGAGTCCATTGGTAGGATGTGACATTCTCTCGATTCTCCTTTCATTTCAGACCCCACCTGGCTCTGGAGTACAGCGGTAAGGTAGGTAGACATGCCCTCAATGCAGCTTCTGCTGAAATCCACAGCTTTTTACATCCTTCATTAAAGAGACATTACAATACTTAGTCACATCATGTGACTTGTGGCTTTGTGTTTTCTTGCCATACCATCGTATATTTCTGTGCCTATAATGACTTCAGCCTTTTAATGACTTCTGGTGGAAAGCAGTGGCTGATGTACATTACTGTTCAATGAACCTATGAGGAAGCAGTGTTTTGGGTTTGACCCACCCCTCTGTCTGTCTCAGGCCACTAAAATCCATCAGAAAGCTTTTGGTAATGACCACCCCATCACCACTAGGAGCCTGGAACTTCTCGCCTCCGTCTATGCTGAGATTGGGAAGACCGAATACTCAGGTACACAGCCACTCTCCCTCTATATCTACATCAAGATAAGTACGACCAAGTACTCAATTACTTGGAAACACAGCCACACTCCCTCTACATCTACATCAAGACTAGTAAGACTAAGTACTTGACTACTCGGATACACAGCTACACTCCTTGTACAATCTCACCGG
>JAACJT020000021.1:12396853-12410363 GCA_009936485.2 Gymnarchus niloticus | reverse complement strand
GATCAGTAAGACTAAGTACTTGACTACTCGGATACACAGCCACACTCCTTGTACAATCTCACCGGGATCAGTAAGACTAAGTACTTGACTACTCGGATACACAGCCACACTCCTTGTACAATCTCACCGGGATCAGTAAGACCGAGAACTTGAGTGCTTGGATACACAGCCGCACTTCCACAACATTTACACCGAGATCTGCCAGACTGAGTACATGAAACCATGCTGTTTTTACATATGATGCAGGGCAATGGTGCTGTGCCTTTTATGAAAGGGTACATTCCTTACTCTTAATACAGGATCCATAAAATCAGAGTATTGGCAGGTTGAGATCCCAGGTAGTATCCAAGTGCACCTGGGATACTTGAAAGGATTCAGTCGTGTCATTGCATTGCGGTGCAACATTTTAAACTGCATCAGGTGCTTCGGCTTAAACATCCACCATGTAGATAAACCACAAACATCTGACTAATACCAGTAACATGGCCTCATTGTGTGCATGCCAGGTGAGGGATGCTCCAGTCTGTGCGATGATGACGATCTGCCACCCGGCATACGATTCCCCGCTCGACGGGCAGACTAGCACACCACTCCCCCTTGACAATGCATGCAGGCAAACAGCTGGCCTCCTTTAATTTCACAGACAGTTTCAGAATGAACTTTTAGCTCATTAAGACCCCATTCCAAACTGCTTAAATTCCACTACAAGTATCATTACACATGCAAAGCTATTAGTGGGTCCCCAGAGGCGTGGCGAGGCCATCTTACTGTACGTTTCATTTCTCTAGCAGCATTAACACAGCTCGCTTTGCCCAAGCGAGTTACAGAGGCTAAATGGGATGAGTTTGTTTCTTTCCGGCTGCGTGCGCTACCCCCAGCACACAGCCTCCATTAGGGTGGCTGTTAAACGTACAGCAGTGTGCCATAAGGATCCTTTGGGGTTCCTGAGGTGGACGTGGCCCCCCAGCATGGCCTCCTGCACATTTAGAGCAGATCAGGGCTTGAGGCTTAGAGCCTGGGGCTGCTGGGTAAAAGAGAGGAATTCTGTGTTCCCTGCTGGCAGAGGTGTACGCCATGACATTCAGCAGAGCGACGGATGGAGTCAACAGAAAGATAAGTATGTCTTTCCTCAGAAGCTCTTTGTTCTTAGCTTTGCTCTGCCTGACAGATTGAGGTCAGTATTTTCTGGAGCCTTCCTGCTTTGCTAGCAATCTGGAAAGAACATTTCTTTGTCTATTTTTAATCCAGAAGGCAAAGCTCTGGGTACTCATCTCACAGATAATGACTGTCCTTAATGCTTGTAGTGTACTTCAGGCCATCTGTGAAGATGGCAAATTGGCAGGGTGTGGTAGGGTTGGGCCGTGGGGTCACCCATAGAGTGGAGATCGATGCAAACAATGCTTGGTTTCACTGTTTCCTCAGGGCCGCCTGCGAGGTGTGCCCAGGCAGCGTCCGGTTTTTGACCCAGCGACACCTCAAGGTTCTTGCATCGTTCTGTTCACTGAGTGCCATCTGTCTTACTGCTTCTCCTGTTCCAGACTCCCTCGGCCAGTGTGTGACAGCATTGTCAAAGACGCTCACCTCCAACAAACCCTTCGACCGTACCTCCGGCAGCACCGCCTCCACCCACAGGGAGCGGCGCTCTGAGGTCCGGCACCATCACAGGAAGGAGCCACACCCCCCACCGGAAGTGCCAGTGCCCAAGGTATGTCTGCCTCATGCCACTGGTGCACCCCTTTAATAATGAAAATGTCACCAATGTCACTTCATGGCTATGAAAGCAAGGCTTGTTTTGAGTTCAGTAGTGGGTTTCAGCTCATTAGTACTGAACTCCCTAGTAGCTGGATTTTAAGCTACTCTGAGCAGTTGATATCAAGGCTCTCCTGACTTTTTAAAAGCAGTTTCTGAGCACTGCACTGCTATTAGACACAGTGGGTTCAGGCCTCAGCTGACAGGCCAAGAAGCTGACACCCACCCCTGTAAACCCCTGTCTGGCTCCACAAGCACAGAGAAACACTACTTAAAAGTGGCTGTTGTCCATGTAGCACAGTGAAGACCCTCTTCCTCTGTTCGCCTTCTCGCTGAACTGCTGAGGAAATCCAACACCATCAGTGATGTTTTGTCACATCTGTGGTCCTCCAACCTTCAACTATCTCACCCCCCAGATCTCCACTTGCAAATTTCCGCCCTCCATCCTGAAGCGGACCAACCTGAGCAGCAGTGACACAGAACCCACCCTCAAGCGGAAATCTGAGCGGCGTGTTCGCTTCAGGGAGCCAGAGAACATTGCACATGGTAAGATCTGGCGAGAAGTCAGAGGGCAAAGGTTAAGGGATGCGATCCAGACCAGCAGGTCAAGTCAGCTTCTTGATACACTGTAATTTTAGTGCTGTGTGTCAGTACATAGAATCAGGCGTTTAATCCAAGTTACTCAGAAGCAGTCAGTGCTGCCACCTGGTGATGCACAATCGCCACTGCAGGACAACTCCCCGCTTCGTGCGATGATACCTTACAGACCAGTGCCAAAAAGAGTATTGCTTTCCTCCTGGATCTGAACTGGACATCCTGTAGAAGAAATATAATCTGTAAAGATGAAACTCGTTCCTGTAGCGATACACAGTACCAGTCTCTAGTCCTGGGCCCAAGTCCCCATGTAATGTCATACAAGCATATGGTACCTGGTATGGTTATAAGCTGCTAAGGAACGTGAGAATAAAGACAAACTAGAGAGAAGAGCAGGAGGAACCCTAACCTCCCCGGCCACAGGGAGGAAAGAGGCCTACATCTCATCCTGCATGCAGAAAACATTCTTGAGAGGCCGAGCAGTAACTCGCAATGGTGGGTGACTGCTCTGTGGAACCTACTGCCGTTTCCGTGCTCATCCTCTATTTCCTGGACGGGTGCCCCAAATTGCAGCTGTTTCACAGGTAAGAGGTACACTCCCTGCAGTACGGGTGTGTGTCGCTGGCCGGGGGCATCCATCCATGTCTACTGCCACACTACAGGGCTGCGTGTGCTGCGCCCCCCCAACCTCTGCTTCATTTAGGGATTTCATTGATAAGCATGAACCATTTGGAAAAGTATTGAATGGAAAAAAAAAAAACTTTGGTAAAATCTGTACCTGCGCTCAAAGTCTGAGATGTGAGTTTATGGGTCATGTGACGTGTATCACGTGATATGTGGTTGTTTTAAAAAAAAAAAAAAAAAAAAAAGTGACTCTGAGTCGTAATGGCCGCTCTGAATGCATGATAAAAAAGAATGGACATTAAAGATAAAACCATAAAATGTAATCAAGCCCTGGTGTGTGCTTCACCATGGCAGAGATAAAATCACACTGCTGGAACGAGACAAGCAACCCCCAGGGTGGTGCTGACAAGCCCCGGGGTAACTGCTCTTCACCTGGATGGGTGTGCTCTGTGCTTTAATACGAGCCATTATGTTTGAAACCGTGAATAGCAAATGATGGGTTAGAGTCCCACCCCCATCCCGTGCTGCTGTGTGTGTGTCACACAGCTTCTACTGCGCTCTGATCCAGGACAGATGCATGACTCCCCGTCCCTCCCCCATAAACAGCACCTCCTCTTGGTCTGTGTAACACTGCTTTTCGTTTGGTTTTCCGCTGGTTAACAGTGGGCATGACTGTAACGTGTGCAAATGTCCAGCAGAGGGCCCCCTTCTGTGACGCACACAGCAATTCTGGCTGCCTCCCTGCTTAGTGGGTTAATTCTGACTTACAGGGTACGATGCATCTCATGGCCGAGTGCACCTAGCGCCACTCGCCTGCCTCTTCCTGCTGCTGTCCATCCTGGGGGTGATGCTGTACTGCACGGGCCGACGGCGTCCCCTGCGTACCTGTGAGGAGCTGGAGACCGTCCTGGCCATCTGCGTCCTGCAGGTGAAGCAGGTGGTGTGGGGCTGCTGGGTCTGGCTCACCATGCAGTGACCACAATCCACCAGCAGGGGGAGGCCTGGAGCACACCCCACTCTGCACCTGCCACTTGACCAAAGTTTGCAGGGGGCAGGAGCCTCGCGCACAGGTGTTTCTTACACAGTGTCAGCAGAAGGAGCTGTGCCAGGCATATTAGGGCTTAAACTGTATTCACTCACCCACACATAGAGAAACACACATGTATTCCCAGAATGATGTAGCTGTTATGGATGTGTAAATATTTTAGCTGTGGATATGTCATGTTTAAGTTTTTAGAGAACTAGAAACTGTGGTACTTAAAAGCTTATGCACGTTACTAAATTATAAAACTTCATTTGCTTGCGTTGATTTTGTGTAAATATTTTACAAATCCAGTACTGTACTCTAAATGTATCGACCCACACTATTGGAATAACCAGAATTTCCGGTACACGTTAAGAAAGAGTAGCTATGCTGTGGAGTTAAGAAATGGCATAACAGAGAGTGCAGAAAACCTTTCAGAGGCTGTTACCATGAAGATCTATTAAAACAAGCACAAACGCCACGCCTTTAGGTAGTAGCAACGGGGGCAAAGTGGATTAAACTTCAGTGGGTCTGTCTGATCGGGTCAGTATTCGGATCCCTCCCAGCTACTCCGAGATCGCCAGCAGCCAGCATCCCAGTGTGATTTTTATACACGTTACGTGGGTCATGGGTTCGTCTCCAATGCAAGGAGCCCAGGTGAATCGGACGGCACCTGTGCCTTTAATGGTTTCGCTATTTGTAAGTCTAATTAGTGGAGTGACACTCAACACAAAGGTGTGTATGTAGTGTGTATAATCTGTATTGTTCCATTGTATCACATCCTGCTTCCTTTGATTTGCAGCCTGTATAAACTACACTGTGTTCATCTTTGTTTATTTTTGTTCCGTTTGGTATTCAGGTTATTGCACTATTATCAGATGCTGTTTATGCTCTATCTATCTATATATATATATATATATATATTTTTTTTTTTGGGGACTGGTGAACCGCTGTGAAATATGAAGGCAAGCACAGTAATAGCATCACAACTAAAATGTCATATCCCAGTTGAGCAATATGTGACAAACTGCGGTCAGAGCCAACACCTGAAAGGCTCCTTTTCTGAAGCCCTGTCTGTACCGTCAAGGTTTATATACTCGGAAAAGCAATAATCACTTCCAGTAAAATGTCCAAATATGTATGTACGCTACTGTGTGACGGTGCCCACTTGCGTGAAGTGGAACCAGCAGGTGTCTTTCAATGAGCACGTCCTCAAAGACTGACTGCTGTTGACAAACTTAACGATCATGAAAACACCCACAGAGCCACTTCTGATTATAGCCATATAAGACTTTAATTAAAGAGCAGTAATACATGTGACAGTTCTAATAATATTTGTCATAACAGGCTTCAGGGAACAGACTGGGACAGTGTGGCTGGAAGCCTTTCTACAAACTCAGAGCAATACGATGCGACAGCCGTATGTTTTGCACACAAAGCTGCGTGTGGCGTGTGTGCGGGCCGGCATCGGACTTCCCATCAGTTGGGGGGCCTGCCATGACCCCCCCCACTTTTCTCCGCCCCTGTCTGTGTCTCACTGCTTTTGGGATGCACACAGTCCCTTTTTAAAGTGCCTTTTCTTCAACTTTTGTTTCATTTCCCTTTTTTAAAAAATTTTTATTTAATTTTTTTCGTTTGGATCATTTTAAATAAAGAATTGGCAGTGCAAACACATGTAGGAGAGCATGGCGTGTTGTATGTGCACAGTCTGGTTTGTCTTGGGGGGGGGGGGGGGCAGACCTAACGTGGCGGCACAGAGCGACCATTAACAGAAACGTGGTGGAAGACGGGGTGGGGTTACAGGACAAGTTGCTGGACCATAAAGCAGAAAAGTCCAGGGCTGAATGCTGAATCTCTTCAGGAAACATCAGCTCTGGAGATTGATTAAAGGTGAAACTCACCACCACAGCTTCCAGGTAAGCCAGAAATATCACCATTATACCACTATCATTGCCTACTCGCACTGGGAGAGGCAAGTGGATATTGGGAAGGTCTCCGGCTGCTGTTTAAGGACTGGGGGCTAGCAAGAAGGCTTTTTACTTCCTACTTGACTGGATCATCACTTCCTCTCAGAACTGATAGCTCATATGGAAATGAAGAGCACTAATGCATCCAAAGCTAAACTTCACATCAAAGAATTCACACAGACACACAGGAAGGGTGGAGAAAGCACAGCTAAACAACACGTTCATCTGTACAGCTTTTTACACGCCACTGTTAGCCAGCTGTGTACATGTGACACGGCTAAAGCAGGCACTACACACACCTTGCTGCTGCATGCAATGCACTCCACTAGGGGGAGTCTATGGGCCACGGACTCAGCCAGTAAGAATGCCCATCTCCAAAAAGGGGGTGGAGAGGCGTTGTTTACAAACTTCCTCCAGCCAATCTCCACCTTCTGTTGGGGGTCAATCCAGAGTGCGGCTGGTTCACTTCCCCTTCCAAGACGGCATGATGTGATGCGTGGCTCAACCTCGGATCATGGGGGAGGGGTGTAGGGGGACTCACTGACCCACAATTCGCAGAGAGACAAGGAATAGCAACACAGTCGCTCTTTAGCCCTTTTGTGTGTCTCCTGAGAAGTGGAGGTGGGGTGGCTGGATGGTATGGTTTTATGATGTGTGTGTGACCCAATGAGATGTATACCTAGGGCACGACCCCACCCCCCCAGTCAGTTTTCACAGGAAGTTTGTAAGCAACGCGAACGCCCCGCCTAGATCACGGCACTCTTGTCATCGCCATCGGAGAGGCGACGGGCGCCGCGGCCCAGCAGCAGCTCCTTTTCCCGCACCAGGCTGTCCAGCAGGTCCTCCTGGCGGTAGTTGTGGTAGACCTTCAGGAAGGCCAGCACCGCGATACCCAGCCAGGTCAGCCAAGCTGCCCAGAGACCGAACTGCAGAATACAAAGCCGGCCTCCAGTCATCGTCAATCACATCCCGCCCCCAGGTCAGTCCGTGTCCACTCTTCTGTGCTGCTTATATGTATTACCCATGATGCCTCAGCTGCAACAATGCATGTCAGTTGCAGTGCGTGCAGCTTGAGTCTGACACTTTTTGGCCACATGGCTTTGTGGTAGAATTATTCACACACAGCAGATATTTAACTATGTATTTGATCAGGGCCGCTGACTGGGGGGGGGGGGTGTTAATTAAAGGGCAGCAAGCTAGCAGAGGTGTTTGACTGGCCTATGCGAGGATGGCCTTACCTGTGCAATGGCAAACTGGTCATAGTAGGAGGAGTTGTCAAGACCAAGTTCCAGATCGATGTCCTGCATATCCTCACAGCTGGAGGAGAGGACCAAAACGGAGGGTGGGGGTTAGATTCCAGGGTCTGCCCTGTGCTTGCGGTCCCTATCACCACCCGTATGAAATGTGCTAACAGATGTACAGAGGGTGGGCCACGCGGACAGTGACTAAGTGTGTAAGCAAGTCACATGATGGACCAGTGGCCTTAAGGATGTCTTCACATGGGCTGGCAAATGGAAGCTGTGAACAGACAGCTGGATGTTGGTGTCAGATATAAACTGTGGTGTGATGGAGACTCAGCACTGACGAGCTGGGCTACCATCTTTAAAAAGGCTCTATTATCCCAGCCATCCTTCATCCCCCATGCTCACCTGCTGATCATATTCCCACCCTCGGTGACAGCATCACACCAGAGGTTGAAGCCCACACTGATGATGGTGCAGGCCACGAAGATGGCAAAGACCACCAGCGAGCTGACCACGAGGTTCAGGAAGGCATTGAAGATGGAACTAGTGGAGGAGAACAGAGAGCAAGCTGATTCACAACAGCTTCTAATCCAGGTATATTTGAAAGGTTCCTTTTTAACAGCCTAATTCCAATATGCCATTCCTGCCCTTACTGGAGAAAGTGAGCACTATAGAGACACTGTCAGTAACCATAACTGTGTGAGAGTATTGATAAGGGAGCATAGAACATCTCCTGGCTGGTACTTCAACAAGCTCAGACTCAGCAATACTATATAAGACTTTGGTTTCCCTTCACTTCCTGTAAAGATGAATTACTGAGGCTACAGGAATTCTCTGTCAGATTGATTTTTATTTTGATATGTCAGTACCTCATTCTCTCTGATGTTCTGCCATCAAGTGGACAAGACTGGCCAGATTAAATAGAGATTCATGTACACTGGGTGCTTAGGTTCCCAGGCACAATGAAATTGCATGATGTCCTTCTTTGGAAACCAGGGGAGGGGGGCTGCATGGCCTCCTACACGTCCCTGCGTTTTAATCATTGACTCTCGCACCTCGCCCACGTATGGGGAAGCGGGTTCAGAGTCTCGCACACCTACACAAGCTTCTCTGACACATCCGATTGAGGGCAAATGGTCTCCAGCAGACCAATAGTGCTGAACACCAGCCGAGTGGGAGGTAGGCGATGCAGTGTTATTCTGGTTCCACACCAAGCGGTGATCCTGCAGCCACCCCAGCATCCCCTGTCATCTGAAACCTGCACTGATAAATATCAGTTGGGTCTGGGAGGATTCAACATGCAACCCCACCCCTAACGATACATTTGCCAGTGCTATAAAGTACTCATTAAATCACTGTCTTTACACATTTGATTATGGGCGCTACCCTGAAGCAAATCAGTTTGGATCAGTTATGCAACGGCGAGGAGTGCGGGAAAACACTGGGGGTGCAGTACGTACCACTGAACGGTCGTACTTACAAAATTACCCAAAATATTAAATCGCATTCAGGACTGCGGCTTAATGTGATTGTGCTTAGGGAGCTTGGTGTATATTCCTCATCGATAAATTTAAATAAAGCGAACGACACAAAAGTCGGGGAATAAAACAGCATTTACTGACACAACGACTAAAAGCGGACACTCACTCGTCGTGGCCTTTGCAGAGGAAGAAGAGCAGCCTCCACGCCTGGATGGCGGACAATATGAGGGACACGATGCCGACCAAAGTGATGAAGCTGCAGGACGACTCTGGTCCCCACTCATCCACGATGAAGCGCTGCTTCGCCACCGTGATGTTCTCGTTCTGCCACATGCCCCGGGTAAACAGCAGGCATTTACCCTGGAAATCGTCGTCGTTTTCGGACAGTGGGACTACGGCGATGAAGCCGAAGACGAACGCCAAAAAATAGAGAATGCACTGTGCGAAAAGGAAATTGTCGAGGGCCATGTTCGCCTGCCGCTTCTGCTCCGGCTTTCTGCGCTCGGTGCAGCGGCGGCTGCGCACTGACAAGCCGCCTGACGCATGAAGCACGACAGCACATCTGCTGGGAAGCCACATCTGCAGGGAGCGGGTCCCGATCAGCGCGTGTCACGGCATTTATCACGAGCAATACAAGTCGAAACAATTATTCAATGTTAAACGCACGTCTCTATACATATTTGATGCCAAGCATCTTGTGCTTTCTGATTGCCAATGTACAGATTACAGTACTGAATAACTTGCAGAAACTTACTATTCCGCGCCTTGTTCTGTGTTTTCCACCTACACACCAAACGAGGAGTTGGTCTGGGAACGGTGAAGTTGTACTTTCCAGTAAGCTACCCAGGCTCAATGCTTCGGCGAATCCCGTTTATCTACAGCTCTGTTTCGTATTATCATATTATGTAGATTATTTACATACACTCAACATAAAACCCCACTGACAAGCAGACTTTTGGAAAGTGACGGTGGGCTTGAGACATGGATCCATCAGTCACTCCTGACTGGCAGTGTCATCCCTTAGGATGCCAACAGCGGAATAAGCTGTCTGTCAGCTGATCAGGCAGGCAGGGGAGTAAAACCTCTTATTTCGCTCCCTCCCTGTGCTAACAGTTACGTGGTAGAGTATACCCATTCTGTCACAGAATGTCACTGCCTTGTCCTGCGAGGTGAAGCGTGTTTACGCTCTGGAACATGCAATGAGGAGGACCCTGTGAGAAAGCTAAAAACATGGCCGGCAACACAGAAATGTCTTCGCCTGGTCCTGGCAGTTTGTGTCTTTGGAAGAGACGGCAGTTGGCTGCTAATCGTCACATTAAAATGCAGATGAGAATGAGACGAGCTGTCGATCAAAATGCCTTTTTATAACTGCATGCAGCCCATCTAATGGTAAGCCGACTTGATGGAGTGGAAATGCAGGCAGTGTTTTTTACCCTAGAGATTGCACAGAAAGTATTCCTGTGTTAGCGGGTTACACCATCAGCACTGCAGTGTGAATGACAGTGGCATGACCTTCCTGAAAAAAAGTACCCCTTTGCCTGTATTTTTAACGGGGTAAGAATGTTTACAATGCCACATCTGGCTCTCCATTTGCTGCCATAATGAAATGCTTAGTGTGCCATTGCTTGCATAGTCACTGTGGACTGAGGATTGACCCCACAAAGACCCACAGCCTGCTTGGAGGATGAAGATGGATAGGAATGCTCAGCACGGAAATCTAAAGCAGCTGGAACCTCCTGTGTGGAGCAGTCCGCTAATCCAAGCCTCCCTGAAGGTCTGTCAAGCTTTCTGGGTTGGATGACTTTTCCAGTCTGAGCATCCTGGACCAGCCCAACTCTGACACGCATGTACCTGACTGTGGATCCCAGGCATGTCTGCATGGGTAGCAGGTGTGTAACAGACCTTTTATCATCCATGTTCCAGCTGCAGCATGGAAACTGGTTTTATGGCAAGTACAAAACCGCCTGACCTCACTCCACACTCCTGTGTAGCCATGCTCACATCATTGATCTTCAATAAGCCATGGCTTTGCTGCGGCAGTTATTTAAATTTGCTTGGCCAGACGTGGGCAGTGGCAACGGGGGTGGGGTGAAGTCCACTGCTTCCTTCCGATCAGCTCATCACAGACCTGAAGATGAAGCCAGATCCAGACAGCTCTCAGAGGAAAAAGGTGACAGTACATTGTGATACGCACATGCAAATTAGCTCGCTGGTTCTTGCACACATTCGTCACCAACTGCCGGCACAGTGTTCATCCTTCTGAAGCAGTTCACCAAGCTGCTGGCGGTCTCTCTAACACCCAAGAGGCTCCCGTCTCCTGGCCACACACTCTCTCACTCCTATGTTCAGATTAAAAGTAATTGCTGTAAATGTCCTGTCACACTTTCTTGTGCATAATATGATTCAGGGCAGAACCATGCAATTGTAATAGTAGTATGTTATAATCAGTTCAAGTCATGTGACCTTTTGCTACTTAACATCATTTGGCACAAAAAAGGAATTTGCAGAAAAGCATTTAGTGGGGGGCATTTAAACTGAAGAGAAGAGTGATGCTGTAGCCAGCTGTGAATCTGATCCAGGAACAGAAACAGCACAGGAGCTCTTCTCTGCAACCATCCAAGATGTACACTGTCCCTCCATGGTAAAATATTTATTTGTTTTGTTGTGAGAAGGCTGTGGCCAATCATGAATTGCCTGGAAAAACTGGCCATGTCCCACATCAAGCTCAGCCTTCAACCCTGGACCCACTCTAGTGGCAAACTAGCAAAACATCCATGGATGATGCCATCTCCCTAGCCCTGCACACTGCCCTGGGGCACCTACTGTAGAAAAGAACAACTCCTACATCAGGATGCGGGTTGTGGACTACAGCTTGGCTTTCAACACCATTGTGCCATCCAAATTGGTGTCAAAGCTAAGGGACCTCAGTCTGAGCAGATTCATCTGTGACTGGGTGTTTTACTTCTTAACAAACAGACTGCAGACAGTAAAAATGGGCAACAGGAAATCATCCAGGTTGATCGTCAACACTGGTGTTCCGCAAGGCCGCTGCCTCAGCCTTCTGTTGTACAGCCTATTCACGGACGATTGCATTGGACAGCACGAGAGCAACACCATCATCAAGTCTCCAGACAACACCACCGTGATTGACGTCATCAGCAAAAACGACGAGGCTGCCTTCAGAAGGGAAGTAAAAGACCTGACTGTATGGTGCCACTACAACAACCTTTCTCTGAATGTTGACAGGACAAAAGAAATCATCATCGACTTCAGGAAGATCAGTGGGCCCCACTGCCCACTAGCCATCAGCAGCTGTCCCGTCGAGACTGTCAGCAGCTTCAGATTCTTGGGCATGCAGATCACCAACTCCCTCTCCTGGTCTGTCAATACCAGCTGCATCCTCAAGAAGGATCAACAGAGGTTGTTCTTCCTCAGGAGGCTGAAGAGCTTTGGATTGGGAATAAAGACCTTGGTGAACTTCTACTGCTGCACCATAGAGAGCGCCCTGACAGGTTGCATTATGGTGTGGATGGGGAACCTAACCACTCAGGATTTCGAACTGCTGCAAGGGACTGTCCAAACGGCCTCCAAGATCATCAACACAGACCTACCACATCTCAAGTCCATCTACCTCTCCAGTTGCTAGAAAAGGGGCAAGGCGATCATCAGCGATGCCAGCCACCCAGCTCATTGCCTCTTCATGTACTCCTACCCTCTGGGAAGTGTCACCGGTGCATCTCCACCCACTTCCCACAGGCCATCAGGCTGCTAAACAGTCTGACATATGCCCTCTGCCTCTCAGCTGCATAGAATTGGAATATATTGTATTACTTGCACAATTGCCACTACTGCACTTTATAATTCACTGGTTCAACACACTATTTTTCAACCATTGCCTGCTGTTTATAATTTTGCACTGTCCTGTCTTATGCGCTACCTTATGTCTATGCACTGTAACCCCCCATTACCCTGCCATCTGTGTTTGCATTGTATACTTGGTATTTATTGTAAATCTATACTGTGGTTTTGCCCCCCATACCCTGTCCCTTCCCCTGCAGCTCTGGCAAAAGATTTTCACTGTGCTCTCCGGAATACATGTGACAATAAAACTTGAAATTTGAACACTGTGATAGTCAGCAGGATGTTAACACAATGACATCATTGATCACTGGTACAACCGCAATAGTCACATGGTTATAGGTACATTGAACACCTAAACCAGTGTAGTACTATCGGCCAGCTGGAGGCCTCTTTGATTTCATGTCTAAGAACACAGCTGTCACCATGACAACAGAGAATTCAGGAATTCAGCTTTATTGGAGTGACACTGTTCAACATCCAGGAGTGTCCCATGCTGGAGACCAGACGGGGTGTCCAGAAGTCTTCCTAGCATGATAGAATGCATGCCCTGTGTCTCTCCCCCCCCCCAAAAAAGAAGAGTAATACAGGTACCATGAGTCATTTTTATACTAAAATTAAAGTATTTAAATTTAACAGCTTGGTGGAAAATTATGACTTTTTATAGCAGCCATTTGCACAGTGATGTGGGTGTGTCACTGCACTTGACCGTGCGGGAACATAGATTCTTCTGGGATTTACTTTTGAACTGGGCTTTTTTGGGGGCTGTTGAGTAGCTACTCTCAGCATCATAGGTCAAAAAACAAAACAAAGTATGGTATGGTCAACATCAAACACTGTCCTTCAGTGATGAGGTATAGGTCAGCCCACTGTATGTTAACATGGGCAAACATTTTTTTGTTTGTTTAGTCACGCAGTCGTGTCCGACTCTTCGCGACTCCATGGACCACAGCACGCCAGGCCGCCCTG
>JAACJT020000021.1:12353530-12396753 GCA_009936485.2 Gymnarchus niloticus | reverse complement strand
AGTAGATGCAGTGGTCATCTGAGTTAAATTCACCCATTCCTGTCCATTTTAATTCACTAACTCCTAAGATGTCGATGCTTAATCTTGCCATCTCACGTTTGACTACAGGGCAAACATTACAGCGTTATTATTTTTCAGGGCCACGAACTAGAAAGTGTGTCGACGGACATGGTTGAGTCTAGGCTTAAGTTTAAAGACCCTCCACACTGCCCTCATTTATAGCGCCGGGGACTGAGTACGATACATTTAATGATACTTAAAGATAAGTCATTAAAATAATAATTACAAGCATCCGTTACACCGTGACGTAATTACAATAGTACCAACCAAAAGTTGAGCTAGCCGTAGGTTTTTCCAGGGTAAATGCTGGCACCCCCTCCCATTTCCCTTTAAACCTGCGGCTGGGTCTGGTTGCTGTCCTCTGCGTTAATTCAGGTTAGTGCGATCCTTGGCGCTGTAGACCCCTCAAACAACAGCAGATGAAACATTTTAATATCACGATAGTGGTGATCGGAGCCCGTTTCAAATAACGCTGGATTTGCGAATATCCCACCGGTCGACGTAGCAGGTTTAGAGGTACCAGCGTAACTGCAAGGGCCGTTTTGAGACTCGGAGGTAATGCAAACAATGCAATGCAAATAAATCCACGAAAATTAGCACACTGAAACTGACAGCTTGAATAGCTCCACTTACTGAGCCTCGCACACCAGTTGCTCCGGATAAGGACGTACAAGGGCAGCACTGGACAGGAACGGAATAAGGGCGTTTTAAACGCAGTATCTTTTTGACCACGAGGTGGCGACACAAGCCCCAACAACGTGTGGGTCGTTTCCTTGGCTGACGCGGGACGGCAGATCAGAATCAGGGTCGTAGTGTGCTGTAGTTTCCATGGTCTAGCAGAGCCAACGGTGGGAGCTGGCATTTACTTTCACAGTAAGTTTGCAGGAATTTTGGTTTAATTCCTGCTGCAGAAGGCACAGACTAAACAAACCTGTCTGAGAACTGCCAATATTGTTGTTGCTGCCGATAAAATGCGTAACATAAAAGTGATAACTTAAATTTTATTAGAGTACTTAATATGCAGGGTGCCTTAAAATAGATTTGCAATTTTTTCCAAGTATGTTTTTTTAAATAAAAATGGTCCTATTAAATTGTAAATTAAAATGTGCCACAGTGTTGAAGAAATGTGAAAAATAGAAATTTAAATGAAATGTGAAGTATACTGTACGTACCAGAGTATGAACATGTAATCGTTACACAAACAATGGATACTTGTATGTATCTGTAGACCTACCATTGAGCCAGCCAGTTTTCTCCTACTGCAAAGAGAGCTAAGGTATTTTTGGTGCAATGTGCTGTCCTGTAATGGTGTCTGGGTTAAATTGAAGGAAACCCTAGAAAAGAAATGTCACAAAAACAGGACTTTAATGAACATCAAGTATTTGATTCATCTTCCATGACTGTGTATCCAATGCAGGGTCACACTGAAGCTTGACTCTATCCCAGGACGCACAGGGCACATGAATGGAGGGTGGAGGAGGTGATAGTGGTCCATCTCTGTGCTCACTTGCATATTTGAGTATGCTTGACTATACTATGTCCTTCCTTCCCAACAAAATGTATGCCAGAAAGGCTGCAACAAGCTCTGGCACAGTGAGTACATGATAGGGATGGGACAAATGATTGGCCATTTAAATTTGATTACTTTGGTATTCTCCTGTCCACCCTGGATTTGAAAGCCTCATTTGTCCCATCACTAGTATATGAGAATTCAGGGACAGCTCTAGGCATGGGCAGTTGCCCAGGGCAGCATCCAGGGTCACCATGGGAAGCTTGCATTAAAGCCATATGGGACAGCCCTCCCACCCTTCCTGCTTTGTTCTTACTGATTTATCATTGCTTGCGGTTGGTTTTCTTTTCTGGGGGGGGGAGTGCTTTGGATTGGTGCCAAGTATGCCAGAACCATCACTGTGAGAAAGCTTATGAATTATTACCATGGTACAGTTAGTAGAGGGCTGAATACGTAATCTAAATGACAAGGGCTCAAATCTGTTTACTTCTATATTAAGCTCAAACTCTTTACACGATCTAGAAAATGTATTTGAAAGTGGCTGTCCAATTCAACCTCTGTTGTTCACTGGAGATGTGCCAACTTCTTAAAGTGGAGGTCTCAAATCTAGCAATGAAAATTCTCTGAAATGGGGTTTTAAATTTATGGACCGTATAAAGTCCCATAACCCTAGAAAATTGTACATGAGAGAGGCTGTCAGAATCAAACTGTATTGTGGCAGAGAGGTGTGGTGGAAAGGTACCAGCTTGGAAAAGTTGGGTTGGATATGAAGAGCATTTTCAAGCAAGCACAGTCATTTTTTTTGACCATGAGTTGGAGACATGAGCAGCGACAGTGTGTATGTTGAGTCCATGCCGTTGCCTCTTCATTGTTTACGTAATTTGGTTTGGACTGCAGGAAAGCAGCGTAGAAATTGATGAAATCAAGACCTGGAAGGTGGACTGAACTGTTAAATAATGCCAGAGTAATGGCAGTAGCTTTTTGCTGCCTGGTAAAACTGTAACTTCCAAGGTGAGGCTTCAGATTTGGGTTGAAATCAGTATACATGTTTTCCTATTTGAAAGAGACCTACAGTGTTTTTCTACTTTGCTGTTGGAAATGGACTCAGTTGTAAGGAAATCATAGAGACAAACACTTCAGAATCAAGTCACACAAAAAGAATTGAAAACAGTTTGCAGCACTATACCAACCATTTACCCATTTTCCATGATTGTTTATGTAGTGGGACTTGAGTTCATAACAGAAAGCACAGGCCAGGCGCTATCCTGGATAACAGGGCAATGTATACACATACTATGGGCAATTTCAAGTCACAACTGTACGAAAACGTACACAAACGTGGTTAGAATGTTCAAACTCTGTAGAGATTCTGAGCCCTGGAGGTGTGAGCCTATCCTAATCACTACATAACCGTGCTGCTCTGGTCTGAAATCATTAAAGTGTTAGGCAGGGAGCTTCATCTCAGGGAATTTGGATCAAATCCTGCAGAAAAAGACTTTCGCTAAATGCCAAGTCCATTATACACCCACGAAAATGAATTTGAGAAAAGTTGTCCAGTAGAAATGACCAGAGCATTGCAGTACAGTGGGCAGAATGTGGAGGTCTAAGGGTTCAATCTGGTGGTTAAAGATCTGTATGAAACATGATTTTTTTTTTTAAACTCCATTACCCTTAAAAAATGTTTATGGCAGAAGTTGCCAAACTCCATCATGGCACAGCAGGTATGGTACCTGTTCCTTATTAGAGTTTGAAGGCTTGAAACTGACGATGCAAGTTCTCGCTAAAGCATAGTTTTAAATTCAAAGCCTTTAACCCTAGAGAATATACATGAGAAAAATTGTCACCCTCTATCGCTCATAACAGTGGTACACTGGCTAAGGTATTGCCCTTTAAGGTGAATGTTGAGGGCTTGAATCTGGCAAGGACACTTAAACACAGAGGGAAAGATGGCTTTAATACCACAACTGCTGCACCTTTACCTGTGAAATTGAGTCCTTAATAAATAATCACACACGAAGACCTCAGTAGGAAGAGCCTTTTTTTTTTTTCCTGGGAGAAGTCCCACAGTGAAATAGTCATTTTTAAATCTAGCTCCTTAGCTGCTGCCTTGGTGTAAGGGGTAAGGTTGTTAGGCTGTTAACTACAAGGTTGAAGGTTCAAGGCCTACACGGGAACACTTGAATGGAATACCGCTGGTGATAGCAGCTGATAAGAATTCACCTGTATAAATGGAAAGATGCTTTAAAAAGCAGCTATACCCTGTAATGGAGCATTTTGCTATAGAAAATTAAAGTGAGGCAATAATTCATACACAGTGTGAGGTTTTGAACCCTCCACCTCTTCAGCCACAGTCAAGTGCCTTCACTACTCAGCCAAAGATTTTATAAGACAGCCCCTTTTCCCTTGCACAAATCTATGAAAAGACATTTCCACAAACATATACCATAACATTTTGCTACAATTTCCCATTAAATTGGTTAATTTCATTACATCCCTTTTAAGCACAAACATATGTTCTTACTCTACCTACTAAATAAATCACCAACAGACCACTACTTCAGTTTCCTTTTATGATCAAAATCTTGCTTAGAAAGAATATGTACACGTGAGTGGCTGCTGCAAATCATAAAATATGGCAAAAAGAAAATGGAGAGGAAAAGACATTAGTGCGCATTCGCGTAAATGCGGGCAATCTGGTACATTTTCTTAAAGTACGATGGTTTCTATGTCAGTTTGTACAAAAGGATGCCAAATACATCATTTGTTTTACGATAAACGACGTTAAACTGGCGACAAAGCAGAACTGCTCAATGGAAACAAATAGAAAATGGGAAAAGGCCACCGCCAGTTATTCTTTCTAAAGGAACCTGTAACCGACAATTTCACACACGTCCTAGAGCTGAATTCCCAAAACTACCCCCACATTTGTACGAGAGAGACACTCAGTAAAACATCAGTAAGGTACATAACACTGTGGTACATAGCTCTCATGCATTACACCAACAGCATTTTAAAGAAGAATAAAAAGCCAAGTAACAGTACCTTTTTTTAATGAAGCCGAAACAAGTACGGTTTTTTGTTTGGCCTCATCTTAACGGAACGCCCATCCATTGTCAAAGTTACTAAGGAGGGACTCTTGGAATGCTGACAGATGAAAAGAAAATGGAACAAATTTACCTTTGTGGATCTGTGAAGGACCACGAAAATCTTCATGCTTGGCAGCCCAGGGCAGCTTTTGTAAATGGACAGCATAGAGGCACATTTACAATCCAACATGTCCAAGCTCATGTATTTCAGGGTCATATATACTGTGCTCTTTTTTCTTACACTACACGCAGACAAAAGGGAAGATGGTAGTGGCTTTTTCAGACTTTGACGGGTAGGGCTCTTCAACTTTGTGGGCACATTGTTTTGTGATTTTGTAGATGCTGAACGTGCAATCTTGGACCAACAATTCCATTCTCCTAGCTGTATCAAAGAGTTTCTTTTTTCTGTTCAAAACTCTGACGTAATATCTGTACAGTCCAAGCAGTTTCTTTTATTAAAGGGTCGCCACATACACATAACTGACTGGATATTTATTAATGTGCTACTGTTTCGGCCATAGCACACACACATTACTGAAACCTAGACTCAGGAGACTGGCCTCCACCTTTAACGACTGCAAACTTGCCCCTGAAATGAACTTTATCCTCTTACATTTCATGACTTTCAACAGAACCTTACCGGTTTACCCCCGTACACGGTGGTGTCCCTGTGTGATTTACGCAGACTCATTTCTTGTGGCACCTTGGCAAAGTGCTAACACATTGCAATTGCACGCCATAGAAATTTAGTTGGCTTTTAACTTTGGGGAACATATCTGATTTCACACTAGATAAGGTAAGTAAAGGTTTGTTTAAAGTAATTAGAAATGGACATACTAGAAAGACCTGTACAACCTCTTAGAGATGTTGATCTGTGGGAGTTATGCAGTCATACAACATGACTGACTGTGTAGCATTACACATTCACATTGGCGACACATGGTTTTGGCAGACTGGCTTTTCTAAATTGCCCATAGTTACCGTGCCCTGCGCTGCATAGTCACCCCATCCAGGATATTCCCCACCTTGTGCCCTGAACTGCTTGGGATAGGCTCAATAAAGCAGTATGGAGAATGGTTGGACATATTACATAAATGTCAAAAAAATAACCAGATAAGCAATGCCATCCTCTGGTAAAGACAGCGAGGTATTGAACATGTTAGTTTCAAGGGCCCCCATTTCTCTGCTATTGAACAGATGATGGCAGTTCAGTGGGGAGGACAACAGCTTATGATGGGCTACAGTAAAAGACAGGAATCTCCAACAAGGTCAGTGTTCATCTGCGTCAAACATCAAGGCTTCTGATGGACTACTCCAAAGCATGATGCATGATAGTGTTTCACCAGAAAACACAGAAGCCCCTCACCAGGAAGCTATATTACCTCCTTAGCCTTTGGGTCTAATGGTCTCACCCCTCCCTGACTGAAGCGGAGTGTGGAGCCAGAATATGCTGTTATTAGAGCAAACCCACAATGCAAGGGTTAATGTAGTTCTTGGGCAAGTGTTGAACATTAGGTGGAGGTTGGAGATGGGTTAATTTTCATGAGCAGGATGCAACTGAGCAAATAGCATTTTAATAGTGGAAAGCAGTGCTGAGAAATGGGAGTTGCCACAGGGTACTTCAGCAGCTCAATTCGAGCCCATCAGAATGGCACTTTTATTGGCTCTTTCATTCAATCCCAACAGTTATGTCTTAATGCGGGAATGAAAGAACTATAAAACAAATGAATAGCTTATTTCTGATTTTAACAGGCCTTTAATTATTAAAGCAAAAAAAAAAAAAAAAAAAAAAAAAAATCCCCTATCAATAATTACTGGAGGGGTAAATTATAGATGAGATGCTTTCAGGGTAAGATAGAGTTGTCTGGGGTAGAGGTGGTCACCACTCCTTTGTTTCAAAGGAGGGGTTAAACAGAATCTCTGTTTATCGCACTAAGCTGCACAGGAGAAAAGCTCAGGCTACACTGCTTTCAGTGACGAGGCGGTCAAAGTGCAAAGCTCACATCTGTGCTTTTGACAAACTCTTCATGGACTCTGGAAATGTCAAAACAAAAACAAATACACACACACACACACACACACACACACACACACACACACTATATTTGAGCTCAGCTTGCTGGTTTGCCCATGTTATTTGGGGTACAGAATCTCTCACCCCATTAATCTTGCCCCGGCAGCCTGGGAGGGGCAGATCTGAGCAGTCAGTCAGTGATTAAATAGTCATAATGGAGGCCATCAATTGCAGCTGCCAGCCCTCCCAGCCTGTGTAGGAAATTTGCACCCATCGAGATATTAAGTTGCCGGCGCCCCCCCACCGTGCTGATTAAATGCCGTTTTCCTAGCGCCAGGCTCCTGGCCATCTTTGTGTCAAAAAGGGAGATACAGATGCTGTGGACGCCTCCATCAGTTCCCCTACCATCACTGCCACATTTGCTACACAAGGGCTGGGATTCAAAAGATCGCACGCTGGCAGGATCTGTGGCCAACTATTTGGTGACAGCTCTCATTAGGTTGTCTACATGAGGACAATAGAGCCCGTTAATGGTGGAGTTCTTCATAAATTTAAATGTTACCACCTGATAAACACACTACACACTAATACTGCCTAACAAAAGCAGCTTCCTCTGAAATAAGCTGCCCGCTGAGTAGCTGACACATCATATCCCCAACACGGCACGCCATGTTGTACCACCACTGTGCTTCGGCCACCTCCATTTCCCACAATGCACTAAGGCGATCCATCACAATGCTAATGTACAGTACCTTGGCTGCAGGCCAAGCCAAGGTCAGGATCTACAAGTGTGTCACTACGATGACCAACAGCCTCATGTGTGGCAGTGCACAATTAACCTCAGCATGGTTATGGAAACACAGCACAAGCTGGTGTAACAGGTGCCAAGTTAATGCCAAAAGAAAATGAATAATGAACACTGGATGGGTACATGAAATTTGTTTCAGTCCATCCATGTTAGAGCTATGGTTTCCTGCCTTACCATTCAATGAGATCCCAGTGCCAGAAGCCTAATTACCATCTTCATCATCAGCAGTTAATTTGCCCTTAATTATATTTCCTCTCTGCCAAATTACACATGATCCCCATACCTCTTAGGCAGCAATTATGCAATTAACTAATGACCTTTGTGTGGCAATGATGTGCATTTCTGACTGTTTGACGGATGGATTTCGATGTGGTGTCGCAATGCTGGTCTTCCCATGTGAGACAGTAATCAGATTGTTCTATACAATGTTCTGCAAAACAATGATTTACCGCAGCACATCGAGCTGATATTTCAAAGGTCTGAACAGGGTAGACATCAACGACTCCCTTGATGTTCAAGGGACATACTGGGAATGTGGGGGAGTATAGGCAGCTGGTCCAGGAGAGTTTCACTGGAACCACTGTGGACAGGCAGGGGTCAGGGGGAGGGGCTGATATCATAGGGGAGTTAAAGGATGAGATCATTGTCAAGAGGCACAGCAAGCCTCAGCCTGGGGCAACACTGCCCCCTGCTGACCTGATGACAAACACTAGAGCACATGGCAAAATCTGCCACTGTAAAGACAACAACTTGGCAACATCATATTAATGGACAAAATCACAGACAGGCAGGAAATTAGCACAAAGCAGCTGCCCCCCAGAGCTAGGATGCATCACAAATGGTGGAACCAATGAAAGGACCCCGCATGAGGCAGCAGACATTCATTTATCTATCTGAAAATAACCGTCACCGCTATCATGGCTGTCAGTCTGCAGACAGCCAGAGTGGCTACAGCCACAGGCCAGAAGGGACTCACAACTTCAGTTCAGACACAGACTCAGGGAAACAGCTCAATTTGTCACCCACTAGGGTGTGAGTATGGCGGGGGTGGAGGGCTACCTACACAAATCCAGATCCTGTCACTTCTCTGAAACAAGAAGCCTCAAACCTTATAACCCCTGAGGATGAGCGGTGTCCCATCTGCTGCACCCCTAATCCCTACTGTTCCCCAAGGCCTTGTTCTCTGCACCTGAGCCCGTCCTGCACACCGGTTCCTCTGGCATGAGGCAGCAACAGGCCGTCACACCTGTCCTCACAGCTCCTGTCACTCAGCATCATTAGGGGTGAGGGGGTTCCAAACACACACATCCCACGAAGGGACCCCCACTCACATTGAACTGATACCTACCACGTTCAGAGATATTACTGATGCAGGGGGACGGCAAGCTTACGCTCCACCCATACCGATAGTTCCCCAGGGAGCAGGGGAGCATCAGACACTATATCCCATCAGTAACATGTTCTGCTGGCTCCCGCAGTGATCAGCCACATCCCGATGTGCTTAGACAAGTCTCTCAATGCAGGCTCTGTCTCGATCTGTTCCTGGCTCAAATCTGACGTAACCCCTCTGCCTGATGATAAGGCCTGGGGGCCAGCTCTCTCATAATTAGGCACCTCATCAATAAACATGGAATATGTACCCCCCTGCAAGGATTATTACTGCAGCAAGCAACCCAATACTCCTCAGGCTAAAGACATGCAGTGAGGAAATGGATACCTACCACATATTCATACCCCGCTCTTACTGCCCTGACCGCACCAGTATTACGACGACCCACATCAGAGAATCATACTGGTTTCCCTTGAGGTGACGGAATAACATTTCTCATCATGGCATCCCCTACCAGCCGTCTGGAGCAGGGCCCGGTGGGAAGGTGGCCTTTAGTGGGGGAACAGGGGTCCATTTTAGATGAGAAATTAATTAGTTTGTTCAATGCTCTTATTTCAATTTCAGTGTAAAACGGGAATGGATTCCATTTTCATCCTGCTTATTCCACTGTGTCATGTCTGTTTTAGACAGTGCGGCCTCCCATACAGGCCAATCCAAAAGACCAGTGATGTTTTCTGACACCTTAAAGACAAGCACCTCAGCTTCATTTAACTTTCACAGACATATAAACAAGGACCATTCACAAGTTTGCGTGCCATAACTTCCCACACACATTTTAATAATGTCATTAATGTTCCCAAACCTCCAAGATGATTACAAACAAAAGCAAGAGTTAGTTGAAATCAGTATGTTAGTCTTTGCAAAATTTCTCCCTTGAGAGACTTGAATTACAACCTTGGTTGTCAGTGTTGCTTTAAAACTGGGGAGGGAGGTTTAGCTTACCAAGTTTAACAGGAACATAATGTTTATCACTGTGACGCCATAATGAACTAACTAAAGTTAATACCCCATCCCCTACATGTCTGTGCTTTAAGGTGTTCTGTTCACCTTCTTCCATTTGGCATATTATCGTCTATTAAACCCACAGCGCCCTCTCCTGGTATCCAGTTGTCACCCCACATAGCCCCTGTTCCGGAACAACTATTTAGTGACCATTACCTTTTTCACTGCCACAGTTCAATTAAGCAAAACCATGACACTAACCTCTATGAACTACCAAGCTTAATGGTAATATTAGGAGATCGGTATAATGAGCTCATTAGCTCACTTATGGCCATATAAGAGGTGTAACAAACACCAAACCTATCAAGGTATTAAAAACCTTGTCTTCCTTTTCACATAGTCATTGTCACTTGTCTGCCACTAGAACTCTGCATGACCCAGTGGAAATCTTCATTAGAAGGGGGCAGGGTGTCTTCTGCTGTCCACTCTTGCTATACTGAACACACAAGACAATTAGACAGAACACAGCAGGTAGCATATGACTGCATTACAAACATTACCTGATTACCCACTGCAGACAGATCAGTGTCATTTACATGACACAAAAGACAGTAATGTACCTCACCACCAGGTCCTTCAACTAAGACACTCCTAACAGAACAAGGTGAGACCTTAAAGGTGAGACCACCCCTCCGTCAACATTGTAAGTGATTGGCAGAAAAAGCCTGCAGGGGATGACCTGCATTTTAAACAGAAATAGATATAGGATATGGATACACTCTCCTCCCTACCCCATGCAAGCCCCCCTGGGGCCAGACACAGACCCCCCTTCAGTCCCCCAGATTCCCCAAGCTCTCATTTTACTGATGATTTAATTAGCTTTTGCCACATCTACCAGATCCCACAAGCAATTAGCAGTCAAAGCATTTCTGAAGATAAAAGTACCTTTTAATCCTTAAGGCAACCAGACCAGAAGCCTACCAGTCTAAGGCCTACTACTTAGGCTCCCGGCTAAGAGTGCATGAGTGGGACACTGAAGCTTTAGTGTGAGCCTGGCACTTTCTGCGGGAAACAGGAAGTAAACCAGGCTATAAAATCATGCAAAGCTACACAAGCATGATTTGTTTTCTCTTGCACGGAGGATGTGGAACCTCACCTCGGCTGGAGTCCGACCACAGCCATTATCCTAGCATGCCATCAGTCTACTTTGCACCCAGGAAGGGCCAGTGGCACTCCCAGGCATCTTTGATGGCAGCCTGAATCCAGCAGATATACAGATGGGCCAGAGAGTTTCCCATCGTCCTCAGGAGAACCTGCACTACATGTTGGTAGGAATCCCCGGGACTCCTTGTCGATTGGCTATTGAACTGCTATCAAACTCTACTTGAAGGTAAAGCAAAAAAGTATAAAATCACAACTGATTTTTTTTTCCCCCTGCACTACAGCAAAAATCACAGTCAGTAAAATGTATACTGACTCAGATTTCACATTGCTAATACACATCCTTCAGCTTTAGTTAAACAGCTGAGAATCTGGAAAGACCCAAGGTGACTAGAGTTGATTAGAGCAGGACCCACCCACCGCTGTACCACTTAGGCCGCTCCTCCAGGGATCAGACCGCAGGCCCTCCTCCAGCATACCTACACTTTCTCATGAACCGAGCTCCTTTGGGGCCTGCTAATCCAGTAATCCAAACTGGTCACCGTAAACACAGGTAACGGCCGAGGTGAGACTTCTGGCTCTCAGTTACCTGCTTGTGTCTGGGGATAATGGGGATACATAAAGCCTATATACCCATGTGTTCCGGTCAACTGAGTCACTCCACACCACAGGTGTACTTAACAAGAAACCAGGAATCAAGAAAAAAGTTACCATTCCTTATAAACCAGTCAAGAGCACAGCCAACTGTTCTAGTTCGGTGCTAAATGATCAGTAGTGTTCAAAACAATGGATAATAATGAAACACATATTCATTGGCAACTAGTCTGCAGCGGTTCATCAAAAACAAGGTCCACATCATCCACTGTGTAATAAGCTCTCCTACTCCTAGGGAGCACACAACCACTCAGCCTTATAAGGATTGGCTTTATTTGTGCATGAACTTTGCAGTCGTCTTTCAGGAGAAAATACATAATGTACACACAAACACTCTGAGACAGACACCAACAGCGTCATATGTATTTGTAAATCCTTTACTCTTCCTGCCAAACACAGCTCAGTTTGCCACTGCAGTCAGATCTGCACAGGTGGCAGAAGACCTATTTTTAAATCTCATAGGATCTCCCGCTTAAAGCGGATTTATGGACAGGGTTGAGAGCCAGGGCGTGAAGTCATTTTGCTGCACCCACCGGCTCTGTCTGACCGGCCGAGCCTCTCCGGGAACACTACCCCTGAGGATGCCCGTTAGAAAAAAACAATGTTAGTGTTGTACCTTAAAATGGCATGTGACATGAGAGTGCAAGGTAAGGTGCATTTCTGCTCAAAGCTTGGAGGACAGCTTTCAACGCTGGAGACACGTTATTTCACATGTGGTTTGACGCATTTAATTTAAGTGTCATTCATACTTTAGAATAACAAGCCGATTTAGCATTTGCAAATATTTGTGTAGTGATGGAGTGTTTGTACCAGATGGCTCCTGCAGTAAGTATGCTTGTCAAGTACATCACACTGTCCTTCAGGTCATGTATGGATCTTTGGGGCTTCACTATGGCAGCCAAGTGTAGTTAGTACACCTAGGCAGAGGCACTGAAGAGTTACCGCTACTGCTTGTTTTTCAGAAACACTCTCATGATGGTTAGCGACAGTCTGCCAAGCACCTTATGAGGACCTCCAGGGAGTAGTTCTTGTCTCCACCCCCTCCTCTCATCCCCCACCCCTAGTGCTCAGCTGTCTCCACAGCCTCACCTACCCTTCCATAGTTCCTATCCTTCCCAGAATCACACCTAGCACGTGGAGGAAAAACAAAATCGCCATCACGACATCCAAGATGGCAGTCCTGAAGGTGAAATTTACCAAATCTAAGCGGGACAAGCTGGCCCAGGTGCTCTGGATCCTGAACTGGGTCTCGGTGGTGACAGGCATCGTCCTCTTCAGCCTAGGTCTCTTTCTCAAGAGAGAGCTTGCCAAGCGACAGGAGTTGCTGTCGGATCATCAGCTCCAAGTTGTGCCCGACATGCTGACTGCCGTGGGCCTCATTGCCTGCGTCATCAACTTGCTGGGGGGCAAGATCTGCCACGACTGTGTGGACACGACCAAGTACTTGCGCTGGAAGCTACTGATGTTGCCCTACACCATCTGCACCTTTTTTTTCACCTTCTGCCTCCTGGTGGGGGCACTCATGTGCTACAGCATGCGTGGGCAGCTGGAGGACTCACTGCTGGAAGGGCTGCGTGATGCCATGCGGTACTACAAGGACACGGATACGCCAGGCCGATGCTTCCTTAAACGCACGGTAGACCTGCTGCAGATCCAGTTCCAGTGCTGTGGCAGTGCAAACTACCGAGACTGGTTCCAGATTCAATGGATCAGCAACCGATACCTGGACATGTCTCGTAAAGAAATTGTACAGTAAGGCGGAGTGGGGACGGGGAAGTTGTTACCTCCTTAACTTAGTGTTAAGAGGAACATCCAAAGGCAGTTAATTTGGTCTAAAGTAACAAGACTTGTTTTCCAACAAAAGTGAGTGCAAGCTGTGGAGCAACCCACTAAGAGCAGTAGGATTGTGATAATTCTTGGTGTATGTCGTTCTGGCCCACACCAATGGCCTACCAAGCCTTCAATCACAGATCTTCATTTTGTTTGCTTTCCTAAGATTACAAATACAAAAGTTACTCTCTCCAGCTGTTTCAGTCCTCCTCATTAGTCCTTGGGAATGCAGTAGACAGTGAGATTCTTACCAATGATGCTATGAACCAACAATCAAAGGCCCTTCTATCCCTGTCCCTGTATTCTCCAGCCGACTGAGGAGCAACGTGGATGGCAAGTACCTAGTGGATGCTGTGCCATTCAGCTGCTGCAACCCCAGCTCTCCTCGGCCCTGTATCCAGCACCAGGTCACCAACAGCTCAGCCCATTTCAACTACAACTACCAGATGGAAGAGATGAACCTGTGGCGGAAAGGCTGCTGCCAGGCCCTGATGGAGTACTACACCAGGATCATGCAGTCCGTGGGGCTCACGGTACTCCTCATCTGGCTCTTTGAGGTGGGTGGGTCACTGAAGACAACCAACAGTTCCCCAGGCAAATACAAAAAAACAACCTATCAATGTAATTGAGATGAAGCAGTCTAGATTCCAGTTATGACCATGTTCTGCTGGATATTCTGTAGTCTGCAAATTCGAGTGATCTCACCCCGCCAACAAGCAACATGAGCGGTGTTCAAATAAGCAATACATCCAAATGTCAAATCCAATGATAAATTAACTTTTCTACTTGGAAAGGTTGCCAAACTCATCGGGATTGCACACAAAATGTTACTGGTCCCAAAAAGGACCTTCAAGACTCATTTAGAGTGGGTCTGGCTTGATTGCAGTGGGTAACAATAGAATGGATCAACTGGATGGGTATGAAAGCCCAGCCAATACAATGTCACATTAAACCTACAGCCTAATGCTGGATGTAGAGGAAAAATGCTTTTCCCTTTATATTTCTGTTAAGTTGAATGGCTTTTGGAAAGTCACTTGTCATTGTCATGTTCTTCACCAGTCTACTAATGGTGGCAGAGACTCTAAACCGCACTCCACTTCCTCACAGCTCTCAGTATTGACCGGCGTACGCTACCTACAGACAGCCATGGATAACGTGCTGCGGAATGGAGACCCCAACTCAGAGTCTGACGGCTGGCTCCTGGAGAACAGCTTGGCTGAGACAGCTCGCTCCAACTTCAACATCATCAAGAGCCTGGGCAAGTGCAATCGGGTAGACACCACAGATGATGATGATCCCAACATTGACGTTCCAAGCACCTCCCAGGGAGGCCTCAGCAACCTGCCTGCAAAATAAATTCCTGTGGACAGCTAACACTCACCCTCTGGCCACTGGCAACAAACACACCTTGCTAAGTTACACCGAAAGACTAGGCCTATTGGAAAACAGAATGGCTTGTCATAACATTTTCATGACAACAGAGATCCAATAATGGGACTCCTTGACCACCATGGGAGACGTTACTCAAGAGGAGACTGTCAAGGACCACAAAATGTTATCAACCATCAAGTTGCAAACTCAAAGAGGGTGCGTATGAAAGACAAACATACAAGCTGACAGAAGGGAAAGTGAAATGTCTTCTATTCCTATCAGCAGATATTCCAACTGGCATAAATGTAAGGTTACCCCCATGATATGAAGCAGGACATCAGCAGGTACAGCATGGGATACTGTCTGCATAGCACGGAAGGTGCTGGGACAGCTGAATGTTGACCTCAGGTAGCAGATAGAAACCTGCTCACCATGAGGGAGGTAGCTGTTTCTCCATTACCTCCTCACTGCTAAACCTTGCATGACAGCCTATAAGAATCGGGAAGCTTCATCAGGTCTTCAGCTTCCTGGGGACCCACAGCAGGAGGGCCCCTCAAAGAGATGTACTGCACATCATCCCCTAGTTTTACATGAAGGGGCATTATCACAGTTTAACCAGCACAACAACTCAAATCATTCTAAAACAATGTAAAACTGCTTAAAATATACTATACTGTAATTATAGCTATTTAAAAACATTACACTTTATGACATACAGGAGTCTTCCTGTATGTCATAATGAAGCCTTTCAGGTTGGGGTTTCCTCCAACCCAGAGTCAAGGAGGAACTGACCTGACAGTCATGCCTAATTGAAGGGGGAAGGGAACCTTTCTGAAGTAAAAAGATTAGATAAAGAAGCTCCAATTCAGTTTACTACAAGGCACATTTTGTATTTTTCTTCTGTACCAGGGAATGTAAAAATCACTCATTTGCCAAGGAATGTACAAAAATCCAAAACAATTCAAATTAAAACCTTACAAAAGAATAAAATCTGCAGAACTGAGGATTCATACCTGCCATGTTTGCATTAAGAGGAAAATCGCACGAGTGGAATTTGCTTGTGCTGTTATGTGCCTCTACTTTATCCTATAAAAGATTACACACAACCACTGAGCACAGACTCTGGCTTTGGGGTGAATGCTTATACTCATAAATGGTGGTTAATTTAAATGTGATGTAAAATGGAAGGCTCCAAATTCCCTCATTTTCATACACCCTCACACAGGGATGACCTTAAAAGGCTGGCATATCTGGAATCTGTAATCCTGTTTGGTCAACAGTGAGGACAGAATGACAGCATCATCATCATCACCACCACCACCACCACCACCACCACCACCACCACCACCAAGAAAATTAGCCAAGGGGAAACAAGCATTTACCATTGCCACCTCTTATGCATCACAATTGTCAGAAAGCAGTTAGCATAACTTTGTTTTAATAAAAATCCACCCACCCACACACACACACACACACACACACCTTTGATATTGTACCGAACTAACTGCCTTAACAACCACTTAAACTGCCCAGAAAAAAAAGCTTTAAGACAAAGTAATCACATCAACACAGGCAATGTTACAGAGACTAAGACACGCTCAGCTGCAAGACAAAACAGAATCAAAACAAAACAGCATATAATAATATATACTGAGGGTAAGCAACAGCAGCCGAGTCCTGCCAGTACTCAACCAGCTGCTAATCAGGCAACATTTATTCTCACAGGTCAACCATACAAGCTTGTTTATAGAACATACCAGGCAGTCTAGAATCACCAGACATGGTGTCCCACTGGCCATTCTAGTTACAGACACTGGCAATAAGGACAGGTGAGCACAGACCCACTTTCTCCTCACCACGGAGACACACTGCGGCTCCATGGTCGCGAGCTGCTCCGAACCCATTTTCCATCACATCGCTACGCCTGCAGTTCTGAAGGACAGCAATCAGACCGAGCATTCACTTCGCAAGAGATGGATGAGCAACAGGACGACATGCCATACTAAGAGAACAAAAGGATGCAGTTCAGAGGCAGCGGCACATGCAGAAAATCAAAGCGCAATACTGGATTGTTGTTCTAAAAACAAAGGTCAGGGTGGAGCTCAGACACCTGAAGACCAGATCCTTCACAGAACACAGTCCGCAAACATCCATAAACGTTATAAATTTTATTTACTATACTGTATATATTCTTGAATTTCAGGTGCATTTGTGAGGAAGCCCCTGCTTCTGAGGCCTGGATACATGAAGAAGCATATGCATGATGAAAAATCAAATTAAAAAATAAACCAACACACAGAAAACCCATCACAAAACGACTCTGAAATTAATCCATCTTAATCAATAATATGGCTCATTTAAACATTCTTACTTACAATGCTACCTAGAAGTATCGTTCAGTACACAAACAATGTGGGGGAGGAAAGGGACTATTTTTATTAGAATTAGATGAATTCTTTTTCACACTGTCATTCACCAGAAACGTCCTTTTGAACCAGGTGACCTGAGAGTGACCCAGCATTCTCCAGTCCAATGATTCTATCTCAGTCTCACCCCTTCCCTGCATGGCCTGGTCCAGATTTGGAACCGAAGCAGTCCAGTCCAGTCTAGTCTAGTCCACTGGAGGCTGAAGAATATCTCCCTCTGGGAAAGTCGTAGAGCCCCTCCATGGTGCACCTGCCCCCTTATGCCACCCCCTTCTGGGACTTACAGCATCTACCAGCCTAGACCAAACATGACACTGACTACCTCCTGGCTGCGAACGATCTCCTCCATGATGCAATGCTGGTGCCACAGCTGGTGCAGCTTGTGGTAGCGCTCTGGAGAGAGGTGCAGGGGGTTCCCTCGCCTGGAACACACAGCAAAGATGACGGTGCTTTATGAGCACGAGGACAGACCCTCTCCTGAACAAGCAAGGCCCTTAAGGAGGTCTTGTTCTGAACAGAGTAGTGGCTGGTAAGGCCAGCTGGATCTGTGCAGATACTTGTATTAAGACAAAATTGTTCTACGGACTCATTTTGCCTGACTAATAGAGATAGGAACACACGGCATCTAAACATTTCTGGGAATGGTTCAGTCCTTATCTAGCAGCTAGTTAAGGCTTTCAACTACATTATGATTTAACTTGAGCTAACTGGTCTTAAGTGTGAAATGTCAGCATTCGGAGGTGGGTGACCTCACCTGAGCTGGGGGTCTGTTTCCCCATAGTCGTCAAGGTAAGGGGCGGGGTACAAACTGGCCCGGGTCTTACTGCCCATGAGGACCACCTCACACTCCCGAATCCTGCATGGGCGGCAAGCAGCATGGGAAGCCTGTGAGCATGTGACAGTGGCAGAGGGAGAAGGTGGATGCACACCAGCACCCCCTACCTGAGGAACATCCCGACACCAGCACCGCAGCGAGCAGCGTGAGCTGTACAGGCTTCCACCTCTTCACCATCCAGCTGCTCCTGGCAACAGGAGCTCTTGAAGCACAGCATGGCCCCACAGAAGAGGCACAGCGCAGGGTGCTTACGCTCCTCGACCAAAGCTTTGGGGCACCTGGAGGAGCAAAGGGCACAGAATGTTATACTTAGCCCAGCTAATATACTGTACCCACACAGGTACCAAGGGTTACATCATAATGCCTGCTGAAGGAGTACATGTGTACACCCAAATGAAAAGACAGGGGGTGCAGCTGGCACCACGCTCCACTCACTGAAAGTGACAGGCCTGGTTTAGGAGGGCGCTGTAATCCTCAGGTAGATGAACCAGCCTGTTGCGCTTCCTTGGATATCTGGTAACAAGAAAGCAAGCCAGGAGGCTTATATCTGATGCCTCACGGATGTATGGACCCCACGCCTGAGGTCTGAAAGATGGGTATGTGCTGACCTGACCACTGGCCCATCTCCCTTCAGGGCTTTGGCAATTTCCGGCCTTCCACACCACCTGTAGATGGAACGAGGGGAGATGGCTGTCTGAAGCAGGTGAAGTGATCGAGAACGTGACATTAACGTCTGCCATCGTCAACTGGACAAGAGGAAGTCCTACATACAAAAGTGCAGTAAAAGTGCAGTACCTCTGCAACAATGGAGAAATGGTCTCCCTGTGTTCCTGGAAGAGCTTGAAGAGGTTGGAGGGCAATGCCAGGTAAGAGCACAGTGCCTCCATCTGTGTGTCGTCGGATACTGCAGTAGGGTGGCACCATTGCGTTACTGAAAAGGTCTCTGTCTTGTCCGTACCACACTGTCATAGATGACGCTCTTAAGGCTAGCTCTACCATCAAAATAACTTAGTCATAACAAACCTGCAGTACTTGAGAGTTCCTCTGGGGGGGGCACGCCTGTAAGGCAATTGAAGAAAATTGCAGCACACCGCAAGAATGGGGCCACACCTCTTTTCACTCGTTCTGCAACGCACCAGCCCTGCAAATCGGTGCTCAGCCTGTGGGAGGGAGGATGGTGAGAGAAACACACAACATTCCTCACGCCTCCATGCTAAATCACGGTCTCAGGATCACCCCCTACTGGACAGTAAATCACTACTCACCCATGCGTATGCTGCGCCACAGCCTTGAGGAAGTCTGATGCCGACTTTGCTTCCTCGCCGTCATCCCCCCCCATAATGCCAGGTGTGTCTAATAAATCAAACAGAGGTTATTCCTAAGCAGTACCCAACTCGTCTGACCATTTGGACCTTAGTCCGCAAAGGCATGAACATACTGGTCTTTCTGGTTGGGAGCATAACTGGATGTGCATTTGATAATCAACCAACATTTATGAAAATCTGAAATTAAAGACAGCACGACATGGGACAAGCACAGGTCTCTGCATTCACCTACAGTTTATTTCGTATTCTTTTGTGTATTCCTGGATTCCTGGGAGCTCACCCTGAGGGGACAGCAAAACCTGCACCATGTGCACCATGGTGACCAGGTGGAGGAGGTGCAGGTGATTGTAGGCCGAGCTGATGGCTGAGGGCTGCAGGTCCACCGCTGCCTCCGGGTACAGCGATGGAATTGCCAGCACCAAGCCCACCTGCCAGGATCCAGAGGGAAACCACACTCACCACACTGGGCAGTAAAAGAGTTTTACTCAGACTAAGAGCACGTTTAAGACAGGCTGTAGGCTGCGGTCTTCAGCGGGAGCTGAGCGGCACACAGGATCACCCTACCAGGAGATGAAAGCAATCCACTTCCAGGAGGCAGGGAGTGTTTTCCATTTGTGCAATGGGTAACAGTGCTGGAGGGAAGGTGGCAGTGACAGTGACAATGCCATCACCACACGAGAGCACAAGGTAGAGAAGAGTGGCTAAGACTGTCAGCCTAACCCTACCTGCAAGCATGCGTGTAAAGTGCTTCTGGATCACAGCCTGCGAACGCTTCAGACAATATGCTGCTGAGAACTGGACCAAAGCCTTCAAGCCAGCCAGCTGGAAACAAAACCGTCAAAGGACATCATTAGTCATGGAATCACAGACAGATGCACAGATAGACAGACATACACACAGACACACCTGTCTGTTCTGCAGAGAGCCGAACAGGGCCTTGGCCTCCTCTTGTAGCATGTTCTCTGTTGGGTGGATATTTGGGGGGACATGGGGTTAAGAGTGGTGGCTATACAGCTTCTGCAAGAGCATCAGGCAGGGCAGAGAGGCTCACCAGTGGCCTGGATGGTAAAAGCACAGGTGTTCCAGGACATGACGGGCACACATGGATCCAACTCATTGGGCGGCACCTTCAAACCCACACGGTGGACAGTTGTGGCACAAACGGTCAGCATCCCACTGATGCTGTCCGAGTACTGCGTCCTGGAATGGGGGAGACACAGAAAATCTTGCCCTGTGGGTCTGCAAAAGATCACAGACATCATATAAATACCAGCAGCACTCACGAGGCCTGGACGCCAAAACTCAGGATGGACAAGGATTCCATGTGATCCTCCCCTCCAAGCACAAGGTCCGCCCCACTGCTGCTGTCTGTCATGACAAAGACATGGAAACAGGCCTGTGTCAGAGAAAGCCTTTAATGGGATAAGGTGACTCAGCCTGGCTCACAGACTGGGACCATTAACACTGACAGAGGAAATAAATACGACAGAGGCAGCCTAGAGCCGATGGCGCTCATACCGCCGTCAGAGTCAGCAGCCTTCAGTCCGTACACTCGGGCCATGACGATCCGGATCCAGCGGGGGAGTGTGAGGACCTGGCCCACCAACTCTGCACTCTCACTGTGGAAAGGAGAAGATTAAGGAGCATCAAATCCATCACCCATGCTGGGGTCTACACCTTTGCTACCAAGATGAACACCCATCTCACTAGGTAGCAGCAATCAGCGAAGGCTGACACCCAGCTCATGGCATGTTTGTATTGGTAGCTGTCTTATTTTTGTTATTCAAAAGTTATGGGGGGGGGGGGGGGGGTTGGCCCTCTGGTTTCAGGAGGGCACCTACTAATTGAGGGAGAGGGGCTCCAGTGGGATCAGAGGAATCACAGTGTTGCAGAGTGACTTGCAGAGTGGACACATGTATTCCCCGTTCTCCAGGTCGATGATGGTCTCTGCATGGAGGCGATTACGTGTGACGTTCTGAACAGCTTCGAAATACCTGTCCATACACAAACACCATTAAGTCTGCTCTGCACAAAAAAGGCAGTAATGTTCTTCTAAGTGTTGGTAGCAAATCAGGGGCAGAAAATAGGCAAGTACAACAAGTAAATGTGGATGGACTTACTTCTGCCAGCAGGCGGCATGCATCACATGACCACAGCTTCCTGTATGCGTCCCCACAGCCAGGTCGGGGTGCGTGAAGAGCGGATCAAAGCTTTCTGTCACATGAACATCACATGGCCAGGCTCAACACAGACATCCCTGAATCAGTCCATTCAGATTTCTATGGTGTTTCTATTCAAAGGTTATACAACCAGAGCTTATATCTTTAGCAGCCCATGAGGCTGACCTGAGCTGGGCAGGCCTCCACCCCGGCATTGGGTGAGCACAGCAGAGCGCTGCACGCAGGCAGCCAGCACCATGGCAGGGCCACGGGCCTTCACCTCCTGTTCCTCTTGGCACAGGATGCAGGTCAGTACCTCCCGTTCCACATGGGCCATGCCACGCTGAGGCCCCACTGCAACCTGCGCCTTGCCCAGCTCCATGGCACTGCTGTGGATCAACACAAAAATCAACAGGTGAGAGTGCAGCTCTGGGCCGTTAAGTAAATAACATTCACAGAAGCTGTTTTATGAAAGGACAAATAGAGAGACTGGGGACCACGGCCACCCCCACCTGTCCGTGCAGGGTGAAGGCTCCCCCTGCACCCCACTTTCAGGCAGATTCTCATACAGCATCTTGTGCGTCTCAATGAAGTTCTTCTGCATGGCCGACATCTGGGCCATTATCTTCTGACGGTGCTTGGCAGCCTCGGCTTTCCTCTTCTGTTCGGCTTTCCTGTTCTGGACACTCTGTAAGAAGAGAGCTTTCAGCCTGCAGAAGCACCCTCCAATACTGTCAGTATGAAGGGCCCCATCTCCCAGATGTCCCAGTTACCTCTTCTGGTTTAGTCTGGTCCATAATAGTGGTGACTGCAGGGCTGGACTTCTCACGTAGACGCTTGACCGCCTCGAACATCTGCAGGAGGAATGATAATGGAGAGGTTAAAACAGCACCACAACCCTAAAAGAGGGCCCCAAATTGGTACGTGTCACCCTACCTGCAGGGTCCACTGGATCATGTCCTTCTGGGCTTCCACTGAAGAAAGGCCTTTCAGCTTGGTGAGTAACTGGAACAGGGACTTGCCATGCTCACAGTCAATTCCTGGGAGAAGAAGGCCAAACAGAACTCGGTCACAGCAAACAGCTCCTAACCCATAATCTTCAAAAAAAAAAAAACAAACAAACAAACAACCCCACACACTATCAAGACTATTGGATGGATAGATGGAGAAATGCTCACACAGCTGACAGAACCAATGCAACAAACTCACCTCGAGCCTTCAGGCTGAAGTCAAAATCCACCTCCCCCTCACTACAAGCCTCCAGTTGCGTCTTCTCCTCCAGCAGAGCTTGGCCAATCAGATGCAGGCCCTGTGAGACACATGTGCATCTCCCGATCAGTGCTACCTTCTCTAGAATGCTTCAGAAATTATATTAATGAGGAAAGGGAGATAGAGATGCAGCTAGATGCGAGAGGCCGTACCCTCTGGATCATGGCTTCCGTCCACTGGCTGGCACGATCATCTGCCGCCTTCTGGAGCACCTGCCGAAGCACGTGGAGGAAGATGTCGCAGCTGAGGATCCGCACAATGCCGGAGAAGGCTGGGGTGAATGGTGGGGGCACCGGAGGAGCTAGGACTGGTGGCAGGGACACAGAGGCTGGCAGATTAAGATGCCAAATACCCACACCCATGAAAAAGGCAGTTGGGAAGATGGTCAAAACCAAATCTGGAAGAGCTCACCTTGATCACCACCCTCCTGTGCCCGCCTCTTCTTCTGAGCATCTTCTGCCTGAAAACATTTACATGACTGACAGAAGAAATAGTGAATAGGGAAATAACAGGTGTAGCAACAGTAAAATACTGCACCTTGCTATGCTGGGATTTGGAGTAGTGGTAGAAGAAGGGGTTGAATTCCTGAAGACACTCCTTTTTGACCTCATAAAGGCCGTGGCCAGAAACTCCAGGCTTCCTGAGACAGTGAAGCAGAGAAACTTAAGTACCATCTTCCACTCACACTATCCAGGACTGCAATAATCATATCCACCTAGCAATAATGGAGTACACTGGGGGAAAACTTGTTGGACTTGCCTGAACGTGGCAACCCTGGAAATGACACCTTCTAGACCAGTCTCTTGGCTCTCCTACAGGAGAATAAGATGAGCAAGTCAATCCTGATGACAGCTTCCATGGCACATCACATAGGGCAGCTGTCACCAATGGGCTCTCACATTTTCCGGCAGGCCCTTGACCAGGCTGCTGTGGGCCATGGGCTCAATGCAAAGCAGATGGATCACCTCCCTCATGGTCACATCCTCCTTTGTCACTTCGCTGATCCCCGGGACGTACCGTTCACCTGCACCAGAACACACAGGGCAGTGCCACAGTCACCTTCAGCTAATAATGTTTTAACTGTGGAACGGAACTATCTGGAGACATGGCTCCCGTGCGAGTCATCCCTGAGCTACCTGCTCCCTTCAAATATCTATCATTCCCAAGTTGAATTAGCCCAGCTCACAAACAAAGAGCAGCTCAGGACGGGGTGGCCGGAGAACTTGCCGATGAGGATGATGAGCAGATGAAGCATTTCCTCCGTCAGCCTGTTCCACTGCTTCAGGAGCTCCTGCACAGCATGGGCATAGAGAGTCAGCCGCCAGCTGGCTGTCTCCTGTGGCCCTGCCCTGTCGCGCTAGATGTCTCGCCTCTCACCTGGTCTTTGGAAGAGCAGCTCCCATTGAAGAGGTCAAAGAGCTCCAAGCGCTGCAGCACTAGCATCACAAAATCATTGGGATCCATCCTGGAAGCAGCTATCTGTGAGGACAGACGGTGAAGACCTGGATTCTCCACAGGACCACCACGTGGAGGGGGGCTGCAACACTACCCACCTGAAGCATGATGATGTCCTTGTCAAACATCTCATCCCTGCACTTCACATCCTGATAATAATACACCTGCAAAAGAAGCCGCCTGATTAAGGCCAACACGTTGCCTGTCGATGCTCAGGGGCTCAGCTGACCTTTATTCGCTCACCACCGCCGCCTCCCATTACCTGGCTGACAAGTGAGAGCCCGTTGCGGCGCCACATTTCAGCAGACACCTGAGCTGCCAATGCCAGGCACCGGAGCGGATGCTCGGCCAGATATGTGAAGTCACAGTGCACCTGCAGGTCAGGGTGTCAAGAAATCAGAACCAAGTACCGGTAAGCCTGGCAGGTCCTAATTGACAGCTGCACTTTACAGCTTTTGAGTTACACAGCAGGGACATACCCGATCCACATATTCTTGCAATCGACCGATCACCCCACTCCGGCAGATGTACACATACAGACCTATTGCCAAAATCCAAGAGACACATCTCAGCAAGACAAAATAACCAGAATAAATCAACAGCAAAGCAGCACAAGCTGGGACACACAGGATGACGAGCAGGCCTGCGCTCACCCGCCAGCAGCCTGGAGATGGGCAGGTAGACACTGATGGGCTCCTGGGACACCTTGTAGGGCCTGGCATGCAGGATGTGCTTGCACATGTATGAGTCTGTGGCCTCACCGTGGAAGGGCTGGTTAGTACAGCGCATCAGGACACTGTGAGTGTCTTTGAAGGCCTGCAGCAGCACCTCCTCCTGGACACAAAGTCACATTACATTTTAAAAATGAGTAGTTGACAAATGTAAGCAGGATTTCCCAGCACAACTTACTGAATGCAGATATACCAAAAGGAATTCCCATATGCAACACATCACAAACACTATGAAGGGCACAAACCTCACAGTTGTATTTATAAGGAATGCCCTATTGTGGGTAAAGGGAGTATTCCCACATGTCAGGCAGACCCACAACCCCCATACTCACGTCGGACGCACACCACTCCTGCACCATAGACAGGATGTGCCTCAGCAGTATCTGGATGGAGAAGCCAGCTTCCCATTCGGGCTCCACCTCCACATGCTGGCCAAACTGCCGCTTCACCTCCTCCATACCCTTGAAGGGGATGGCAAACCACAGCAGTCAGCTACCTCCCCCCGTTTAGGTCTGGGGGCCTCAGATGTCATAGCAGGTAGGGCACATTCTAAACAGTTCCTTCTACGGACCCTGCTGTGCAGTTACAAGCTAAAGGACAGGGACATCAGAAAGAGCACGCTACCTGCATGCAGGCCAGAATTTTCAGAAAAGTCCGGAAACCATCCAGGAACTGGGCACGCAGATCATCCGACCAAACAGGGGGCTTGCTGATCAGGATATACCTATGGTGCGGGGATGACATCATCAAAACAGAGCGGGCGCCAGGCACGTGGTAGCGTCTTGCCAGAACCCTCTGCTCACCTGAGGTCGTGGAAGATATCTTGGATCCTGTAGAACCGATCCTCATTGTGTCCCTGGAAATGGAAGCGGTTGCTGCTGTCCAGGTGCTCCGAGAGCAGCTCCATCACCGTCTCGACGATCACCTTGATCACATTGCCCTCCTCGATCAGCTGCCGAGCCTGCGGGCACCGGTGGGGGAGACGGGGTCTGGCACATGACAATAAGAGGACACACCCTTCAGAAATGGCAGCCCTGCTCACCAATGTTGGCACCGTGAATATCTGCACAGATAGGGAGGTGACGGAAATGCTCCGTTCGTGGTCATCGCTGATGAAGTCCTTCTGCAGCTGTGTGTAGTGCTACAGGTAGAGGGTAGGATGAGGCCAGGGTCAGAGGTCAGCCTGATTCTTCACACAGGTGCTATTCAGTACTCTCTCATGGAACTTATAAAGGCTGTTAAATAACAGGAGAGATACCCCTGGACAGAAATGCGCCACCTTAGTAAATTCAATGGCGAACAGCCGTTTATACTTTGTCTCCATCAGCAAGCTGCAGACGATGAGCTCATGGACGACCTTCCGAGCCACTGGTGGAGAGATCAGGGACTTCGATCACACAGCGTCCACAGAGGGTCAACCATGGTGACATTTCCACACTCCACCGCACTGACCTTTGTACAGCCTGGCATCGTGCAACATCAGCTGACTGACAAGGCTGGGTTGACCCGCAAAATGGCTGGGCTCCAGGGCCACCTGGCAGAATAGCTGCCGGAATCCCACTGTGGACCACAGAACACTCCTATCAGACAGCCTGCTCTGCTCTTCCCTGAATGGCATGCTTCTGAGACTCAGCGGACAGTAAAGTCAGCAGGAGTCCAGTGTTCTCCACTATTCTGATTAGCTATAGACAGGACCTGAGTAACCGATGATCGTCTGGAGCCAGGAGCCCAGGCGCAATGCGAAACTCTGATGGGCCATCACCGCCGAGTGCAAGATCTCGACACGCAGCGGCTGTGAGGAAATTTGCTCCGAGTGGATCTGAAACACAGAGGGTGCAAGCTAAGGGCAGCCATTCAAGCACAACACCTGCATGCACAGGCAGTGCCTGCCAATGTCCTTTGGGGTATTCGGACTCTAAACCAGTCCTATCACCTTCCCTTTTCCATGTAAGAGCTTCTGACTGGCAGCCCCCCCACACTCCCCAGCAGCATCTTGTCCGTACCTGTATGTTCAGCTTCACTTGCTGACATTCCTGGAGAGTCCCCCGCTTCACCGCTCTCCGCCCCTGGAACCAAAACGAGAAACATGACAGCGAGTCACCGATGACAAATCAAAAACACCAGTTAAGTGGCAACAGGCTGACTGATCACACAGTCACAGATGCCCACGCCGCCTCTATGTACCTCCTTGTCGATCAGTGTGGTGTGCGTGTGCGCCTCCCTGTGGTCACACTGCAGCGAGCGTTGGAGGGCGTAGATGACGTGCTCGTACGAGTGGTGCTCGTCGTTGTACAGGACGCAGTAGTAGGTGTCCTCATGCACACTATTGCCAAAAGAAGGGACAGATATCGCTTTCTTCCATATGTGGAGCCCAACCCCAGAAGAGGAGGGTACCAGGCGACATCCGGGGGGCCCAGTGTGTGACTGGACACACTCAAAGACGACGGAATGTCAAACACACAACCCGGAGAACAGCACCAGATGGAAAGAGCACAGAAATTACACCGGCATTATTCTGGGCCAGAGACCGGAGAGGTTTCCCATAAAGACAAAACAGCAGGCTGAGGGAGCACTGAGCTCCAGCCATGGTAGCGTCTCTCCAGTAGTGCTCATTAATTGGTCTCAGATCAGTGGCGAAAGATGTCCTTAATTCCATGTCGAGAGGATTTGCTGGAATTCCCCTGCGACTTTCTCTCATTATAGAAAGACTAGATGACCCCGCCCCCTCACCAAGGCCGCAGCTCAGCCAGAAGCTCGTAGTCTTCCTCCAAAACCAGCAGCTCAGTGATGTAACGCAGAACCACACGAAACAGTTTCTGAGCACGCTCCAGCAGGCCCGGCTCCAAAACGTGGTCCGCATCCTGCAGAATAAAGCATCATCTACTTCAGAGGTGTTCTAGAGATATTACACAATCTGCAACGACAATATCAGTTTAATCTGAGATGACTCAACAGGAAGTACAAGTTCCCTCTGGACTGTAAAGAAGCTATTCTGAGAAAAGCTGAACACAGACCTCACAAACATCCAGCCAGTTAACCCTTTCCTGTAAATTTTCCCTCACTGAATACCAGACACTTTGAGATTCAGAAAACAGACAACATGATCAGAGGGAATACTGTTTAGCCTACATAAAAACAACTCAGGAAAAAAATAGCATGGGGGGGGCAGAAGACCAGTGTTTTGGCAAAACTTCAGACTCCAAAAACATTGCAATAACCTTTGACACACTGCCTCCACATTCAAAATAAAGATTTCAGACAATATGCAGAGAGCATTTTTCCCACAGTGCTACAGCAAAACTGACAGAACACAACTGAAATAAAAAAAATAACATTTAACAATCAGACTGCGAAGTGGAGAGACGTAATCCACCCTGGCCTGCTTGCTAAGCTCACGGTCATTGAACAGTGCTTTTCCATAATATGGTGCGCCTGTGCCGAGAAGGAAAAAAATGATAGTAATGAAATCAGACGTCCCCATTGACACAAAGCGTGCCATGGGCCCAGGAAAACCAATTCAGCTCTGAGTACAAAGCAGACAGGCCAACCTTAATTCAATAGATGCACCTGCTGTTTATGGAATCAGGTCCTGGAGGTGGGCGTGAAGGACTACTCTCTATGCAGGCTAACAGTCTGATGTTATCAGCCAAGAGACTGGAAACCAGTAAAGAGGTTCTACACCAGTAATTTCAAGCTGTTTACAGTTCATTTCATCATAAGAGCCATTTCAGATTCTGTTCCCTGTGAACTTGTCCATACGCGCTGCACACTCCAAGACAGACTTCCTGCAGAGCTTTTTCCCAGGGAATTATTTGTCCCCTCCAGCCCAGGCCAAGGATCCAGGCACGCCCACACTTCCCCAGGAGCTCGTGAACTCACAGGGCCCTAATCCAAAGGCCACCCTTCCCATTGCCATAGCACCCACCGTCTCCATAGCAGCAGTGGCCCCCGGGTCATGCTTAGGGCAACAGGGGCCTGTCTTCCAAGCTTCCACGTCACCACAGTCACAAAAGCCACCGCCTGACGAGGCGTGCATCTGGAAGAGGGAGCAGACACCAGGCGGGGATTAGTGATAGAGGGAAAGGGCAGGTCACCTGACCACACAGAGCCAGCCCTGCACAGACCAGGATGGATACCACTGTTACTGTTAAGTAAACTCACTAAGACTGAAATGCCATTTCATGCAGTCAGGGACTGTCATGGAGTTTTAAACATCATGATCTTCTGGCAGAAAGCTTGACTATGATACACTTAATCCTTTAAAAGGGGTGCCAGAGTACCTAGCAATTCTAAATCACCTCTAGCATATGGTGGGATATGTGACAGTGTGTACAGTATATGACCTCGATGAACTGGGATCCAGGGTGACCCCTACCTTATATCCGTCCCCCAACAACCCCACACCCCCCATGACCCTGTCCAGGATAAGCAGACCTCTTGGAAGTCTTTGTTCCAGTACTGGTATGGCTGAAGGCATGCTTCAAGACCTACCTTGTAACGATGCCCCTTGTGTACGCTGTTCTGGAAGCAATCCATACACAAGACACATGTTGGGTCAATGGCACAGTCTCTGGAAAGAGACACGGGATGAGGTCAGACATACCTCAGAAACAGGGACACTGACACATTCCAACACTGCAGAGCCACATACGGGGAGCCGTGTCAACCTATGAACAATTCAGACAGTCCTCTAACTGCCGCTGTGTACGAAAACACAGGCATCTACAAATTATGGTGCCAGCACAACTGTTTCACAGGATAACAACGGACATAATTATCTTCTTTCCTAGCGTTCATCCCATGCTAACACAGGGTCCGCTGCTTTCAATGCCTTTCTCCACTTCTTTCAGTCTAGGGTGATTTCTCACATATCCTCTTTAATGCTAACGAGCCAGCGTTTTTTTGGGCCTCCCGCATGGTCGTTTGCCGACTGGAATGAGTCGGAGGGCTATCTCGGCCACTGTTCCTTGTTCACTTCAGATTACTTGTCCATACCATCTCAGGCAGGCCTCTCGGCAATACTCCCATCATCGTTCTTATATTCACGTTCACGACATGCTCCCATCACATGAGGCCAAGTGACCATCGGAGCATTTTCATTTCCATCATGTGGAACGCTTGTTCTTGTGCAGTCATCGGGCAGCATTCGACGCCATAGAGGGCCACTGGTCGGACAATGGTCTTGTACACTTTTGCTTTGACATAGTTTGGTATTCCTGTGATTTGGTGCTACTTGAGCCACGCCGTGGTGACGCGTGCTCGGGCATCAGGGTAGCTGTCGCTATCGGCACTTACACGACAGCACAGGTACTTCAACTTGGTGATTTTGTTCAGGTCTTGGCCAGGATCATATGCGTAGATGGTCATCTGTAAGCCGCATTCCAGGTACTCAGTCTTCTTGATGTTCAATCACAGGCCATTTTCTTCCTGCCAGTCCTTCCATTTTTGTGTCAGCCTCTCAAGGGCAGGTCTCATTTCTTCCGCTATCATAACATCACCCGCATACAGCAGCGTCCACGGGATCGGTGTTTGGATGTCTGCCGTGGGTGTGTCCATACACAGGATGAATGGGAGTGGTGACAACACTGAGCCCTGATGGAGGCCAACATGGATTGGGAAGGGCGACGAGGTTCTGATGGGGCACCGTACACTGCTCGTTACACCGGTGCTTAGTAGCTTAATCCATCGCACATAAGTTTCGGGCACGTCGTGTTCCCATAGGGCCTTCCAGATCAGGGCATGAGACATCCTGTCTAAAGCCTTTTCCAGGTCCAGGAAGGCGATGTGAATGGGCTTGTTCTTTTCTCGATGTCACTCCATGACCAGGCAGGCGGCATGTATGGCATTAGTCGTCCCACATCCTTTTACAAATAGGTTGGGGCTGATGGTCACAATGCTCCTAATACAATTATCGAGGACATGTTCGAAAATCTTCATTGCGTGGCATAGGAGGCATATGGGGCGATAGTTCGTGCAATCACCCTTGCCTTTCCAGATCAGCACAGTAATGCTGGTCGACCAGGCTGCGGGTGCCATCTCTTCATCTATGATCTTGTTGAACAGCATTGTTATCATTTGCATACCATCACGTCCGAGTAGTTTCCTGATCTTGTTTGGAATGTCGGGCCTCGGGCTTTGCCAATATTTATTCTTCTACTCGCTGCTTCCATTTCTGAAGCGGTGATCGACGGGACGGGGCCAAAGACTGGGTCGCCAGGTAAAATGGGCAGGTGGGAAAATTCTTCGTTACTAATGTTTGTGAAGTATTCGTTCCATCACTGCAGAATTGCCAATGGGCCACAAAGGAGCTGTTGGTTCCTGTCCTTGATACTTCTGATTTGTCAAATGTCCTGAGTCGATTGATGGTTAGTCTTGGCGATGTGGTAAATCTTGTTTTCACCTCCAGGCATGTCAAGGTCTTCATACAGGGCGTTGTATTGTTTGGCCTTTGCTTTGGCCACCACCTGTTTCACTGAGGTCTTGAGTGCCCTGTATCGTTGATGGTCAGTGTTGAGGCGTGTTCGCTGCCAGGTCTTGTATGCAGACATAATATTACAGCAATAATGCATTTTGTATTAAACTTAAAAAAAAAAAAAAATTGTTGCACTGAGTCTTCTCAGTACAGTAAGGAAATTTACCAATACAGACATATGCTGACATTTACTGTACAGAAAATTTATACAAATTTTATAATTTATCAGTACAGCTGACTTACCAGTAGCGTGTGCACACAGGACATCGGCCAACGATGAAGAAATTCTGGCTATCAACATGGGTTTGTCAGATACGGGACAGTCAACATCACCCTTGCTATTCTGAGAGATAATATGTCATAGTTGGGGGGGGGGGTGCAGACCTGCAAGAGTAGGTGGTCTCTCCCTCCTTGAAGACTCGCCCACATAGATTGGAGGAGGCACTGCTCTGTTGGAGCTTCTCCAGGCCGACACGGGGGTCCTCGCCGAAGAGGAAGCATTCCAGGGGCTGCAACAGCAACCTGGCCGCCAGCTCTTCTTCCTCCTGGGGACGAGGCAACGCCTCCAAACAGTAGATCTGCAGCACCTTCTCCTTCAGGTAACACAGAATCTCCTGCCCACAGTCGGCAAACGCCTGCCATTTCTGCCCCGGTAAAGACAGAAGGTTAGTCATGGAACAGGGGGTGGGTGGTCATTTAGTCGGATATTTGAGGTTGAGCTAAATAAAATAAAAAGTAAAAACAATGGTAATGATAAACCAAAGTTCACAATCACGTTTACGTACAAGGCTACAACAACACTTAAAAATCTTATAGAATTTTTTGCTTTACAAAGAACACAAGATTATAGCCCAGAATGATGAACAGCTTAGAAAGCAGCTTCTCGGATTTTGTTAAAAATTGTGCTACCATCGCCTAGGATTAATTTGGCATCTTGATTTTGGATTACCGCTATATTTTGCGAAGATCAAAATGTGTCACCTAAAATGAATTTGGGATATTATCACTGTTTATCTAAAAGCTCTCTGTCGGTCACTTCAAATCTTCTTTAGACCCTTAAAAATTGTAATAACAAAAGAACATTCAAAACATTTCCAAGGTGTCAACATGTGAAACACCACAATGCAACACTTGAAAAAAATTCCCTTTCAAGGCATGTAAAACAACTCGCTTAAAATAACTGGCCAACTCATTAACCAAGACCATTTCAGGTCGACTAACCTAAACACAACCTAAAGGCAACCATACCTGTCCTCAAGTAGTCTAATTTAACAGCAGGTTACTAATTGGGCTGACTTTAGTAGCGATTACAAGTTTAATTATTAGTAAAATCAAGCAATGCGTCAGATGAAGCTAATGGAAACCGAGGTGTCAAGACGTCAGCTAGCTGTTGACACGCCGTAGACTCAACGGGGCTGGACTGGCTATATATATATCATGGTAAAGTTAAACGTTGCCTGGGAGGGATAGCAGCACCACTAGGTATATGATGAACGGCCGCGGCAGGAAACCCTTCGTCTACTGGCTACCTACACTAGCACACAGCTAAAGTGGCTAATGCTATCAAGCTGGCACCCCGGGTAAAGCGAAAGTTAAGCGTGTCGAGCAGGTCAGGTAATATCATGACAGCCGGCTTCAACCTAAACGCATGTTGAGATATAAACAGTAAGTCCGCAGGTCCTGTCGTGCACTTACCATACTGAGCTCGAGCCCATTGGGTACCTTTTCACCTTCCGCCATCTTCAGCTCTCACGTTTCCACGGAGATGCCTCGATTTAACGGGAACGCGCTTCGTGACTCCGCTTACAGAGCCGAGAGATCTGCGCTCAAGACCCTGAGGCGTCAACCGTGATGGCGCTGGGCGTGGTTTTGCGCAGACGTAAGAGACGTAAACAGAGGCGTTTTCCGCCGCTTCTTAAGCTACTAAATGCTTCTACAACCGCAAATCTCACCACACTGAACCGAAATCCTCAGCGAACTTGGTTAGTGGGTCAGCCGATTCCAGATCAGAATTCGGACCCCCATCCCCCACCTCCCTACCTATCAGAAGGCACGAGCGTATTGTTTCGATCACGTGACCTGCCGATCCGCGCGTTGCTTGGCTCTCTCGACTCGAATGCGTTGAGGTCGGAGTTCAAAGTATGATGTTGCACAGAAAAACCAAGTATGGAGTCCATCTTTCACGAAAAAGTAAGTCTTTTAATTATTTGTCACATATTAATTCGAAGACACCGTTCGATATGCGTAGCTAGTCGCGCTGCTAGCGTTTACAAAAGGGGCGCGACTTGCAAGTGAACACCTAGCTAACAATGAAATAGTTTTGCTAGGCAGCCGTCGCAAATAAATGTCTGTAAATATAATCGAAACGACAAATCATTACACATTCGAAAGAAACGTGACCACTGTTATGTCTATATTATCAGGGTGAGCTAGCAGACTAACTTTTCTAAAATGATTGTCAGGTGATTATCTGTCAAACGTCGACATTTTATGGACTTGGTAGCTTCACGACTTCCTGTAAACTTTTTTATTATTTATTAAGGTAGTCCTACATGCAGCGTCGTCTGTGTAATATCGATAGTTCATATTAGCATGAACATGAAAATAAGACCGGCTACCAAAAGCAGGCAAAAAAAAAAGCATCTATTTTTATCTAATTTATTGATTAAGCAGATAAGCCGTTTATTAGAACTTTGCAATGAATATTTGTTTCGTTTTATTGGGCATAATATCAAAACAACACGTTGGCGATTTACAGCAGGAGGGCTCCCTGTGCGCCCAGCATTGTCTGAATAACCTGCTTCAGGGTGAGTACTTCACTCCCGTGGACCTGTCCTCCATTGCGCATCAGTTGGATGAGGAAGAGCGGATGAGAATGGCGGAAGGAGGCGTGACCAGCGAGGAGTACAGGACATTCCTACAGGTAGGAGATCGGGGCGTTTCTCATCCATTAGTTTTCCACTTGTCCTCCCGATTTTGATTTGGAGTAGCTTGTATGTGTTGGCCAATGTTTAGCATTAATTTTCACACCTCAATGTTTTCACCAGCAACCGTCAGGGAACATGGATGACAGTGGTTTCTTTTCCATACAAGTGAGTCACATAATTGAATTAGACATCCATCAGTGTTGCAACTGGAATGTAATTGTTGTAGCTATTATGGGAGGAGTGCCATTATTTGTGTCAGTGTCTTATTGCATTTCTCTGGATTCATTTGCAGGTTATCAGTAATGCTTTAGGGGTTTGGGGTTTGGAGCTGATTCTCTTCAACAGCCGCGAATATCAACGGATGATGATCAATCCGATGTAAGAGTACATCAGAGCTGGACACTGTCCCAGAACCATTTCGGGAACTAGCTGCTTACATGCATTTTTCAGTTTGTACAGAGGGTGGCGCAGCAGCGGGTAGGTGGGGCATGCAGCCAGAAGGTCTAGGAACCACATTGTTGTTGTATAAGAACTGTTTATTCTGCTGTACTTTATTAATTCCTGAATGTATCAATGCAGAAATATTGTTTGCTGTGGTGTATCCTCGTGCTGTTTACACTGATGAAGCCAAAATGCAAGTGGCTTTGCTTATAGAAACTGATATTTTGTTCTTGCCAGAAATGAGAAGGCATTCATTTGCAACTACAAAGATCACTGGTTTACAGTTCGGAAACTTGGCCAACAGGTGAGCTTCTGGCCAGTCCCGGCCTGTACTCCATCAATCAAAAATCATATAATTGTAACCTCTGTTTGCCTGATGTGTCCTTTCCTCTGTGGACTTTGCAGTGGTTTAACTTGAACTCATTGCTGACGGGACCAGAGTTGATATCGGATACGTACTTGGCTCTCTTCTTAGCACAGTTACAGCAAGAAGGTAAATCCAGGAAAATATTCCATGTTATTGTCTTTATTTAAAGTGACAGCATACAGTTGTTTTGACAGTTGATGGCATTCTGTTCTCAGTAGTACTGGAGTCCTATACTGTGTTTACTGCAGTGGAGATTGCCAGAGACTGTACGACCCATACTTTCCACAGGCTATTCCATATTTGTTATACGTGGGAACCTCCCAGACTGTGAGGCAGAGCAGATTCTGCGCATCATGAAAGTGGAGCAACATCAAAGACCCAGGTTGATTGGAGAGGAGGCAGCGGCCCAGTCCAGTGGCGGCCAAGGGTAGGAACCTCGGGGACTGGGGCGGTGGGTTTAGCAGTCTGTAAGCAGGACAACATTACTATCTATCATGCAGTAGCGTGTCAGTGCAAAGAGGATTGGAGCTGGGGCCTGACCAGGACGTGGGTATGGTGGACGAGGATGAGGAGGCCCTAAGGAGGGCTATCGCCCTGAGCCGGCAGGATATGGAGGTGGAAGATGAAGAGGCTGATCTGCGCAGGGCCATCCAGCTGAGCATGCTGGGTATGTGACAATAAACACTATTAACCCTGAATAGCAAGGTACAACATGACTTAACGATGCAGAACTTTAGTAGCCACTCCACACTGACTTTTCCTGTCTGTATTTGGAGGAAACGTTTCATTAGCAGATAGATGTTTCATGCTGCTTCTTCCCCCAAAGGTGCGACGAATACCAGTAACCCCCCCGAGCACAAAGGCATGGATGCCAACCAGACAGCAGGGCCAACTCAGTCCCCCAGCATTCCCCCTGGAAGCACCCAGGAGAATCTGAGTGCAGAGGAGCTGCGCAGAAAGAGACAGGCCTACTTTGACAGGTGAGCCATCACTGTCCTTCAGCACACTGGTCTTCATCAGACCTGATGGGCCTTGGGGCCCAGAGCTAAAGCCATATGCTGTCTTTGCAGGCAGTCCCAACAGCAGGCCCAAGACAGCCAAAAGACAGCAACTCTGTCAGGAAGCACAGGTGCTCGCTGTAGATCGGCTCTCCCGACTGTAACCATGTCGCCGTCGGCTGTGACATTACGCGTTCTCCCTCTTGTCTTTGCTGCAGGGTCGGAACTAGGTGGCGACAATGCCGAGACCGAGCACGCCCAGTGAAGGTGCAGGAGCAGAGCAAGCCGGCCAGCCAGCCAGCCCGACATTGACTACTATCTGTCGTGCCTGTCGTAGTGCCGCCAGTCCCCTCTACGAGGGTCAGCTTCTCCTGACCCCCCCACCCCCACCCTCACCCCCTGCCACGCTTTCTCCAAGTGTCAGCTGCCTGGTTACTATACCCTGGACTTGCTTACAGGTTGAAACAAAGAGAACAAAGGCAAACATCCAGTAGTGTACATGTAACGATGCAGGGAAGGGAGGATGGATGGGATTTCGTTGCAGTTACTCCAAGTCTGCGGTGGACGCCTACCACAACACCTTCAACTCCTATTTATATTTAATATATTTATTTGCCCAAGGAAGGTGGACAGGAGACCCTTATATGGCTGAGTGAGGCTGGCACTTTAAAAGTGGTGTACAGTGTGGTCTGGTGAGGGGTCTTTTATTGAGAGTGTCACCCAGCGGGGGCACCGGGGGTCTTAAGGAGCGATGCAGACTCAAGCCATGTGTCTCCTTCCTCCCCACTGGCCTGCATCCTTTCTATGGTGCAAGGTGACCTAATCCAATTAGGGTTGAGGGATTATGCATTATTAATTGCATCACACAGAGAGAGAGAGAGAGTGTGTGTGTGTGTGTGTGTGTGTGTTTTCAGTCTTGTGGTTTGTGTTTTTGTTTAAATAATGACAGTGGTATGCAACAGAATAAAAAAAAAGGTCCAAGTAGTACTTGTTATGTTCCCATCAGGTCACTTAAAGCGAAAATGATTTATTTATTTTTTAAACTTTAAAATCTTTCCTCACGACTGTGAGCTTGCATTCATTCCCTTATTCCATTTTCACAAAGTAAAGCAGTGACCAGTAATAACCTTTTTGTTTTTTTAACATCCTCAGAAGGATGAGTCTAACATTCAGCATACATAAAATGGAGCAGATATTCCATGTATACCAGTGGAATTACGTGTTGGGTTGATGTGCCAATACGTATATTTTTAAGAGCAATATAATCCTGGCAATTTTCGAAAGGAATCTCTTGAACACAGGAGGAATTGTTCATCAGAGGTCCAGGCGTATTCCATTGTCATGTAAGTTTTGTTCTGTGTAAGTTCTTTTCTCACCGTATTTTTATTGTTTATGACTTGGACCTGGTCACCAGGGCTTGTGATGTGGTGTCTTTGCAGATTTGTAAGACACACTATGCTGGGTTCCACACTGTTATGTTGTCTTTCTGGACTGACAAAATGCTACTAATACTGCCGCTGAAACGTTTTCTTTTTCTTCATTAAAGTTCTTTTTCCCGGTAGAGTCTCCTCAATCACTTACACTGTTGCTTATGTGAAAAGTGCAGCATCAGTTGCATGAGAGGTACAGTCTTCCTGTTCATTATAAGTAACAGGGTCTCGTGTTTAAGAGCATCCTTCTGCCTGTCAGCATTTTCCGAACCTTGTGAATGTAAATATTGGCACACAAAAATGACCCCAGTGCTTTTTTATGTGCTCTTATGCTGTGCCTTCAGTCTGTTAATATATAACCCTGAAGTCAAAGTTGTACCTTGACTCCAGCAAACAGTAAACAGAGATCTCCAAAAAGGTAGGCTGGAAAAAGATGGGCTGTAAAGATTTTAGTTTTATATATTGCTGTGTTTTTCTTCTCCAGGAAGTTGTGCAAAAGCTATAGTACGTACTGAATATGTGCTTGTAATATGTGTGTGATATGTGCTGTTAGTGATGTAGACATTAATGAAGGATGATGGTCAGTCGAGATACATTTACTTAAGTTCTCTTGGTTCTACTCACTTAAAATTCCAGTCTTTGAATCATTATTGGTTATTGCTATGAAGAGATTAAAGGAAATTTAGATCCTGTAGATGCAGTAATGTCTAGTTTAAATAGCTGTAGCTATTTGAATTTTGGCAGATTTAAAGTCCGTCGGGCTGAAGGGGCATTGAAGTGCCTCTTTTGTATTGAGGCTGTAGTATACGGCATGTCTGGGGACAGGAAAGGTGCTGTGGGATCTTCAGTGTGTGATGCAAGAATGTGTAGAATTAATCAGTGGCTGGGGGAGGGTCTGTGAACTCATATCTCAGACTTGATGCTCATCCAAATTATATATCCACAGGGTTCCCAACTTGATTAGCTGAACGTTTAAACTCTGGGAACCAGCCTAAAAACATTCAAGGGACAAGTGGAAATATATAGGAGGCTTGCCTGGGTGACAGTGGGTGGGGACAGTAGTACAGTGTCCTGTTTCAGGGGGAAAGAAGAATACAGAGTAACCCAAGTGATGAAGATGGCAGGCATTCTCGTGCTGGTGTGGACCGCCCTCCTGGCCCTTGCCTGTAGTGCCCGGGTGACAAGAACCAATGTCTCAGAGCTGACCACCAACAACTTGGACTTTGCCATGAACTTGTACCGGCGGATTTCTAGTTACCATGATGACAACATTTTCTTCTCACCCTTGTGTATGTCAGTTGCTTTCGTTACCCTGTCTATTGGCGCTCGGGGCTTCACACGTGAGCAGATCTTGGGGGGGCTTAACTTAGCCGCTCTGGACCAGGATGGACCCGAGGTCATTCCGGCACTGTTCCAGGAGTTGCTGGCGAATGTCACCCAGAGCAAGGAACTCCAACTGGAGCAGGGCTCTGCTCTCTTTGTCCATGAGGATTTCAAGGTGTCTGCGAGCTTCAGTGACCAGATCAGGGACTTCTTCAGTACAGACATTATGAATGTGAACTTTGCTGACACTGCACTCAGTAAGGCCACCATCAATGAGTACATCAAGCTCAAAACTGGAAATAAGGTGACAGAGGCGCTCAGCAAAATCGACCCTCTGACAAAACTCATTCTCATTAATACCATCCTTTTCCAAGGTGAGGGGCTCAGATAGCATCGATCATGCTATAGCCAAAATTGCAGAATCATCTCACCATATTCTATATGCTATAAATATTTAAGGATAAACAGACCTGCACTGATTGAGCCTACCACATGTTTTTGTGCTTAGGTATATGGGAGTTACCTTTTGACATCAAGTCCACAGTTAATCATCGCTTCTATGTGGACAAGTACAAGATCATCCAGGTTCCCATGATGACCACTGAGGCCAAGTTCTATGTGGCCAAAGACACAAGTCTAAAGTTAAGCATTGCAAAGCTGCCCTACCTTGGTGGAGCCTCCATGTTAATCGTGTTGCCTGACAAAGGCGTAGACCACACAGCCATAGATGACCACATCAATGCCAATGTCTTCCAAGAATGGCTCAAACAACTCACCAAAAGGTCTGGGTCAAAACACTAACATAGCTGCTTAACAAATAACACCAGTCACAGTAGACTGATCTGCACAGCAAAGCAATGGTGATAGATGCCATTCATGAGCTTAGCCTTCAGCTGAACCTGGGTTCAGTGAGCTGGTGAGATTTGTTGTAGTTGAACATTGCATCTCTCATCTTCAGGAAAATAGAAGTGTTACTACCACGGTTCAAGATGGAGAAGTCCTATGCCATGCATAAGATCCTTTCTGACCTGGGCATAATCAATATCTTCACAAGTGCCGCAAACCTCAGTGGCCTCAGCACAGAGCAGGGCCTCATGGTGTCTGAGGTGAGTGCCTCTGCCCCTAAGTCCACAGCAGGTGGATGTGGAGGATTTTCAGTGCACCTCCCCTTTAATTGAAGTGTTGGGACAAATGAGATTTCAAAAGCCATGGTGGGTAGGAGTATCCCAAACAAACAATCAATGCTGACGATAGCATTGCTAATGTTAATGCGATGACCAGCAGTGGTTGTTTGGGATACTCCCGCCCACCATGAGTTTTGAAGCTTCATTTGTCCTGACACTATTTACCTGTTCTCAGCGGTTTAATCCTGGCTTCACAGCCACTGAAGTGCCAGTTGGTTCACAGGTGCAGCACAAGGCCGTGATCGAGGTGGATGAAAAGGGAAGCACAGCCGCTGCGGGCACTGTGCTGGGCGCCATCCCCTATTCTCTGCCTGCCCAATTTGTTGTTGACCGACCTTTCTTCTTCTCCATCTACCACGAGGTCACCAAGACTATCCTCTTCATGGGAAGAGTCATTGACCCCACCAAGAAGTAACAGCCAGCAAAATTACCATAGTGCAGCAATGTTCAACTGCAGCCCCAAATGCTAAAGAACCTACTGTTTTTGGACTAAACAAAGTCATACCATAAAGCTACAGCCATGAAGACAGACGTGTTACAGCCTACAGACAATAGCCCCCTTTAATCACAATATTACTAATCTTTCATCACCACCTGGTACAGCGCAAGCCAGGGAGATACTGGGAATTTTATTCAGAGGGGTTTGTAAAGCAACAGCTAGAAAATGGGTGTAAAATGTGTTTAATTTGTGCTCATTAAACATGACAAATGTTCAATACAGGTTTTATCAAGATGAAGACTGTTGGCATGGATCACTCAGGTGCTAGCACACCTGGCAAGCTTAATCTTGATCACGAGAGTGGAGAGCACAGGATTCAGAGAGTTTAGAATTTAAAAATTCCACTATGTCTTAACTGATTTATAAATCACGGGGTGAAAGTTTGAATTTTAGCATGCTATCTTACAACAAAATAAATAAGATAGATACTGTACAGTAGAAAGATTTTTAACGAAGGGTTGGAGAGTGCTGGAGTAAGGCAGAGATGGGACGGTTTGAAGCAGATTCCGATGTTCCCCAAAGCCAAGGTGGGGAAATGCAGCATTTTCTCATTTATTCAAGGTGAGGTTTAGATAAGTTTAATCAGAAAGGTGGCCTTTTGGAGAAGGTGTGCTTTGGCCACTGGCTCCATCTCTATGCCCCCTCTTGTCCCAGGGAGGGAAGGGAAGGGGGTTGCACCCTCTCCGTCATTCCCGCCCCGTCTGCATACCAAAAGAGTTTGACTTCCTTTGACTGCCTTAGGAGAAAGAGAGGGATGGGTTAGCATGTGTCACATTGCGGAAGGTGTTCCTGGAATTCAACAAAAGCCATCACACGAGTTCTGTTCAAAAATAAATGTGTGTGGCTGTAGCATCAGCACCTGCAGGCCAGAAAAGAACCTGCAGGTTCACCTGCCAGCAGCAGTAAGAGGTGCAGGTTCTTCAAGTGGGTTGTCTAATGTGTGTTGAATATGACTCCACCTATAACTGAACCCGAAAAAGTGATGAACTGCCTCTATAGGCCCTGAGGCGTGACGTATGTGTTAGCATGTTAGCATATCGACATGCACGTCAGAGCTTCATTAAGACGCAGCCCTGGCCTGTGACACCTACACGATGAGCTTCCTGGACTGCGTCTCCTTGGTGCCGTTGGGCCGGTGCTCGGTGGCACCTGAGGTGTTGCTGCGGATCAACACTGGCATGGATGACGCCGGCGAGGCAGGGGGCACGGAGGCCGAGGCTGTGGCGAAATGATGGGACCGCAGAGTATCGTCTGGGAAACAGGAAGCAATGTTTAACTGTTATGACTTGAGGGCTGGCACTGGGGGATGGGGGCAGGATGTCCCAAACTCTTCATCTCATAGTCATTGCACGTGTTTTTACTGGTAAAATAACTCACAGTCGTGCACCATGCCAAAAAGGTGGCCGTGTGGTTACCGTTCACAGGGTGGAGGCTGCTCTTCCCGGTTCCCGTGCAGCTGGCACACTCCTTCCCGGACTCCTTCACCTTGCTACAAGGGAAGCAGCACACAGACCCCAGTTAGCAGAGCTGGACCCTGACTGTGCCAACCCCATCACCATATACACATTGTTTACACTTCCCTTAGCCCACACAAGCAGAAGCGGCCAGCAGGGGCAAAACCTACACTGTTTTCTCTGCGTTGACCACCTTGGAACTGCTCGGGTGGCTGCTCAGTGATCGACTCCGGGCCAGCTTAGCCTTCTTCAGATCCTTCCCTATGGATTTAACAATATCCAACGTCATTCTCAAAGTAAGATGGATAACATGCGGCAAGTAAAGAAACAGCAGGTAAAGGAAACTATCACATACTATACATTTTCCTACATTTCCCAGAGCTCCTTGTTCCATTGAACACTCATAGCACATTGGCCTACAGATATCAGTCAAACCTTGTGATCCCCATTTACCAGAATTCTCTGTGCTCTGGACATGCATAAGTCTGACTGACATACCAGCAGAGGTGGATGGCGCTGTTCCAGATGTAGATACTGATAAGCTTTTTGTTACAGATGCCCCAGACTTACTGTCCCTGCCTGGAAAAAATGCCAGACAACACTGCTGAATATGCAGAGACTCTGCTGGGACCAGCATGAAATAAAAATCACAACAGCCAAATAGAAGTTTTATTTAACCATGATGATTCAGCACTACAATGACTGTCAGACATTTATGTATAATGAACAGTCTACCACAAGGGGGCATGGGGAGTCAAGTTGTAGGCACTCACGTTTCTTGTCTGCATGTTTGTCGATTGTGAGCTTTCCGTCTGTCTGCTGCCTTTCCAGCTGCTCCTGTTGGAGTGGCAGGAAAGAAACAGGAAATGGCAGAGGGGCAGCCACCTGTAGAGAGTGCTAATGGCACAAAATAAGCATGGTCCCTGAACTAAAACTCTACAGCAAGCCTTCATGGCCCAGAACAAGTGGGGGGGGGGGGGGGGGGGGGGTTTTCCCCTTTTGAAAAAAAAAAAGGGGGGTTGAAGGGGTTTGTGAAATTTAAAATTGCTTCCTAACCCCCCCAGTCCCCCTGGGATGCACGTTTATTTTTTGTCTTCCCAAA